>SSNR01000538.1:251848-263712 GCA_006937965.1 Callopanchax toddi
TACTACAGGTCACTACAGGTCATTACAGGTCACTACAGGTCACACAGGTCATTACAGGTTACTACAGGTCACCACAGATCACACAGGTCACTACAGGTCATACAGGTCACTACAGGTCACACAGGTCACTACAGGACACACAGGTTACTACAAGTCACTACAGGTCACTACAAGTCACACAGGTCATTACAGGTCACTACAGGTCACACAGGTCATTACAGGTTACTACAGGTCACCACAGGTCACACAGGTCATTACAGGTTACTACAGGTCACTACAGGTCATTACAGGTCACACAGGTCACACAGGTCACTACAGGACACACAGGTTACTACAAGTCACTACAGGTAACTACAGGTCACTACAGGTCACACAGGTCATTACAGGTTACTACAGGTCACTACAGGTCACACAGGTTATTACAGGTTACTACAGGTCACTACAGGTCACACAGGTCATTACAGGTTACTACAGGTCACTACAGGTCATTACAGGTCACACAGGTCATTACAGGTCACTACAGGTCACACAGGTCATTACAGGTTACTACAGGTCACACAGGTCACTACAGGTCATCACAGGTCATTACAGGTTACTACAGGTCACACAGGTCACTACAGGTCACACAGGTCACTACAGGTCACCACAGGTCATTACAGGTTACTACAGGTCACTACAGGTCATTACAGGTCACACAGGTCATTACAGGTCACTACAGGTCACACAGGTCACTACAGGACACACAGGTTACTACAAGTCACTACAGGTCACACAGGTCACTACAGGTCACACAGGTCACACAGGTCATTACAGGTTACTACAGGTCACTACAGGTCATTACAGGTCACTACAGGTCACACAGGTCACTACAGGACACACAGGTCACTACAAGTCACCACAGGTCATTACAGGTTACTACAGGTCACACAGGTCACTACAGGTCACACAGGTCATTACAGGTTACTACAGGTCACTACAGGTCATTACAGGTTACTACAGGTCACACAGGTCACTACAGGTCACCACAGGTCACTACAGGTCACTACAGGTCACACAGGTCACTACAGGTCACACAGGTCATTACAGGTTACTACAGGTCACTACAGGTCACACAGGTCATTACAGGTTACTACAGGTCACACAGGTCAATACAGGTCACCACAGGTCACTACAGGTCATTACAGGTCACCACATGTCACTCCAGGTCACTACAGGTTACACTGGTTACTACAGGTCACTACAGGTAACACAGGTTACTACAGGTCACTACAGGTCATTACAGGTCACACAGGTCATTACAGGTCACTACAGGTCACACAGGTCATTACAGGTTACTACAGGTCACTACAGATCACACAGGTCACTACAGGTCATGACAGGTCACTACAGGTCACACAGGTCATTACAGGTTACTACAGGTCACAGAGGTCATTACAGGTCACTACAGGTCACACAGGTCACTACAGGACACACAGGTTACTACAAGTCACTACAGGTCATTACAGGTCACTACAGGTCACACAGGTCACTACAGGTCATTACAGGTTACTACAGGTCACCACAGGTCACAGAGGTCATTACAGGTCACTACAGGTCACTACAGGTCACTACGGGGACTCATCTACACAAAGAAAACATAAAACTTCTCTTGGTTTAATGAATTTAAACTCTGGCATCTGAAACCTGTTAGTCAGTCAGAAGTTTCTCCCCTGGAATTAAATCCAGATGAGGTCGACTAATACCAGAAAGATGGAGCGTTACTATGAGTCCAACCTACATGTCCAGTTTGACTCTGACAGCCCAGAAGCTGATCTGATTGGGGGGTAGGGGGTTGGGGGTGGAGCTAAATGTTGAGGATATTGAATGTCTTCAAACCTAACGTGGTACGTTTCTATTTACTAGAACTGAGACAACACCAAATCTGGAGACACATGAAGTAAAATGTCCCTCTGTCCCTGTGTGGTTCAATAATCTATAGAAAAATATACAAAACAATCATTTTACTGCTGAACACCAGAGAAATGTAAGCCATAGCTTAACCAAATCACAACGCTAGCATGGCTAACCGATGGTTAAGTGCGCTAACTTGGAGCTAGCATAGCTAACTGGTGTTAGCGTAGTGGTTAGCGCTGAGTGTGCTAACTTGGCTGCTGGTTTGGGCTGTAACCGAGGAGGACGCAGTGGTTCTTCTGGTCTCAGGAGGATATTTTGTTGTGCTCATCCTTTACTTCATGGTGACAGTTTGTTTACAGCAGTGACGTCCTCAGTGACCTGCTGAACCACAGGTCTTCTGTGATCTGAACCTGATTAGCTTTAGGACAGAATTCAAAACTGACTCTGGTTTATTGTTATACAGACGGTAAACCATAGCTACATGAAATGTCTGGCCAGAAGCTTTAAAACATCCACTGATGTCCTGATCTGACGAGCCATGAGTGTTGCTCTGGTCAGAGGACTACTTCCTGTTTCTAAAGCCCACATATGTCACCCGTGGGTGTGGTCTTTACTGTAGATCAATAACTTCAGAACAATCCTGGTGACCCTTAAAGGGACAAAACATTGAATAAACCACATGAGTGTTCCAGCTCACTGACACCCGTCTGCGTCTCTCCTGAAGTCACATCCAGTAAAAACATCATGTGTTTCAGTTAGCTTAGCTTAGCCTTAAGACTTGAAGCGGAGAAAACTTCCACCCAATACATAAAAAACCAGCACCTCTAACAATCCAGTGCTAAGAATCTGATTTATGCTGAAAACTTGGCAAAATTCATTTTTTGCGCCACAATAAAGAAAACGAATAGAGCAGAGAGATACGCAGCGCTAAAGCTAAGCTACTGTTGCCTTAAAGAGCACACTAAAGGCACCATAACCCATAATGCACCTGGTTTTATGGTCTAATGATTCCATCAGTTCTTCATCTGAGCCGGAGGTGGACGCTGGGATCAGGTACTGGACTGGGGAGGTTTCTTCTGTTGTAGCTGACTCAGCCCATTGGGGCTGATTTGTACATCATTAGAAAACAGCATTTTATATTTACTCTGGTTTTCTTTTGTTTGTTACATTTGTTCAATGATTTGAAACATTTAAATGTGATGAGTCAGCAAAAACAGAATCAATCTGTAAGGGTGTAAATCCTTTTCTGCAGCTCTAGGTGAGTAAATGACAGCAAGCAGTGAAGACCAGAGGCCTGAGACAAGAGATGAGGACGTGGCGAGGTCCTGAGACGTGAGGACGACCCTGAAATCCACCTGGCCTTGCTAAGGTCAAAGGTCAAAGCTCCCATCTCTTCAGGAGTCCAGCTCCCAGATCCAGTTCTGAAACTGCTGGCCTTTGGTCTGGGTCCAGTTTACTGCAGGAGGTCAGGCTGGTATCAGGACTCGTGGGAGGTGGAGGAGAGCGTCCGAGGAGAGGAGGAGTCTGTGCTGGGTGAGGGAACTGGAACGGGTCCATTCAACAGCGTGGGGAACTGCAGGAGACACAATGTCCACAGAGGGGTTGGGCACACAGGACCAGGAGGTTTTCATTCAAACATAAAAAGTATTTATAGGACTGCCTCTACGAGTACGTAGACCAAATACACCTGTGTACATTCAAGACTTTCTGTGTCATTAACGACATGTTGGTTAACTGACTGTAAAGGAAATTATTAAAATGTCTTATTTTTGCTAATTTGCTATGAATAGTGATATTAAAGTGATTTAGAATAAAATCTAACTATATCAACATAAATCTGAAGATTTAAAATCAAATTTAAATTTATAAAATTAAATGAAAACATTCAGAATCAGGTATAAATAAAATGAAATCTTAATATTTTAGATCACACTTAAATATATAAAATTAAATTGCCGTATATGTATATTTATATGTTTAGAACCTAATCTAAATATATGACATTCTAAGTATTTAAAATCAAATCTAAATATTAAGTTGATAAGTTGACATTAAATATAAGTGAACTTCTTATCTGAGGCAGAGGAGGAACTCAAACTAGTGTAAAACTGAAGTAACCAATCAGGAGGTCCCTGGTAGAATCCTGTTGAACCTAATCAACCAGGAGATCCTGGACAGGAAGTCCCTCGACTAATGGAGTCTAAAATCAGACGTTACGGTGAGTTAGCTGAACGCTACAAAGACCTAGAGAGAGCCAGGAGGAGCTCCACAGCAGGAGCACACATGTTACACGCATGTTACACACATGTTACACACATGTTACACACATGATACACACACGTTACACACACGTTACACGCATGTTACACGCATGTTACACACATGTTACACACATGTTACACACATGTTACACACATGTTACACACACGTTACACGCATGTTACACACATGTTACACACATGTTACACACATGTTACACGCATGTTACACACATGTTACACACATGTTACACGCATGTTACACACATGTTACACACACGTTACACGCATGTTACACACATGTTACACGCATGTTACACGCATGTTACACACATGTTACACACATGTTACACACATGTTACACACATGTTACACACACGTTACACGCATGTTACACACATGTTACACGCATGTTACACACATGTTACACACATGTTACACGCATGTTACACACACGTTACACGCACGTTACACGCATGTTACACGCATGTATACACGCATGTTACACACACGTTACATGCATGTTACACACACGTTACAAACATGTATACACGCATGTTACACACACGTTACACGCATGTTACACACACGTTACAAACATGTTACACACATGTTACAAACATGTTACACGCACGTTACAAACATGTTACACACATGTTACACACATGTTACACGCATGTTACACACACGTTACACGCATGTTACACACATGTTACACGCATGTATACACGCATGTTACACGCATGTTACACACACGTTACACACATGTTACACACGTTACATGCATGTTACACACACGTTACACGCATGTTACACACATGTATACACGCATGTATACACGCATGTTACACGCATGTTACACACATGTTACACACACGTTACACACACGTTGCACACATGTTACACACATGTTACACACATGTTACACACATGTTACACGCACGTTACATGCATGTTACACACACGTTACACGCATGTTACAAACATGTTGCACGCATGTTACACACATGTTACACGCATGTATACACGCATGTTACACGCATGTTACACACATGTTACACACACGTTACACACACGTTGCACACATGTTACACACATGTTACACACATGTTACACACGTTACATGCATGTTACACACACGTTACACGCATGTTACAAACATGTTACACGCATGTTACAAACATGTTACACGCATGTTACACACATGTTACACACACGTTACACACACGTTACACACATGTTACACACACGTTACACACATGTTACACACACGTTACACACACGTTACACACATGTTACACACACGTTACACACATGTTACACACACGTTACACACACGTTACACACATGTTACACACACGTTACACACATGTTACACACACGTTACACACACGTTACACACATGTTACACACACGTTACACACATGTTACACACACGTTACACACATGTTACACACATGTTACACGCATGTTACACACATGTTACAAACATGTTACACGCATGTTACACACACGTTACACGCATGTTACAGGCATGTTACACACACGTTACACGCATGTTACACGCATGTTACACGCATGTTACACGCATGTTACACACATGTTACACGCATGTTACACACATGTATACACGCATGTATACACGCATGTTACACACATGTTACACACACGTTACACACATGTTACACACATGTTACACGCATGTTACACACATGTTACACACACGTTACACACATGTTGCACACATGTTACACACATGTTGCACACATGTTACACACATGTTACACGCATGTTACACACATGTATACACGCATGTATACACGCATGTTACACACATGTTACACACACGTTACACACATGTTACACGCATGTTACACACATGTTACACACACGTTACACGCATGTTACAAACATGTTACACGCATGTTACAAACATGTTACACGCATGTTACACACACGTTACACGCATGTTACACACATGTTACACACACGTTACACACATGTTGCACACATGTTACACACATGTTGCACACATGTTACACACATGTATACACGCATGTATACACGCATGTTACACGCATGTTACACACATGTTACACACACGTTACACACACGTTGCACACATGTTACACACATGTTACACATGTTACACACATGTTACACGCATGTTACACACATGTTACACGCATGTTACACACATGTTACACGCATGTATACACGCATTTTACACACATGTTACACACATGTTACACACATGTTACACACACGTTACACACATGTTGCACACATGTTACACACGTTACACGCATGTTACACACACGTTACACGCATGTTACAAACATGTTACACGCATGTTACACACATGTTACACGCATGTTACACACACGTTACACGCATGTTACACACACGTTACACGCATGTTACACACATGTTACACGCATGTTACATGCATGTTACACACACGTTACACGCATGTTACACACATGTTACACGCATGTTACACGCATGTTACACACATGTTACACGCATGTTACACACACGTTACACACATGTTACACACACGTATACACGCCAGTATACACGCATGTTACACGCATGTTACACACATGTTACACACACGTTACACGCATGTTGCACACATGTTACACCACGTTACACGCATGTTACACACACGTTACACACATGTTACACACGTTACATGCATGTTACACACACGTTACACGCATGTTACAAACATGTTACACGCATGTTACACACATGTCACGCATGTTACACACACGTTACACGCATGTTACACACACGTTACACGCATGTTACACACATGTTACACGCATGTTACACACACGTTACACACACGTTACACACATGTTACACGCATGTTACACACGTTACACACATGTTACACACACGTTACACACATGTTACACACGTTACATGCATGTTACACACACGTTACACGCATGTTACAAACATGTTACACGCATGTTACACACACGTTACACACACGTTACACACATGTTACACACATGTATACACGCATGTTACACACATGTTACACACACGTTACACACATGTTACACACACGTTACAAACATGTTACACACATGTTACACACACGTTACACGCATGTTACACACACGTTACAAACATGTTACACACGTTACATGCATGTTACACACACGTTACACGCATGTTACAAACATGTTACACGCATGTTACACACATGTTACACACATGTTACACACACGTTACACGCATGTTACACACACGTTACACGCATATTGCACACATGTTACACACATGTTACACACATTACACACACGTTCCACGCATGTTACACACACGTTACACACATGTTACACACATGTTACACACATGTTACACACACGTTACACGCATGTTACACACATGTTACACACACGTTACACGCATGTTACACACATGTTACACGCATGTTACACACATGTTACACACACGTTACACACATGTTGCACACATGTTACACACATGTTGCACACATGTTACACACATGTTACACACGTTACACACACGTTACACGCATGTTACACACATGTTACACACATGTTACACACATGTTACACACATATTACACACACGTTACACACACGTTACACACACGTCACACACACGTTACACACACGTTACACACACGTTACACACACGTTACATACATGTTACACGCATGTTACATGCATGTTACACACACGTTACACGCATGTTACACACATGTTACACACATGTTACACGCATGTTACACGCATGTTACACGCATGTTACACACACGTTACACACACGTTACACACACGTTACACACACGTTACATACATGTTACACGCATGTTACATGCATGTTACACACACGTTACACGCATGTTACACGCATGTTACACGCATGTTACACACACGTTACACGCATGTTACACACATGTTACACACATGTTACACGCATGTTACACGCATGTTACACGCATGTTACACACACGTTACACACACGTTACACACACGTTACACACACGTTACATACATGTTACACACGTTACATGCATGTTACACACACGTTACACGCATGTTACAAACATGTTACACGCATGTTACACACATGTTACACACATGTATACACGCATGTTACACACATGTTACACACACGTTACACGCATGTTACACACATGTTACACGCATGTTACACACACGTTACAAACATGTTACACACATGTTACACACGTTACATGCATGTTACACACACGTTACACGCATGTTACACACATGTTACACACATGTTACACACATGTTACACACATGTTACACACATGTTACACACGTTACACACATGTTACACGCATGTTACACGCATGTTACACGCATGTTACACACACGTTACACGCATGTTACACACACGTTACACACATGTTACACACATGTTACACGCATGTTACACACGTTACACACATGTTACACACACGTTACACGCATGTTACACACATGTTACACAAACGTTACACGCATGTTACACACATTTTACACGCAGGTTACACCCATGTTACACACATGTATACACGCATGTTACACGCATGTTACACGCATGTTACACACACGTTACACACACGTTACACACACGTTACACACATGTTACACACACGTTACATACATGTTACACGCATGTTACAAACACGTTACACACATGTTACACACGTTACATGCATGTTACACACATGTTACACGCATGTTACACACATGTTACACACACGTTACACACATGTTGCACACATGTTACACACATGTTACACACACGTTACACACATGTTACACACATGTATACACGCATGTTACACGCATGTTACACACATGTTACACGCATGTTACACACATGTTACACACACGTTACACGCATGTTACACACACGTTACACACACGTTACACACATGTCACACACGTTACATGCATGTTACACACATGTTACACGCATGTTACACACATGTTACACGCATGTTACACGCATGTTACACACATGTTACACACATGTTACACACACGTTACACACACGTTACACACATGTTACACACATGTTACACACGTTACACGCATGTTACACACATGTTACACGCATGTTACAAACATGTTACACGCATGTTACACGCATGTTACACACATGTTACACGCATGTTACACGCATGTTACACGCATGTTACACACATGTTACACACACGTTACACACATGTTACACACATGTTACACACATGTTACACACATGTTACACACGTTACACACATGTTACACACACGTTACACGCATGTTACACACATGTTACACGCATGTTACACACATGTTACACACATGTTACACGCATGTTACACACATGTTACACACACGTTACACACACGTTACACGCATGTTACACACATGTTACACACACGTTACACGCATGTTACACACATGTTACACGCATGTTACACGCATGTTACACACATGTTACACGCATGTTACACACACGTTACACGCATGTTACACACACGTTACACACACGTTACACACATGTTACACGCATGTTACACACATGTTACACACACGTTACACACATGTTACACACACGTTACACGCATGTTACACACATGTTACACGCATGTTACATGCATGTTACACACACGTTACACGCATGTTACACACACGTTACACACATGTTACACACGTTACATGCATGTTACACACACGTTACACGCATGTTACACACATGTTACATGCATGTTACACACATGTTACACGCATGTTACACACACGTTACACACATGTTACACACACGTTACACGCACGTTACACACACGTTACACGCATGTTACACACATGTTACACACATGTTACATGCATGTTACACACACGTTACATAATATTATTCACACGTTATTCATATTACACACACAACATACATGTTACACACAGCACAAATCTAAGCGCGTTACCTGGAACAGCGGAGCGTGGTTCTGCAGTTGGACAGGGCTCAGAGGTCCCACTGGACTCAGGCTGGACCAGTAATGCATGTTGGAGATCAGAGGGCTGGGCGTGAGCAGCAGACCAGATGGAGTTTAGATGGACCAGAACATGTGTCAGAAGATACGTGCACTAAAAGGACATGACAGAGAGCGCTTCATAGTCAGTGGTGAACCTGAGTCTAATGGTCAGGAAGCAAAACTCAAGACCCTCTCCTGTCACCTTCCCTGATCAGGACCAGGTTCTTGGTCCAGACAGGTGACCGCCTGGCATTCAATCTCAAGATCGTCTCTAAAATGTCTCCAAACAGGTGTGATGCAATATGTATGACTAGATCAGGAGAGACGCTGCTGCAGATTAGTGACATGTTAGCTGCTAATTTTTAGGGATTTAAAGGTTCTGGCCAGAGGTTCATATCCTGTTAATGACGTGTAAAAAGTATTTAAAGTTTCACAAAAATATATATTTGTATTTCCACAGCTGGAATTTAAGAAAATAATACAATGTTTTTAAACGGCAAGGCAAAAATGAAGTACTGGTCACCCAGTCACACAGGTCACTACAGGTCACACAGGTCACTACAGGTCATTACAGGTCACCACATGTCACTCCAGGTCACTACAGGTTACACTGGTTACTACAGGTCACTACAGGTCACACAGGTCACTACAGGTTACTACAGGTCACACAGGTCACTACAGGTTACTACAGGTCACTACAGGTCACACAGGTCATTACAGGTTACTACAGGTCACACAGGTAACTACAGGTTACTACAGGTCACACAGGTCATTACAGGTTACTACAGGTCACTACAGGTCACACAGGTTATTACAGGTTACTACAGGTCACTACAGGTCACACAGGTCACTACAGGTCATTACAGGTCACTACAGGTCACACAGGTCACTACAGGTCACTACAGGTCACACAGGTCATTACAGGTTACTACAGGTCACACAGGTCACTACAGGTTACTACAGGTCACACAGGTCATTACAGGTTACTACAGGTCACACAGGTCACTACAGGTCACCACAGGTCATTACAGGTCACTACAGGTCACACAGGTCACACAGGTCAATACAGGTTACTACAGGTCACACAGGTCATTGCAGGTTACTACAGGTCACACAGGTCACTACAGGTCACCACAGGTCACACAGGTCATTACAGGTTACTACAGGTCACTACAGGTCACACAGGTTATTACAGGTTACTACAGGTCACTACAGATCACACAGGTCACTACAGGTCATTACAGGTTACTACAGGTCACACAGGTCACTACAGGTCACACAGGTCACTACAGGTCACCACAGGTCATTACAGGTTACTACAGGTCACTACAGGTCATTACAGGTTACTACAGGTCACACAGGTCACTACAGGTCACACAGGTTACTACAGGTCACACAGGTCATTACAGGTTACTACAGGTCACACAGGTCAATACAGGTTACTACAGGTCACACAGGTCATTGCAGGTTACTACAGGTCACACAGGTCACTACAGGTCACCACAGGTCATTACAGGTCACTACAGGTCACACAGGTCATTACAGGTTACTACAGGTCACACAGGTAACTACAGGTTACTACAGGTCACACAGGTCATTACAGGTTACTACAGGTCACAACAGGTCATGCATGTTAACACAGGTCACTACAGGTCACTACAGGTCACCCCGGTGATTGGAGGTTACTACAGGTC
>SSNR01000538.1:289781-303877 GCA_006937965.1 Callopanchax toddi
CAACAAACAGAATACACATATAAAAAACAACAAACAGAATACACATATATAAAAACAACAAACAGAATACACATATATAAAAAACAACAAACAGAATACACATATATAAACAACAACAAACAGAATATACATATATAAAAAAACAACAAACAGAATACACATATATAAAAAAAAACAGAATACACATATATAAAAAAAACAACAAACAGAATACACATATATAAAAACAACAAACAGAATACACATATATAAAAAAAAACAAACAGAATACACATATAAAAAAACAACAAAAAACAGAATACACATATATATAAAAAACAAACAGAATATACATATATAAAAACAACTAACAGAATACACATATATAAAAACAACTAACAGAATACACATATATAAAAACAACAAACAGAATACACATATATAAAAAACAACAAACAGAATACACATATATAAAAAAAACAACAAACAGAATACACATATATAAAAAAAACAAACAGAATATACATATATAAAAAAAAACAACAGACAGAATATACATATATAAAAAAACAACAACAAACAGAATACACATATATAAAAAACAACAACAAACAGAATACACATATATAAACAACAACAAACAGAATATACATATATAAAAACAAGAAACAGAATATACATATATAAAAACAACAAACAGAATATACATATATATAAAAACAACAACAAACAGAATACACATATATAAAAAAACAACAGACAGAATATACATATATAAAAAAACAACAACAAACAGAATACACATATATAAAAAAACAACAAACAGAATACACATATATAAAAAAAAACAACAGACAGAATATACATATATAAAAAAACAACAACAAACAGAATACACATATATAAAAAAACAACAACAAACAGAATACACATATATAAACAACAACAAACAGAATATACATATATAAAAACAACAAACAGAATACACATATATAAAAACAACAAACAGAATACACATATATAAAAACAACAAACAGAATATACATATATAAAAACAACAAACAGAATACACATATATAAAAAAAAAAAAAAAAAAAAAAAAAAACAAAAAAAAAAAAAAAAAAAAAAAAAAAAAAAAAAAAAAAAAAAAAAAAAAAAAAAAAAAAAAAAAAAAAAAAACAGAATACACATATAAAAAAAAACAACAAAAAACAGAATACACATATATATAAAAAACAAACAGAATATACATATATAAAAACAACTAACAGAATACACATATATAAAAACAACTAACAGAATACACATATATAAAAAAACAACAAACAGAATACACATATATAAAAAACAACAACAAACAGAATACACATATATAAAAACAACAAACAGAATATACATATATAAAAAACAACAAACAGAATACACATATATAAAAAAACAACAAACAGAATACACATATATAAAAAACAACAAACAGAATACACATATATAAAAAACAACAAACAGAATACACATATATAAACAACAACAAACAGAATATACATATATAAAAAAACAACAAACAGAATACACATATATATATAAAAAACAACAAACAGAATACACATATATATATAAAAAACAACAAACAGAATACACATATATAAAAAAACAACAAACAGAATACACATATATAAAAAAAAACAGAATACACATATATAAAAACAACAAACAGAATATACATATATAAACAACAAACAGAATACACATATATAAACAACAACAAACAGAATACACATATATAAAAACAACAAACAGAATAAACATATATAAAAAAACAACAAACAGAATACACATATATAAAAAAAACAAACAAACAGAATACACATATATAAACAACAACAAACAGAATACACATATATAAACAACAAACAGAATACACATATATAAAAAAAACAACAAACAGAATACACATATATAAAAAACAACAACAAACAGAATACACATATATAAAAACAACAAACAGAATACACATATATAAAAAAAACAACAAACAGAATACACATATATAAAAACAACAAACAGAATACACATATATAAAAACAACAAACAGAATATACATATATAAAAAACAACAAACAGAATACACATATATAAAAAAACAACAAACAGAATACACATATATAAAAAAACAACAAACAGAATACACATATATAAAAAACAACAAACAGAATACACATATATAAAAAAAACAACAAACAGAATACACATATATAAAAACAACAAACAGAATACACATATATAAAAAACAACAAAAAAAAAAAAAAAAAAAAAAAAAAAAAAAAAAATAAAAAAAAAAAAAAAAAAAAAAAAAAACAACAAACAGAATACACATATATAAAAAACAACAAACAGAATACACATATATAAAAAACAACAACAAACAGAATACACATATATAAAAACAACAAACAAAATACACATATATAAAAAACAAAAAACAGAATACACATATATAAAAAAAAACAACAAACAGAATACAAATATATAAAAAAACAACAAACAGAATATACATATATAAAAAAACAACAACAAACAGAATACACATATATAAACAACAACAAACAGAATATACATATATAAAAACAACAAACAGAATACACATATATAAAAACAACAAACAGAATACACATATATAAAAACAACAAACAGAATATACATATATAAAAACAACAAACAGAATACACATATATAAAAAACAACAAACAGAATATACATATATAAAAAACAACAAACAGAATATACATATATAAAAACAACAAACAGAATACACATATATAAAAAACAACAAACAGAATATACATATAAAAAAAACAACAAACAGAATACACATATATATAAAAAAACAACAAACAGAATACACATATATAAAAAAACAACAGACAGAATATACATATATAAAAAACAACAAACAGAATACACATATATAAAAAAACAACAAACAGAATATACATATATAAAAAACAACAAACAGAATACACATATATAAAAAACAACAATAAGAATATACATATATAAAAAACAACAAACAGAATACACATATATAAAAAAACAACAAACAGAATATACATATATAAAAAACAACAATAAGAATATACATATATAAAAAACAACAAACAGAATACACAGGATTATATAGTATAGTTATAGTACATAGTGTAATGTATATGCTTTTTGTTGTTTTTATGTGTCAATGACAACGTCCACATTTTGGACAGAGAAGACCGATGGTTTGAGAGAGGAGTTAAAGAAGACATCTATGTCAAATGTGAAAAACCAACTTTAACCAGAGGAGGAGGACTCAGATTTCATCTTTCCACCACCTACCAGTCTGCTCTGAACTTAACTCCCAGACAATTCCAATCTAATTCACACCTTCATCTAATCAAAACAACTCACCAGGATGTCAGCTGAATACAGAGGAGCCAACACCTTCTCAGGGGCAGAAGGAGGTGTGTCACAGACAGAGGGAGAGAAGCACAGTTTATAAGATTCTCTCTCTCTTACTAAAGGCAGAACTGACACAGCTCCTCGGATGAGCAGTGAAATGTTTTCAAAGAACCAGATAAGTCCAGTTGCCTTTTATTCAACTGCCCCTTTTGTTTTGGAGTGAAGTGAAACACTGAAAATAAAGTGTCAATGTAAAAACATTGATTTTGGTGAGTTTGTTTCAGTGTATTTTTCGTTTTAATTATTTTTTTCTTTCAGTATCAGTGTTTTGTTTTTCAGTTTTATTTTTTCTTCAGTTTAAATGGGTTTTTTTGTTCAGTTTCAGTTTAAGCTGTCATTGTTTTAGCCCCATAAATCGCAGAGGTTTTAAAGTAACTTTCTCGGTACTTAATGGGTACTTCAGATATTTAGTTTCTTGTGATTTTTGCTGCCGTACTTTTGCACAGGAAGGAAAAATCCACCAAAGTGCAGTGTTGCCAACTGCCTCTGAGAAAAAGTAGCTGAAATTCACCCAGAAAGTCACCAGATGTCGCCAGATGATGTCATACACTAATTTGCATATTGATGACATCACCACGTTACAGCGACGCTACTTGTGCAGCTAAAAAAAGCATGCAGAAAAGGTTTTCAGCTTGAAAAGCGGGTATAGAAAATGGATGGATGGATATCTATTATAATATAGTTTAAGAAAATATAAGAGGTCAACATTTTACTAATGAAATATTTGAATAATTAAAGAATATATATAAAATAATATCAATAATATAAAAAGATCATCTCTGTGGGGCAGTGTTAGGATTGGACAGCCTCTACATGTGCAGATCACTCCCATTCCTAACCTTTAGAAGGACGGCTGGTAGTGATGGGAACTCTGGCTTTTGGGAACCGGCTCTTACAGTTTGGCTCTTGAAAAAGAACCGGCTCCTTTGGCTCTCAAGCGGCTCCTCAATGGGGTTTCTGCACGGTCACTTCCTGGTTGCGATAGAGGCTGCCGTTCCCTTCCGGTTCAACGCTGTTCCCACACAAACTGGACAAAATGGATTTTTTTACCCGTTTTCTTCAAGACCTGCCGCGCATCACGGTAAACGATGTCCACCGGATTTTTGAAAAACACACAGAGACGTCTGTGAGCAAGCGGGTGAAGGACTTTAAGCTGTATATAACCAGCTTTATTCATGAAATTGAAGGTAAGCTAACAGCGTTAGCTCGTAGCTTCCATCATCAAAAAACAGTGAGACAGATCTATATAGCCGTGATCGTGGGCTCCAACTGCTTCACAACTTTCTCTGGTCTAGCTGTACGTTATCAGACACCAAGTCTTCATTCACCAAAAGAATAGTTGTTCCAGTGAAATAACACACGAACGGCGCCGCGCCTCCTCCTTTAGCCTCCTCCTTTAGCCTCCTCCACTCGGCTCTTTGACTACTGTGCTGCAAAGTGTCGACTGCAGACACGGTGTGGTTAGAAATGATCACGTTTTCTCTTCTTAAGTTCACAATCCTTCCTTTTTGTAGTTATTTATTCAGTGAAATGTGGAAACGGACTGATGAATTCTATTCAGCTGATGCGGTACACAACGGAACACAGCAGTGTTCAGCTGTCAAGGCTTCCCGTCCGCTGAAACTTATATGATGGCTTCATTTCTTAGTGCTATAATATATATATCGTACTGTACTATACTATACTATTACTCGTTTTGATTATAAACAATATCTTTAGCTGGAAATGCACTCTAACTCTGGAAATCTTCACGTTTCAAACGGAACCGGAAATGGTCCCACGAGGTAATTTTAAATCGGAGGTTCTACTAAGTATTCTGTGCATAAAGCCTATTTATCACAAGAAATGATGTAAAATGTGTGTAAAGATCAGTGTGTGAATGGGTGTGCATGTCGCACAGCGCTTTGGGGAGCGTCGAACGCTCTAGAAAACACCCTTTAAACACAGGACACTACCATGTGAACAGTCTACAAGCAGTCAATAGCCTCTGTGCACGCATCAGTTCCGTGTTTGGCGTGAGGATGGTACGAGACTTCCGGTCTCCGTGCTAAAGATGGGAGGTGGGAAGTTGATCTTGTTGATACTGTACAGAACGGCACACAGCAGTGGTGTTAGACCTGCTATCAGTTTGTTATTGAAACGCAAATTTTGTCAGTGTACATGTCATGTTTAGGACATGAACACATAAAAGCAAGATATAGAAGGCCACGCACAAAAAAAGAAGAAAGATTTACAAGCTCCCGAAAGGAAACTAGCAAGCGTAGTATGGGCTTTCAGCGGCTACCGGAAGTTTACGTCCATCCTGACCTTCTACCGGAGCTTACGTCACGTAGCTGCGTGCACAGAGCCCATATATCAAATGTTAATTATTTAAGTAATTTCTAACTATCCAACATGAAACAGTGCAACAATAAATCATTTTAAATGATAAAAATAAAGTCTGTAAGTAAAATATTCATAAACTTTGAACTTGTAAAAGCTAAGATCATCACACAGTAACATTTAAATGAACATGTGTGAAAAATATTTTAAAAAAACCACCCAGGTAACAAGCTACTAGTCTTTACTGAAGATTAGCTTTGAGAAAAAAACACAACAGTCTCAGTTTGAGAGAGCCTGTTTCCTGCTATCACTCACTTCCTCACCTTAAGTTTCTTCTCTTTCCTCCTCTCGCTGAGTTAGAGCCAGAGCCTGACTGTGTCCCCTCCCCCTGCCCCTCCCCTCCTGCTCGCTGCAGCCAGGCACAGACATTAGGTGCGTTCGAGATGAGCCAGTTCTGCGCAGAATCGATCACCGGTGATCGGCGCCCATTGCATGCCGGTTAGATTTCTGTCCGACTTGACGCCGACTTGCTCTGATGTCATGCCTACGTAGGCAACGATAACCTCGTGAGATCAAGGCGGACGCAGACTTTGGAGCAAGGCGCTGCAGTTGCTCTCCACCGGCTGCAAAACCGAGAGCATGATGGGAAACGCCTGGCTCTCACCTGATCTCAGATCTGATTGGTTCACGTTTTGATCCAAACATCCTGTTGCAAAATGCGAAATGTTATTTGTTTCAAAGAGTTTTCAGTAGGAACTGTTTCCATTTTCTATAAAGTTCTAATAAAACTACTGTCTGATTTTTATAATCATATCATTTAGTACAGAGCAGTATCTTGTTTATTTTCTTTGACTGATATGATCTCTCTAGATATATGTCTATTATTTAGTTTGCTTTAGTGTTGATACTTTATATTGTTCACTCTTGAATTTATTTTGAAATACTTTGAACTTCAAATAAAGATTTTGGAAAAAACGGAAAGTCATCTGCTATTACGGACATTAACGGGATATCTTCAGACATATCATCACCTACGAGCTACATTTAGGAAAATCTGTCCGACTTAAAAGCAGACTTTTAGCCGCTCCCCCTGCTGCGTCCGCCTGCTCTCGTCTGTTTTCCAGGCGAGGCGCAGTTCATCTCGAACAAGCCCGCTAAAGCACGCTGGAGCTGACTGACCAATCACGTGCGGTTTCACACACACACACACACACACACACACACACACACACACACACACACACACACACACACACACACACACTGAGAGAAACAGAGAGAGTGGGGGCTGCCGGCCTGTCACCGGCATTATTGACCGAAAAGTTCAACAAAAAGCAGCTAAAGATCGTCGGAAATGTCGCTAGGTTTGTCGCTAGGCGCTTTTTGAAAAAAAAAAAAAGTCGCCGAAGGGGGTCCGAAAGTCGTTAGAAACAGCGACAAAGTCGACAAGTTGGCAACACTGCCAAAGTGAGACCTCTTCGCTTTTCTCACCTCTCTCCTCCTGCTTCCTCGGGCCCCGCCCACAGTGCGCGAGCAGCGCCAAACTTCAGTGAAAAATGAGCGACAGCGTCGAGGAGCTACAATGGAGAAAAGTGCATTCTGTTACGGGGGTGATTCCCCGGTCCAGACACGGACACCGAGCAGCTGCGATCCGAGAGCTTATTATTGTTTTCGGTGGAGGAAACGAAGGGATAGCGGAGGACCTCCATGTTTACAACACAGGTTAGCTACCGCTAGCTGCGGCTAACTAGCGCCGGTTGGCAGCTAATGTTTTTAGCATCTTCCAGAGGGAAGGTGCTAAAGTTTGTCTTCTCTGAAGTAAACTTTTACTAATGTAATACTTTTATTAAGTACTTTCTGTTATATTTGGCAGCATATTTCTACTGTATCCTAAATAAAAAGCATCGATCTGAAGGAGCTCGGCTAAGAAGATACAAACTCTTTTATCTGTTAATATTAGAGAACATGGACATCCTGATTAAAACAGGCTTGAACCGTTCGGTGCACTCATTTTTGTGTTTTATTTTGTAGCATGTTTTATCTTTTTATGAATATTGATGACTTATCCAAGGCTGTGCTTTTTTGAGCGTTCTCATTTTTCATGTTATTTTTATTTTTACCCACTTGTAAAAAAAGTGATCTAAAATACTAACATTAACGTCCCTGAGCACATACACGTTCCCATAGAAACCAATCACAACTATTGATTCTTCTCTAATAAAATGATCAAACCTGCATCTCTTCAGCTGGAGCTCTGAGGGATTTTCTTCATGATCAAGTCATTTATCGTATGTGGCAAATGGAGAAATTAAACCTTTTTCAATAGGGGCATATTTAAAACATATATACACACACACAGTTATCTAGTGGGTTGCCCTGTAACAGGCTGAAGTTCTTTATTTTACCTTGAGGTGTCTACTAGGATTGTCTGACTGAAGCTGGCGTCTTCCTGTCCCTCCAGTCTCCAGACAGTGGTTTCTTCCCGCGGTGAGGGGTGACATCCCACCTGGCTGCGCTGCTCATGGCTTTGTCTGTGACGGAACCAGAGTTCTTGTCTTTGGCGGCATGGTTGAGTACGGAAAATACACAAACAGCCTGTATGAGCTGCAGGTAAAACGTGCCCTCAGTCAGTTCCCTAGCACTGGTTCTGTCGTGTACAACGCTGCTTCTCTTTATAGACTGTTTTGTTCTCCAGGCCAGTCGGTGGCTGTGGAAGAAGCTGAAACCTAAAGCCCCCAGAAACGGCTCACCCCCGTGTCCCCGGATCGGACACACCTTCACTCTAGTGGGTAATAAATGTTACCTGTTTGGAGGTCTGGCCAATGACAGTGAGGACCCCAACGGTAATGTACCAAGGTACAACTTCTGGTCAGATCAGGTTTGCTCTGAACAGAATCAACGTTTTCTTCTTTTCTCAGTTTGATGTGTTTCCATACAGTAGAATAGATGTGTGGAAAATCTGGGTCATCTTTGAATTCCATCAGACGGTGATCAGGTGAACTGGACTTGTCCCTGGCACTGTGACTTCTTCCTGTTTGAGTCTGACTCTGTTATTTTAGGTACTTGGATGACTTCTATGAGTTGGAGCTGCAGGTGCTGACGGGGGCGAGAGGCTGGAACGTCCCTGAGACCAAAGGAGCCGGTCCGTGTGCGCGGGAGTCTCACACTGCAGTGAGCTACGCTGGGATTGGCTCCTCCAAGCTTTACATCTTTGGAGGGATGCAGGGGAGTCGGTTAAATGACGTCTGGCAGCTCGATCTCAGTAGGAATTCTCTTTCAGAGTTTGTAACTGTACAGGTACAGCTCAATGAATTAGTTTCATCTTGTGTTGTCACGGTAACGATTATCATTATTGTTATTATGGGCAGCAGCGTATTTATATCTGTATCCAAAGACTCACAGTGTGAGTAGAAGTGAACGTTTAGTGAATGTTCTCACTGAGCTGTACCTGTATTTACACTGAACTCTAACCTCTCAGGTTGGCTGTTTTCAGATCTGCTAATGTTCTTCTGCCCGGTCAGACTCCATGGTTTGGTCCACACCAGAAACCAGAGGGCCCACGCCGCTACCCAGAAGTCTTCACTCTGCCACCGTCATTCAGAACAAGTGAGACGCTTGTGTAGTAGGGGTGCAACGGATCATCATCGATCCATGGTTCGTACGGATCACCCTCTACGGTTCGGAACGCACGTGGTTCGCGGTTCATGTAGCGCGCGTGCGTCGCTAAATAATCCCCGACGTTCTGCTGTGAATCTGCAGATTATTCCCCTCTTAGAAAGGGGTTCGTTTTGCATCACGTATAGAGGTGAACTCTGTTGGCTTCAGCCGTTTTAGAACACCAGAACGAAGGATCGCTGATCAATATCCAGTCTCTGCTGCGCGCTGCCTCTGATTCCTCCGTCTCTCTCTCCGTCAGCTGGAATCTTTCTGATAGACAAACTAGATTCACCTGTTTCTGTCTAAGATGACGTTATGTTGGGCTTTTATATGAGCTAATAAACGTTAATATAACCGGAGTTCAGTCAGGAGCCACAGAGCAGCGCCTCGTGCGTCACGACCCTCCCCCCCCCAGCTGTGACCACTAGTCTGACAGAAGTAGGTCGGTGACCCTGAGGTGGCATATGAGTCTATCTCCCCCATTAATTAGTTTTAATATGATTCAAAACTTTATTGAAGCATCAGGTTGACATCTTGAGTTAAATGCAGTTTGTATTTATGAGGATTGAGCATAAAAAAGTTGCTCAGTGTTTTAGAAAATAATGAGAGAGCAAAGTTTTTTGTCTTTTCTTTTTCATTATGCTGATCCGAAAATTGATCCGAACCGTGACTCAAAACCGTGAACCGATCCGATCTGTGAGCTTTCTGATCCGTTGCACTCCTATTGTGTAGCAATGTGGTCTAAAGTCTAGTGTAGAGATGTGGTCTAAAGTCTAGTGTAGAGATGTGGTCTAAAGTCTAGTGTAGAGATGTGGTCTAAAGTCTAGTGTAGAGATGTGGTCTAAAGTCTAGTGTAGAGATGTGGTCTAAAGTCTAGTGTAGAGATGTGGTCTAAAGTCTAGTGTAGCGATGTGGTCTAAAGTCTAGTGTAGAGATGTGGTCTAAAGTCTAGTGTAGAGATGTGGTCTAAAGTCTAGTGTAGAGATGTGGTCTAAAGTCTAGTGTAGAGATGTGGTCTAAAGTCTAGTGTAGCGATGTGGTCTAAAGTCTAGTGTAGCGATGTGGTCTAAAGTCTAGTGTAGCGATGTGGTCTAAAGTCTAGTGTAGCGATGTGGTCTAAAGTCTAGTGTAGAGATGTGGTCTAAAGTCTAGTGTAGCGATGTGGTCTAAAGTCTAGTGTAGAGATGTGGTCTAAAGTCTAGTGTAGCGATGTGGTCTAAAGTCTAGTGTAGAGATGTGGTCTAAAGTCTAGTGTAGTGATGTGGTCTAAAGTCTAGTGTAGAGATGTGGTCTAAAGTCCTAAAGTATCAGAGTTAGAGCCTCTCTCTGTCTCTGCCTGCAGGATGTTCGTCTTCGGAGGCTGGGTCTCCGTTCCAGAGTCAGACCAGAACCCAGCAGGGACGGAGTGGATGTGCACCAACTCCTTAAGCACCCTGGACTTAGGTCTGACCGCACCTCCTCTAGTCGGACCTCACCTCCTCTAGTCTGACCTCACCTCCTCTAGTCTGACCTCACCTCCTCTAGTCTGACCTCACCTCCTCCTTTCTGACCTCACCTCCTCTAGTCTGACCTCACCTCGTCCTGTCTGACCTCACCTCCTCTAGTCTGACCTCACCTCCTCTAGTCTGACCTCACCTCCTCTAGTCTGACCTCACCTCCTCTAGTCTGACCTCACCTTCTCTAGTCTGACCTCACCTTCTCTAGTCTGACCTCACCTTCTCTAGTCTGACCTCACCTCCTCTAGTCTGACCTCACCTCCTCTAGTCTGACCTCACCTCCTCTAGTCTGACCTCACCTCCTCTAGTCTGACCTCACCTCCTCCTGTCTGACCTCACCTTCTCTAGTCTGACCTCACCTTTTCTAGTCTGACTTCACCTTCTCTAGTCTGTCCTCACCTCCTCTACTCTGATCTCACCTCCTCTAGTCTGACCTCACCTCCTCTAGTCTGACCTCACCTCCTCTAGTCTGACCTCACCTTCTCTAGTCTGACCTCACCTCCTCTAGTCTGACCTCACCTTCTCTAGTCTGACCTCACCTCCTCTGTCTGACCTCACCTTCTCTAGTCTGACCTCACCTTTTCTAGTCTGACCTCACCTTCTCTAGTCTGACCTCACCTCGTCTAGTCTGACCTCACCTCCTCTAGTCTGACCTCACCTCCTCTAGTCTGACCTCACCTTCTCTAGTCTTTCCTCACCTCCTCTAGTCTGACCTCACCTCCTCTAGTCTGACCTCACCTCCTCTAGTCTGACCTCACCTACCCTAGTCTGACCTCACCTCCTCTAGTCTGACCTCACCTTCTCTAGTCTGACCTCACCTACCCTAGTCTGACCTCACCTTCTCTAGTCTTTCCTCACCTCCTCTAGTCTGACCTCACCTTCTCTAGTCTGACCTCACCTCCTCTAGTCTGATCTCACCTCCTCTAGTCTGACCTCACCTTCTCTAGTCTGTCCTCACCTCCTCTACTCTGACCTCACCTCCTCTAGTCTGACCTCACCTCCTCTAGTCTGACCTCACCTCCTCTAGTCTGACCTCACCTTCTCTAGTCTGACCTCACCTCCTCTACTCTGATCTCACCTCCTCTAGTCTGACCTCACCTCCTCTAGTCTGTCCTCACCTCCTCTACTCTGATCTCACCTCCTCTATTCTGATCTCACCTCCTCTAGTCTGACCTCACCTCCTCTAGTCTGACCTCACCTCCTCTAGTCTGAACTCACCTCCTCTAGTCTGACCTCACCTCCTATTGTCTGACCTCACCTCCTCTAGTCTGACTTCACTTCCTCTAGTCTGACCTCACCTCCTCCTGTCTGACCTCACCTTCTCTAGTCTGACCTCACCTTCTCTAGTCTGACCTCACCTTCTCTAGTCTGTCCTCACCTCCTCTAGTCTGACCTCACCTCCTCTAGTCTGACCCACCTTCTCTAGTCTGACCTCACCTCCTCTGTCTGACCTCACCTCCTCTAGTCTGACCTCACCTTCTCTAGTCTGACCTCACCTCCTCTAGTCTGCTTCACCTCCTCTAGTCTGACTTCACCTTCTCTAGTCTGACCTCACCTCCTCTAGTCTGACCTCACCTCCGCTAGTCTGTCCTCACCTCCTCTAGTCTGTCCTCACCTCCTCTACTCTGACCTCACCTCCTCTAGTCTGACCTCACCTCCTCCTGTCTGACCTCACCTCCTCTAGTCTGACCTCACCTCCTCCTGTCTCACCTCACCTCCTCTAGCCTGTCCTCACCTCCTCCTCTGACCTCACCTTCTCTTGTCTGACCTCACCTCCTCCTGTCTGACCTCACCTCCTCCTGTCTGACCTCACCTTCTCTAGTCTGACCTCACCTTTTCTAGTCTGACCTCACCTTCTCTAGTCTGACCTCACCTCCTCTAGTCTGACCTCACCTCCTCTAGTCTGACCTCACCTCCTCTAGTCTGACCTCACCTCCTCTAGTCTGTCCTCACCTCCTCTAGTCTGTCCTCACCTCCTCTAGTCTGTCCTCACCTCCTCTAGTCTGACCTCACCTTCTCTAGTCTGACCTCACCTCCTCTAGTCTGATCTCACCTCCTCTAGTCTGACCTCACCTCCTCTAGTCTGTCCTCACCTCCTCCTGTCTGACATCACCTCCTCTAGTCTGACCTCACCTCCTCCTCTAGTCTGACCTCACCTCCTCCAGTCCGACCTCACCTCCTCTAGTCTGTCCTCACCTCCTCTAGTCTGACCTCACCTCCTCTAGTCTTTCCTCACCTCCTCCTGTCTGACCTCACCTCCTCCTGTCTGACCTCACCTCCTCTAGTCTGACCTCACCTCCTCCTGTCTGACCTCACCTCCTCTAGTCTGTCCTCACCTCCTCTAGTCTGACCTCACCTCCTCTAGTCTGACCTCACCTCCTCTAGTCTGACCTCACCTCCTCTAGTCTGACCTCACCTCCTCTAGTCTGACCTCACCTCCTCTAGTCTGACCTCACCTCCTCTACTCTGATCTCACCTCCTCTAGTCTGACCTCACCTCCTCTAGTCTGACCTCACCTCCTCTAGTCTGACCTCACCTCCTCCTGTCTGACCTCACCTCCTCCTGTCTGACCTCACCTCCTCTAGTCTGACCTCACCTCCTCTAGTCTGACCTCACCTCCTCTAGTCTGACCTCACCTCCTCTAGTCTGACCTCACCTCCTCTAGTCTGACCTCACCTTCTCTAGTCTGACCTCACCTCCTCTAGTCTGACCTCACCTCCTCTAGTCTGACCTCACCTCCTCTAGTCTGACCTCACCTCCTCTAGTCTGACCTCACCTCCTCTAGTCTGACCTCACCTCCTCTAGTCTGACCTCACCTCCTCTAGTCTGACCTCACCTCCTCTAGTCTGACCTCACCTCCTCTAGTCTGACCTCACCTCCTCTAGTCTGACCTCACCTTCTCTAGTCTGACCTCACCTCCTCTAGTCTGACTTCACTCCCTCTAGTCTGACCTCACCTCCTCTAGTCTGACCTCACCTCCTCTAGTCTGACCTCACCTCCTCTAGTCTGACCTCACCTCCTCTAGTCTGACCTCACCTCCTCTAGTCTGACCTCACCTCCTCTAGTCTGACCTCACCTCCTCTAGTTTCGGCTCACCGCCCGGGTCCTGACATCCTTTCGTGTATATAGCTCTCTCTTATACTAAGAGAGATG
>SSNR01000539.1:6002-18490 GCA_006937965.1 Callopanchax toddi
ATGTGTATAAGAGACAGATCATCACCCACTCCCCATCATTACCCCTGATTATTTAACAATAAGAATCAACATACATTTGATTTAAAAACACAAACTTGCATCGTACTCAGTAAATCATTCCTGTGCATCAGATCTTATTCATCACTCTGGGTTTCCCCTCCTTCCCTTCTCTCTCAAACAGGAAATGCTTCACTTCAGCACTTCCTCTTTTACCTCCTAACCAGAGAAAGGCCTGTCTTCTCAAACATTCTTAACTAAATCATATCATAAATCACAGCTTGATTATATTTGTAACACATATTATTTTTTTTGTCGATCATCACCCACTTCCCATCATTACCCCTGATTATTTAACAATAAAAATCAACATACATTTGATTTAAAACCACAGACTTGCATTATACTCAGTAAATGTCTGTTACAGCAGGGCAGAAAGGCAGAATTCTTCAAGACAGGGCAGCCAGACTTCAGAATTTCACGACACCCACTCCTTGAAGTCTAAGCTGCCCCTGACTCACCCAGTCACTCAGAAGAGTCCCCACCGGTTGTATCCGGTTGCCGGCAGACGACACCCTCGGCGGTGGGAACGGAGACGGCAAGACGAACAACGCCTCGCATGGCGCACCCAGGCAGTGCCGCAAGTTGGAGCACTTCGTCCCCCTGCTGACTGCGACGGGCACTGCCATGATCAAGCCGGCCCCGCTGGTACCTCTTAGCGTCCAGCTTACTGCGAGATACCTCCTTCGCCGCAAGCCTATTGCGGCGAAGATCTCCATCCTCCCGCTCCTGGCGACGCTTCCACTTGCGTAACTCCTTCTTTGAAAACTTCACACGCTTACTCAGACGAGACTCGCGCCGAGTGCCCACCTTGATCCGTAGCGGCGGAATAGGGTCGGTAGAAGGCTCAGGGGCAGGATCAGGTCGTTCAGCTGCAGAGCCAGGTCCAAGCTCTGGCTCAGGATCCAACGCTGTCTCAGATTCCGACTCGGCCCCAAGTGCCGACCCTCCCTCAGGCTCCGACACATCTACAACGGGGGGGCTCATGGGGCTATCCGCCACCCCCCCCCCAGAGCCAGGAGCCTCAGCTGCGATGCAGGCTCAGGAATAGG
Organism: Callopanchax toddi; assembly: GCA_006937965.1. NCBI lineage: Eukaryota > Metazoa > Chordata > Actinopteri > Cyprinodontiformes > Nothobranchiidae > Callopanchax > Callopanchax toddi. The sequence continues at coordinate 7,112 of SSNR01000539.1, forward strand.
GCCAGGAGAAGGCCCAGAGGCAGGATCAAGTTGTTCAGCCACAGAGCCAGGTCCAAGTTCTGGCTCAGGATCCAACTCTGCCTCCGGTTCTGACTCGGTCCCAGGTGCCGGGCTGGTCAAATCGATACTCTCCACAAAGATGTTGTCGGGGAGGCCTACTGCATCTACCTCCAGATTCTCCTGCACCTCCTGTCCCCTCCGGTCCAGCAGAGGAGGAGACAGATCCAGATTATGCAGGTGATCAAGTGAGGGCGAGGCAAGGGACGGCTGCAACGATGGTTCATAGTGCCAAGGGGGGTCGGAACCACGTCCCACGACCCCCGTCCCTCGCGTGCCATAGGAGGTGCCCTCGATCGCCGATGCTACGCCCGGGCTGGCCCCAGGTAGTAATCCACCAGCCACTTGAGCGCCACGCCCAGCGACACCACGATCCGGAACCATGAAGCGAGAGCCCAGCAGAACCCAGGCCCCCGTCATCAGATGAGTAGAGGTGACCCGATCGTTGTCAGGAAACGCCCACACCTTCACAAACAGCGGGAAAAAGGTCCCGTTGGCGTGCAGCTCCTGCACCGTGGAATATGCCCACAATGGATGGTTCCCGACAGTATTCCATATTCAGCGTGCTTCCCTCTCGACCCCACACAAAGCAGCAACTGCCACCTGTGGCGGACGAGGCATCGACCCGCAGCAAAAGAGTCCTGTTGCCACATGGAACTGGTGATACTCCACATAGCAATTGGTGCACCACATGGTCCCCGCCAGCACCCAGAAACAACTAGACCGCTCAGGGCGGAGGCCACAGATGGAACATCCTTTCCCTACCTACAGAAAAACACCGAAGTAACAGCAAGTCTCACGAAGAAAAATCACACACTATAACGAAGGATACCAATAATAATAAACAAAAACTAATGCCGCAAGAAACCTACTAACACATGTACGTCTAAATGCCTCAAGCTTGCCTGAAAAGAGCTAACTAGAACTGATACGCTAATACGCTCGCCAACCCGTACGAACGCTTGCCAGCCAGGGGGAGTCTATAGGCTGATCTGAAGGTGGAAGTGTCTGAAGTACGGCCGCCATGTTCTGCCTGAACAAAGCAGCATATGTCATGAGCCACACCATGATGGTCAACTCAGAAACCACTCCGGCCCAGTACATCATGGAGTACACTCCCCACACTACCACCCAGGTTACAATGGACGCCACCCTACGAAGCCAGAGCTTCCGGGCCTCCGCCCGGAGAGATCTCGCCAAGTGGGCCACGTACCCCAAGAGACACATTGCCATCAGGGCTTCTGCCCCAACGCTCACATACCGCAGAGGAATACGGTCGTCCAGATAGCCAGCATGGAACAACACGTCGAGCAACAAAGTTAAACCATCCAGCCCCAGCCACCCGACCAAGGCAATAACATGTAACTTTGTTACCCTCATGCGGCCCAGCAGATAGGTGGAGAATAAGGAAGTTCCCCAGGTCCATTGGCCCAGATAGTAACGGCTGACCATGAGGCGTATGTAACCGTGGGCTAGTGTCAGCACACGTAAGGTCCTGGCTTCAACCCAGGACCCTGCGTGGCAGTAACAAACCCATGAAAAAATAAGGGTGTAAGTTTCCAAAGTACTCACGGAAAACACCGGCAGTGATGTAGTTGGGACGGAAGTATTGTTGGCCATTTTATTTTTCCCAATGTGGATGTAACTCACGAGCTGCAAGACAAATCAGACACTGTCACCAATCAACATCAGTCTAACGGACTACCCCAGGGCGTTCGATCTTTTAGATTCAGTTCAGCTCTGCCCCAGGGGGAGGGGACTTGTCACTCTTACATGAGCGACAAGCTCTTCTAAGCCCCTCCTTAATTAGCAACCAAGCGATAGCCATAGTAACCATCATACCAGCCAAGCCAGCAACACAGGGCCAAACCCAAGCGAAAAGGCTAGCCATCAACTCCCCGAGCACAGAAAAGGAAGAGGTGAACCCCACCTTCACTACCTGTCCCACTGCCACAGCTGCTTCCACGACCCTCGAGCCAATTGAATAGCCCAAAGACTCGTACCAACTACAGTCATGGGAATCATTTCCTGCACCACACTGCTGCCAACGCTCTTCTGGGTACTGACAAGTTAAATTGGAGTAGATCTTGTTAGTTCCCACCCAGTCAAAGCCACTACGCTCTTGTCCAGAACACAACCCCTTCCTAAACGCGTGTTGTTCAGCGATCTTAACCAGAGGATTGGCAACAAATGGGACTATTACCGCATAAACCGAGGGTTACCTACGCATCTGCCCTAAGATAGCTTCGGTACAGCTAGCATTTACCGGTATAGCTCTACGCCACACGCCCTTAATCTTTCTCCACAATACTCCATGCCCCCCCAGATCGTAATCCTCCCCGTACCACTCATTACAAAAGGTTTCCCATCCCGGAACCTCAGCGCAAGATCGTCTGGCTAAGGACACGTGGCAAGTACGTTTGTTGGCATAACAATACATGCGCCACGGTTGGGGGCTCACAACTTGGTCCGGCCTCCATAAAATTCCCGGCCAAACGTCCTGTTCTTTAGAGTATACACTAGCAATGTACTGATACTGCACCCAATAATTAGAGGAGAGTGAGAGGCAGGGAAGGACCCAGGACTCCATTTCAGCTCGTTGGAAACCCCACCACGTACGGGAGTCATCTCTGGTGCGGGACTCCCTCCATGCCTGGAGGATCCCTTTCACAGTTCGTGCACGCCTCAGGTCGGTGCAGTCGTATCTCCAGGTTGACATGACTGAAATCTCTGTTTCCCACAAGGAGCAACGAGGTGAAGTTCCCTCATTAGTCCATTCCGAGTCATTCAAACTTCGGAAGACCCGATCGGCAACACACTCATCGATCTTGTTGAAATCAGCCTTCGGGGCATTAAAAAGGTCGTCTGGAGTAGGGAGTCTCTGCACATACATGTCTGAGTAGTGGGGGCCGTGCAGATGGTGGTGATCTCGGGTCCAGCCTTCCCAGAATCCTCCTTCAAAGTGGGCTACGTCAGGAGCTATCCACACCCATGGCAAAGTGTCATTCAGCCACTCCTCATGGTCCGCGTTGAGACTCGAAAACAGATTCCATCTCACATTTGGCTTCCAAAACGAGTAACTGACGGCGTGACGTGGAGTCAACACCATGTAGTTCTGACCTCGACAGAGATGGTAGAGGTTCCAATAACATGGGTCCAACGCCAGGTATTTCTGATGGTAACACTCTTGTCCAATAGTCGACTTTTCCTTTATTGCATCATGAGGTTTCTCCGCGGGGTATGTCACTTGATTAAGGAGATCGGCAATCCGTGCATCACTTGGGGGTGAGTGGTGCGTGGCCATAGTGGTCGAACCAAATTTATCAGGAGGCTGAACGTTGTTGGGTCGTCGTATGCTGGTGCCCCGCCTTGCTCTGTTCTGTGGCTTGGTCGGAATTAGGTCACAGGTTAGGTTATAATGTCCCCAGAACTCCCATCGAGGAAACAGGGCGACGCAACTGACATTCTTGTGGGGACCGTCATACATCACTTCAGCCTCCCAATAACCTTGACGTGACAAACCTTGAAGGGGACGACATCCCCAGTTACAAAACCACTGGGGGACACCTTTGTCTTCGTGTATCCAATTACAGATGACTGTTTTGTTCTCTCTCTTTTTTAGCACTCTGATCCAGACAATCAGCCCTTCATCAGATACTTGCAGGTCTTGCACCACACAAGGGAGAGTTCCATTCTTCAGCTTAGCTACAGCTTCGTTCCACCCTGGCCAACACTTCAACTGGGCCTCCCAAGTGTCATAAGTCATCCGGCTTATGGTCTTCCAAATTTTAGTTTGGTTTTGCTTAGGCAGGCGTTCGTCCCAGGGTAAGAATCTGCTGACAGAATCCGTGCTCCAGCAGGTTTGGTTAGCAACTTTAGACGTCCCATGGTGCACTTTAGCATGAGTGATGTTCCATGGGTAGATTCCAGCGTGATACATCAGCGAGAGGATCACAATTAGCAACATTAATGCTGTAAAAGCTTTAAGCAGACAGCGGCAGCAAAAAGATTTATTCTTCATCCTTTCTTTCATCCGGCTAGGGCAGGTCATTTCTTCAGGGGGGTCATCAGCAACCAAATCATATATTGCAGGGGAGCGGTAAAGGGAGCGGCGAATCGTATCGCGACCCCATGGAGTCAGCTCTATATCCATCTTCGACTTGTCTTCTCGTCTGACTCCACTCGACCTGTTAGCAGTGCTTGATATAGTGGCGAGGGATGTCTTGTAATTCTTGGGTCCAGCCCCCACCACACCCACTTCCTGGCTTGCACCGTCCACCATTCTGGGCACGGCCGAGGGCCATACGCCTCAAGCCCAGTAGACGCCTGTGTTCTCATGAAGGCGATAGCTGTATAACGACACAAATAGCCATCACATCTCACGGTGTTCACCTCCCTGTATAGGGGCGCTTTGGCACCATCTGGCGGGGAGTATGTAAGCTCCAGCTGAACAGCAAAACGCTCATGCCACAGATCACAACCTCTGCGATGTATATTGAGGCTGGCAGGGCGTAACACAGTTCTTAGGGGTAGATCTTGGTTCTCAAGGATGTAATGGTCAGGGGACCGGGTGCGTAGCTGGATGCGATTGAACATAATCTTGCTGGATGTCCAGATGAGGAAGTGCCCCACCCAGATGTCCACATAGTATCCTCGAAGGGCTGTACTATAGTGGGGCCCCCATCGCAGCTTGATACATACTCCGCCGACATTCAGATAGGCGACGTTGAAAATCCATGGGGCTGTAGTAGGTGCCATAAACACAGGCCTTTGCCTCCCCTGAGCATCAGCTGTCCAATGAAAATCACCACCTTCCATAGCCGCATAAGGTGTGCAGATAGGGTGGCCCGGGGGACAAGTATACTCTATATTGTGATAAAAATAGGCTCCAGCACCCGGTTTTCGGTTTCTGAAATCGAGCACTGGTTGGTCGAGCCAGACCGCCGTTCCTGCGATGCTTAGGTAGGGAATCCCATAAGAGTGGTGACTCCAGGTAAATCCATCAATTTGTTGACAACCTGGTGGACGGGTTGTGGCCGCTCTGTGCGGCACTGTTCCTGCTGCTTTTCGGTTTGGGTTCATTGTTGGTCTCTGATGGCTCCCGCTTCCAGACCTGCCCTGCTCGGAGTTTACTTGCTTACGTTCAGCCATTTGCCCATACGGGTCTTGATGGAACCTTTCCCTTTAGACTTTACCCCGTATGGCTTAGGTTTCTCTGATGTTTCGTCCTCCAGGACTCGGATGTTGGCTCCAATCGAGAATATTCCTTGAAGAGGAACAAGGACCATCTGTACAGCCAGCTCCACTTTCACGGTTTGAAAGGGTGTTATGGGTGTATTTACCCATGTTGCTGCTGACCCCGGGATCTGATCCGCCCCATCTCTCAGCCACACCTCCGGTGTGATGTAATACTCAGCTTTCTTTTCTCTTGTCACCGCCCCTTCGCACCCATAAGCATCGAGTGCAGTAGTTGAGTAATACAGATTGTGATATCGTACTCCTCGCTCTCGGGGAATCTGCTCCAAAGGGTGAAGGGGGAGACCCTGGTGGTTGACAACTTCTTGAATCAGTCTTGCCCATGTAGTCAGCTCCCAGGGACCCGTCCATCCCAAGTCCCGTGCTAACACCTCGATCTCAGGGGCGGCATAGGAGGCTTCAGTATTTACATTTCCACGCGTGAGGTCTCGGAACACTCGGAACACCTTAGGGTACTGCAGAGTTCCCAAAGGTGCCATCTTTGAGGGGGAAAAATCTGGACCACTAGGCCATGCCGCCTGTATGGTTTCAGTTAGCAAGTCAGGCGGTTCGCTGGCCAGACTGGCTATCACCTGAGTCGACTGGGACGCTTCGGTCACCGTCACATCAGCCAAACAGGATTGTCCGTCGGCTCTTAGCAGATCTTGGTACCCCTCTGCACCTACCCCGAGTACTGCAGGCATGCCAGTGGGTGTCATCCCTCTGACGGGAGTCGCAGGGGGAGCAGATGGCATCACTACTTCCCCCATTGATTCATGCTTGGTCTCTTCTGGACGGGCAGATGGGGCTCCTTTTACTCTCACTGCATGGATGTATGCGGAGAGGGCCGCCTGAAATTCCTCTTCGAAAGACTGAGTATGGGGTTTCTTTTCAGGGGTCACTTCTTCTGCTGGCTCAATACTCCTCAAGGGTTCATAGAACTTCCGGATTTGCCATCCAACTGCTTGGGTTGCTAATAACAACCTTCCATTGCGAAACATCAGGGTACAATAATCACAATATATCAATGAGGTTCCATTCCATTTACACACACAGCGAAATGGTGCTCCTTTCAGATCCCACAAGGTGTAGAAGGTGATCCGTGGTAGGTTACTGGTCCTGCAAGTCTCACACACATAAGCATCCGTTACTTTAACGGGGTTACATACGTGGTCTTTAAACTCCTTCGGGTGCGGCTCGGTATGTCTTGGTTTGTCTCTCCCGGGCCCACTCCACTTCACCTTTAAACCCAAAGGAGTTTTGCAGATGGTGCAGGAGTTCCGCACTTCTGACCATTCCAAAACTTCATCATCACTCGACAGGTATCCTCTTTTGGCAAATTCCAATTTCCTCAAGGCTCTTCCTGTCCAAAGCCCCGAGGTTGATCTTCTAATCACAACCACCCCGTGGTCAGTGGCCAGTCTGACAAAGGGTGGCAGAGGTTCATGGAAACTGGCCATTCTAAGCTTCTGGTTTCCCTTAATCTGAGATGGGTTTAAGCTGCTCCACTCCTTGGATCCCTTTCTTTTTCAACTTGACTGTATTCTTATCCAGTATCTGCTCTATGACGTCCTTAGTTTCGTATTTAGGCTTAACGGCTGCTCTTGCGGGCTGATCTCTCGCTTTGACCCAGACTGCTTGTCCTACTCGCAGAGACTGATGAGGTTCTGCGTCGGCACAGCTATTTGCCGGGCCCCTCCCTATTTCCAAAGTGGTAAATGGGCGTTGGTTTAACTCCATTGAGGGGGAGGGCCTTGTGGCTCGATGTCTGTCATTCAGGGCTTGCGCAATCTCTAGCGCCTTAAGACTCCATTCTTTACTGTTGGCGTTTTTGCCAATCCAAGTTTTCACTAGGCCTATGGTTCGTTCCACGACACCATTTGCCTGTGGGGTATAGGGCGGAGAATACACTCTTCTCACCCCGTACGTCAGGCACCATCGATCCACTTGGGAGTTGCGAAAATGGGTAGCGTTGTCTGTTCTCAGCTCCCCAGGCACTCCTAGGCAGCTGCAAACTGCCTCCAACATGTTCACAACACTATTCCCATTTGCTGCCCTTGAAGGTTTAACAACCACATAGCCTGTCATAGAATCTGTTAGCACCAAAAGGTATTTCTCGCCTTTCCTTCCTGTTACTCCTAGGGGCCCTGCTACGTCCATACATACGGAGCCCCAGGGCACGGTGCTTTTAATAGTTAGTTCTTCCGTACGACGCCCTCTCCGACCTGCGTTGTATTGACCACATACCTCGCAGTCTTTGAGCACGCGTCGAATTCGGTTGTAGGGAATCCAGAGTTGCAGCTNGTCCCCACCAGTTGTATCCGGTCGCAGGCAGACGACGCCCTTGTCGTTGGGACCGGGGAAGGCGAGACGGCCAACGCCCCGCCCTTCCCACCTCCTGCCCTCCATGGCACTCCCGGATCGTACACTGGGGTGAGGCGCCCCATCCCCATGTCGACGGTGATGGTCCCTTTCATGATCAGGCCAGCTCTGCTGGTTCCTCCCATTGTTGACGGGAAGAGTCAGGCACATAGCACACACACCCAAAGTCCTCAGCACTTCCTTCTCCCTCAACACCAGCAGATGAGGAGGAGAAAGGTCCAGATGAGGCAGCAATTCACCAGCCACTTGAGCGCCATGCCCAGCAATGACTCGATCAAGAGCCATGAAGCGAGAGCCCAGCAGAACCCAGGCCCCCGACATCAGATGAGTAGAGGTGACCCGGTAGTTATCAGGGAACGCCCACAGCTTCACATACAGCGGGAAAAAAAAGTCCCATCGGCATGCATCAACTGCTCACTTGAAAGGATGGTTTCTGGCAGTACCCCAGGTGCAACTAAACCGCTCAGGGCTGAGGCCACAGGTGACATAATCTGTCCCTGACCATAGAAATAAACACTTGAGTAACAAATCTCGAAAACTAAAAAGGGCAAAGGGAAATCACATTAACTACACATATTAGCAGATAACGCATACACCACACTAAAAGATACAAGCAGGGGAACCATTTCCTGCACCACATAATTGCCAACACTCAGCAGGTTACTGACACGTCAAACATGAGTAAATATTATTAGCTCCTAACCAGTCGACGCCACTGAGCTCCCAACCAGCTAACAACTCTTTTCTAAACGCGCGTTGTTCAGCGATTTACCCAGACTGCCTACAAGGGCCAAAATCATAAGACAGTTTGGTCGTCTTTTTACTTTTAACCGCCACCTGTAGATTTTGCACAGTCCAAGGAACAATTCCATACTTCAGCTTTACTACTGGTGTGCTCCCTCCAGGCAGACACTTTAATGGGATTTCCATGTGTTATAATTTGTTGATGGAGTCTGTATTCCAACAGGCTTGATTGGCAACTTTAGATGTTTCATGGGGCACTTTGGCATGGGTGATGTGCCAAGGGTAGATTCCAGCGTGATACCTCAGCGGGAGGATCACAAATAGCCGAAACAATGCTACAAAAATTTTAAGCAGACAGCGTTAGCGAAAAGATCTATTCTTCATTATTTCTTTCATCCGGCAAGGGCAGGTCACGTATTCAGAGGAGTTGTCGTCGGTCAGGTGATAACTTGCTGCTGGTATGATTGGATTCATTCTTGGTCTCCGACGTCTCTCCCTTCCAGATCTACCCTGCTCGGAGTTACTTGCTTACGCTCAGCCATTTCCCATACGGGTCTTGATAGAACCTTTTCTTCTAGACGTTCCCCCATATGGCTTAGACTTCACTGATGTTTCGTCTTCCAGGACTTGGATGTTGGCTCAGATTGAAAACCGTAGAATTTTCACGCTTGCCATCCAACTGCTTGGGTTGCTAACAACAGCTTTCCATTACAAAACATCAGGGCACGATATTAAAGATGTTTCCTTCCATTTACACACACGGTGAAACTGTGTTCCTCATAGATCCCATAAGGTGTAGAAGGTGATCCGTGGTAAGTTACTGGTTCTACAAGTTCCACATACATAAGTATCCGTTACCTGAACAGGGTTACATATGTGGTCTTTAAACTCCTTCGGGTGAGGCTCAGAATGTCTCGATCTTTCTCTTCCAGGCCCACTCCATTTCTCCTTTAAACCCGAAGGAGCGTAACAGACAGTTCAGATGTTCTTCACTTCTGTTAATCATAAATACTCCATAATCCTCCGACAGGAATCCTCTTTTGGCAAATTCCAATTTTCTCAAGGCTCTTCCTGTCCAAAGCCCTGAGGTAGATCTTCTAATCACAACCACCAGTGGTCAGTGGCCAGTCTGACAAAGGGTGGCAGAGGTTCATGGAAACTGGCCATTCTAAGCTTCTGGTTTCCCTTAATCTGAGATGGGTTTAAGCTGCTCCACTCCTTGGATCCCTTTCTTTTTCAACTTGACTGTATTCTTATCCAGTATCTGCTCTATGACGTCCTTAGTTTCGTATTTAGGCTTAACGGCTGCTCTTGCGGGCTGATCTCTCGCTTTGACCCAGACTGCTTGTCCTACTCGCAGAGACTGATGAGGTTCTGCGTCGGCACAGCTATTTGCTGGGCCCCTCCCTATTTCCTCAGTGGTAAATGGGCGTTGGTTTAACTCCATTGAGGGGGAGGGCCTTGTGGCTCGATGTCTGTCATTCAGGGCTTGCGCAATCTCCAGCGCCTTAAGACTCCATTCTTTACTGTTGGCGTTTTTGCCAATCCAAGTTTTCACTAGGCCTATGGTTCGTTCCACGACACCATTTGCCTGTGGGGTATAGGGCGGAGAATACACTCTTCTCACCCCGTACGTCAGGCACCATCGATCCACTTGGGAGTTGCGAAAATGGGTAGCGTTGTCTGTTCTCAGCTCCCCAGGCACTCCTAGGCAGCTGCAAACTGCCTCCAACATGTTCACAACACTATTCCCATTTGCTGCCCTTGAAGGTTTAACAACCACATAGCCTGTCATAGAATCTGTTAGCACCAAAAGGTATTTCTCGCCTTTCCTTCCTGTTACTCCTAGGGGCCCCGCTACGTCCATACATACGGAGCCCCAGGGTACGGTGCTTTTAATAGTTAGTTCTTCCGTACGGCGCCCTCTCCGACCTGCGTTGTATTGACCACATACCTCGCAGTCTTTGAGCACGCGTCGGATTCGGTTGTAGGGAATCCAGAGTTGCAGCTTCTCCAGCTCTTTCCGTGTTGCGGCGGCGCCAGAGTGCCCGATAGCTAGATGCAGCTTCTGCACCACCTCACACACGTATTCCTTCGGGACCACCCTTCCTTTAGGTGTTCTGTCCCATTTCTCGAGCCCGACAACTACTATCTTCCTTTCTTGCACATAACGATCAACTTCCTCATTTGATTGCCAGTGCTCTCCTTCTTTCGTGTGAGATCTTTGATGCGCCACATCAAGATCCAGGTCTAGCCGCAGCTCGGCTATCTTCCTCCATAAGTCTTTATGTGCTATTGCTTTTCCTTTAGCACTTTCAAACCCATTCTCTTCCCAAATGGTTAAATCTTCCTTAAGAGCTTGCGCACAGTAATAACTATCAGTTATGACTTTTGCGCTTTTTATATGTCTCCGGTTAAGCTCCAATAACCCTTCCATCACGGCTGTCACCTCTCCGGCTTGTGAACTTCCAGGGACTCTTCCTTTCTGTCGGAATTTTTCTGTCCCTCCTTGCTTCAGGATAAATCCCCAGTAAGCCATCCTGTCCGTTTCTTTCTTCGAGCCGTCTGTATAGAGAAACCAGTCATACTGCTTATCCGGTAACTTCCTCTCTTGAAGTTTTTGCTTTTGTTTGTGGTTTGGTTGTTCTGGGCCTATTTCGAGGTCGGGATCCAAAAGAATGTCTTCCCAACGGCCCCATCTGGTGTTAGTAGCTTTGGTACTTTCCACTGTACCTTTTCTGAGGTATTTGTGGACTTGACTTCTCGTGATGACTTGAATTCCTTGACCTTGCGCTAGGTCTTTCAAAGCTCCCCAGTATCTGGCTAGCACCGCCAACTCCTTCTCTTCCTGGGGAAACTTCTTTTCTACAGAGGTCAGTGTATAACTCCACATAGTTACGAGTCCCGCATTTTCATTACTCACTCTAATCATCGCATCTTCCTCTTCGCATATTATTTCAG
>SSNR01000539.1:26770-66706 GCA_006937965.1 Callopanchax toddi
AAGTTTGCTTAGCAAACTTGTATGCTGCCTTCTTCATCCGTCGTAACAGGACATCGTGCACTACGCCCACATATGATGTTCTGAAATTATTAGTAAGGGGCTTACAGGCAGCCAGGGTTAGATAACTGGGCATCATGTGGATGTTTGCCCACTCTCCAACGGTAGCCCTCACAGGTAGTTTCACTTCGTCCCCCAGTCTGGCCATCCAGACTAATGGGATGTCGTAAACTCTCTGATCGGATTTGGGGACATATGTTCTCCGCCCATCTCTGGCTTGAATTGGGCCCCATTGGAGGTCTTTAGCCACAGCCCTAGAGGCTTTATAGATGTCAAAGATCTCTGTTTCCTTCTTTTGCCCTTTTCTTTGACTCATTTTTAAAACTTTTCTTCGGGCTGTCGCCTGCTCTGCGGCCGAAATCATACTTGCCACGTCTTCTTCATCCAAGGAGGGACCAGACATTCCAAATAAGTCCTCCTCAGGATCAGCTGATAACGAATCTTCTTCAGAATCTTCAATTTCACTGTCATCTGGGGCTTTTACGGGCCTGATCCTGACTGGGTTCTGGAACGGAACCTTTCCTTTCCGCTCCTGTTCCGCCACTTTGTGTTCTTCATCTTCAGAGTCTGTTAATTTACAAGCAGCCAGTTTCCTTGATATTTCCGAAAACTTGGTCCGTCTCTGTGTCGGTTTTCCCTGTTCTACTGGCTCTCTCATTACTCGAGTGGTTTTATTGGACAGGGGTATGCTCTGCCCTATACTTTCCACCTGCTTGACCTTGCTCTGGGGCAAAAGTCCTAAGCCGTCATCTTTTAACACGGCTTCCAAGGCTCGTTTTTTCCTTTCATCATGGGGTCAGTGACCAACACAATTTCTTTCAGAGGCGCTCCAGGAGGCATAGTTTTTGCCATATAGGTCATGGTCTTGACTGCAACTCTCTCCGCTACTTCCCATGGTAAGTTGTTGGACCTGAGGGCATCTACGCTTATCACAACTCGACGAGCTCCTTGTTGCATTCCCGCTTCAAAGCCATGCTCTATGGCATGAAACATCTTTTGTTCATATTCGCTTACATCGTCAGTCTCCCCGTAGGCTTCTATCGAGGAGTGTAGCACCATATAATATGGTAGATTGTTTCCACTCAGCACCGTAACTTTCAAAGGTTCTTCTTTCCTCATGTCCTTGAGTTCTTGTAAATACTCGTATCCCGCTTTTTTATAGAGCTTCTTCTTAAATTTGGTGTTGTGCGGCTTTAGATTAACTTTCGTTAACATCAGTAGTGCATCCGCTTCGATGTCCCAGAGTTCACCAATCAGATGGTACAGGACGACTCCAGATTGATGTTTGACTTTGGAGGCAGCCCGTGAGATGGATCTTAGACGTTTTACGGGACCTACTGTTAACTTAGCTACATGCTTGGTTTTACACTTCCTTTTTGTTTCACCACTTTTCATGTGTTTTTCCGGTGGCTCATTTGTCTTTCCTAAGTCGGCTTGTTGCTCATACTGCCTCACAGCTTCTTTAACTTTTCTCTGAGTGCTCGAGAGCATCATATCCATCCGAGGATTCATATTCTCAGTCTCATTTTCGAGATTAAACTCATCTTGTGTTTTGTTTGTTGCTTTGGTGTTCTGATTGCTCAGGCACCACTCTGAATTTTTTCCTGATGTTTCCGGTTGCTCGTCTTTATTCCAGAAAACTTGATCGTCTCCCAATCCCGAGCCCTTCACCTCCTCTGAGTCAGTGGTTCCGGAACTCTGACTTCCCATTTCTAAAATCCCGCTGATCGATTCTTCATCTGGAGCTAGTAGTTTGCTGTTACGCTCTCCAAATGTCTCCAGTCTGCCAAGTTCAACTTCAAATTCTTTATACTGTGAAGCAGCTCGTACTTTAGACGATACACACACAAAATCCATTCCAGCCACAGAGGCAATCATCTTGACCATCGCATCGTAATTGGCTGATGGACTGATTAAAGTAGTCAACTTGGTCTGCTGCTTCGTAGATACCCAGTCGTTCCACCACTTAATCCACTCACAGGTGTCCTTCTTGCGTTTAGGGACTGGAGGATTTTTAACTACTACTGTTCTCTGTGTGCCTTGTAGTTTGGATGAATAATACTCTCCATTTGTGTTGAGAGTTTGTACCAGGTCCATAACCAAATCTTCACTTGCTCTTCCTGGATTATAGTCCTTAAATGATTTCCTCAAAGCTAATTCCCAGGTTTCATAACCATCTCCGAAGAGGATCACACGACATGGTATGTTCTCTTCGGCTGCAACCTCCTTGTTTTGAGAGGTTAAGACTTGTTCCGGATCATTGGTTTTGTGGTTCCCTGGCTCCATTAGCCCAGGGTCAATCTCACTATTCATTTGATTTGTTATTTCGTCGTCTCGAGTCGTTTGTCTATCCAAAGCCTCCATATGTACATCTAGGTCAGGGATGAATAGCAAACTTGGCTACAGGCCTCTTGTCCCAAAGAGTTGGTCAAATCCTCTTTAACGCAGCCCCACCCTACCCGCACGCTATACGGTTCCTGTAGGGGTGTGACTGGCAGCTATCACCAGTCACCTACGATCCTACTTCTCTTCAGATCGTTTTTTAGTGCTGTCGACTTTCCTCCGCCGACCGCACAAATTTAGCATTCAACGGATGGTTAACAGCCTCGTCTCCATCCTGCCGACAACGCCATGTTTTTGATCCTCAAGGTCATCCGGTAGTGATCCAGAACGACCCTTGACAGTCCTTCGTTTAAAGGGTCCGTAACTTCCTGGCTCAGGGGCTTTGAAACCACACTAAGTTTCCCAGGTGTCGTTAATTAGACTGTGTGTGGAAAGACTCACCCAGAAGTACTGTCTACGATTTCGGATCCCCGTCCCTTCTTCCTCTGGCCTCTGTCTGCCTTCCTGTAGCCGTGGAGAAGGCTCCAGAGCGACTCCAGTTGATCCGATTAACGACAGCTCTTTCCAACGATCTTTGCAACTTGTAATCAGTCTGGGTAATGTTTGGGGTCTCGGACAGTGACACCCACAGGACGGTGCTCTCACTTCCTCTATTTATTAAGGTAACCGTTAAAAGCTTTCTCTCATATAATAGCGACCTCTGATAGTTACTTATCTATGATTATATTGTTATACGCATGGCTCGGTCACAAAGCAATTGTTATGATTTAAATATCTTAGCGCGTTGGTTTAACGCCCTAACCGAGCGGTCAATGTTACGTGTTGAACTCTAGTAGATCTTAAGGCGCCGGCTTAGGCCTTGAGTCAAACTTAATGCAATTGTAAACCTTAGAAGAGTCTTAAACCATTCTTGTTAAACCAGAGTAAAACTTTAAACGAGTCTTCGCACAGATATTTAAACTGGACGTAAACCTCTTAGATAAATCTTAAAACGTTTTGCTTAAACTAAAATAAAGCTTTGTGAGTCTTATTACAATTGTTTAATCCTAAAATAAATCTCTATAAGATAAGATAAATTAAGATAAGATGTGTTAAGATAAATCTTAACACATTTCGTTCAAACCAAATGTAATCTTAAGATAAAGCTCAAAACCTTCTGCTCAACCCAAAGTGAACTTTATAAGCCTTAATACATTTGTTTAATCCGACGATGAATCTCTAGATTAATCTTAACACGTTTCGTTTAAACTAAATGTAATCTTTTAGATAAATCTTAAAACATTTACTTTAACCAGAGTAAAATTTTTAAATTAGTCTTAAAACATTTGCTTCAGTTTCCTCTGATCCCAAGGCAGACTGAGGCTTCGGTCAAACTTCCTAGTCGACAATGGCCGCGCCCTTTTTTAACCAGCAGAACTACTGTTGAAGCAGATTTCATGTAACTGTTTTCTTAACCAGCTAAACTATTGCTAAACAACCAGCTTAATCAGCAGATCACAAACAACAGTTTTCTTAACCAGCTAAACTATTGCTAAACAACCAGCTTAATCAGCAGACTTCAAGCGACAGTTTTCTTAAACAGCTAAACTATTGCTAAACAACCAGCTTAACTAGCAGATTTCAAGCAACAGTTTCCTTAACCAGCCAAACTATTGCTAAACAACCAGCTTAACTAGTAGATTACAAGCAGCAGTTTCCTTAACCAGCCAAACTATTGCCAAACAACCAGCTAGACCAACACATCTAAATCTTTCTAACTAATTACTCCTTTTGAACTATCAGCAGCATCAGTGAGGTGCTATATGTAATTTAATCTCAGACCCCCAAATATTTCACGGATTAGAAGATTCAACGCTTATTAACTGATGTCCACAACTTCCTTTTGTCTTTCAAATGCTTTATTAAAGATAGAAGATTTTAGCAAGGGCTTTTAGCTCAGCAATTGCACACAACACAGCTCAATCAACAATTCGAACCAACAGCACGCAGCTAGGCCAAACTTGTGGATAACTGACCCTACCTCTCACTTGTGAGCGGCTTAAGTTCCCTCTGGGTGGGGGTACGGGTGTGGCTGAGCTCCTCTCTTTGAAGAAAAGAAATGGTTAATCCAAATTAATATCCACTGGTCCAAACGAGAGGAAAAAAGAAAAATCAAAAGTAATCCTTTTTGGTTGTGATCGGAAAAATGGTGCAGCCCCAATGGATCCTTTCGGGGCCTTATGGCACGCCTGTAAAGTTTCCACAGCAAGGAACCTTCCTGCAGCTAGAGTCTTGGGGACTCGACTGGATTCGATGGGTCTCGCCTTGGGACAAGCTGGTTCGTCACCTTCTCTGGTCTGCTTGTCCTGTCCTCACTGGCGTTGACCACACCCTGCGAAGCTCCCCAGTCCAGCTCGATTCACCGATCTTAACAGGACGAGAGCAGCCGGCAACGAACCCAGTTCCTTGATCAAACTGATTTTTTAATCCCTTCAGCTGCTGCACCCTCCGCCTTCAACATGTTGCAAGGCCAACTGTCAGGTGTTGTAACCGGAACTTCGGCCGCTCACCGGGCGTAGATCGATCAGCCCTAACGACTAACACAATATCATTGCTACCTCACCACAAGTCTGGCCTTTACCAACTTAAATCCTGCTAGTTTCATTAATCACATAAACATTTTTTCCATTAACATTTCATGACAGGTTCTCCCTTTCATATCTTATGCTTGTTGGTTTCACACTACATCCTTCATCTCTCACACAGAAAATACTTCACTTCAGCACTTCCTCTTTCCCCTCCTAACAGGAGAAAGGCCTGTCTTCTCAAACATTTTTAACTAAATCATATCATAAATCACAGCTTGATTACATTTGTAACACATATTATTTTTTTTGTCGATCATCACCCACTTCCCATCATTACCCCTGATTATTTGACAATAAAAATCAACATACATTTGATTTAAAAACACAAACTTGCATTATACTCAGTAAATGTCTGTTAAAGCAGGGCAGAAAGGCAGAAATCTTCAAGACAGGGCAGCCAGACTTCAGAATTTCACGACAGGATGAAAATCTCAGGTTTGGGTTTTGTTTCCTGATCAAACTTAAATGCAATGACAGGTTAAACTGCTGCAAGTAGCCACTAAAATTAGTGCTATTTTCACTGTAATAAAACCAATTTGTGTGTCACCTTAAGAACATCAAGTGAGTTCACTTGAGTTCCTTTCAGTTTGCTTCTTTGTTGGAGATTAAGTGAACCTCTTCTAGTTTTTATATAAAATTAGGTTAACTGTGAATTGACAGCAAATTTGCATGTAACACACAATGTTGATGTATTTAGTGCAAATATTCTGGGAAAACAAGGTCACCCATCCTATCCTCTACAATATTCAAATATGGAAGCAGAACTATCATGCATATTTTATTAAGATTTAGCCTACTACCAAAGCATTCAGAGTTATGTTAACATTTGGTTGTACCCATCCAGACTCACATAATGAACAGCTACAGTGTGCAGAAATGTACTTAGAATTTCTAACTTGGCTGAATTCTTTAGCTTGAGTTGTTTATGTGCTGAAATGCATTGGTCATGCAAAAGAAGCTGTTCAGCTGTGGAGAGAAAGTTGGAAAGAGTTTATCTCTCAGCAGAAGAATGTTTATTATGAGGGGCGACCAGAGACATCATTCAGATTTACCTCATACACACATGTGAAAACCTCTCATACATACATGTGAAAACCTCTCATACACACATGTGAAAACCTCTCATACACACATGTGAAAACCTCTCATACACACATGTGAAAACCTCTCATACACACATGTGAAAACCTCTCATACACACATGTGAAAACCTCTCATACACACATGTGAAAACCTCTCATACACACATGTGAAAACCTCGTGGCCCTGTGATCGTGGCGAGCTGATGCTTTTCTCCTGAGGTCATTGTGTGAGAAGTAGGATACACCCCAAAATAATAAAAAATTAAATTATAAGCCAAAATAATTATTTTAAAGACAACATCTAAGGCAATATAAAGCCCAAATAATATTAAATGTTGTAGACCACATAGTATACCAGATAAAGTCAGAGTTGAACTAATTTGACACCAATCTAATTAAACTTGTTATAAGGCATCTGTGATTTATCTTTTCTTTAGTCACTCTGCATTTCCTCAAAAACGCATCACACCATGTGTAGGTAGATTTAGTCATTTTCACTTGTAAGATGTGTTAACTCTCCTGTGATGAAACAGGCTGGCTTTTCTGGCTCACTTTGTGCAGCGTATTTCAACAGATTTCAACACTCCTAAGCCTCACAACAGCTCAGCTTTGCTACAATAAGGGTAGCGTAGAACTTCACAGTTGCCTGCGATGGAATTATATTGATCTTAGGGCTGCGGAGCACTCAGGAGGCCCTCTGCCAGCTGTCCACAAGCACCGTAACAAAGTGCTTTCGTTGAACACGTTTCAGCAGCCCTCCTAGATAAGAATTAACCAAAGTAACGGCTTTGGAAGATTGGCCCAAATTAGCCGAGTGTGTGTGCTTTATGCTGTGTTGTTGTGCTGGATGAGTGTGTTCCTGGGTGTATGAAAAGCTGGGTGTTTATCCACACAATGGAGCAAATCTAAGCCTTTGATCGCCTGGCCGAGTTGCCAGATCTGCAGGGAAGTGTGTGTGTTTGTGTGTGTGAGCAGGGTGTTGTTGTGTCTGTCTTTGTGAGGACCATTTTTATCTTTAGCCTATATAAGGGGGACATTTGAGGTAAATTAGAACGTGTTAAACTTGAGGGTGAGTTGTTTGAGTGTTAATGCTTATTTCAGGAATGTGTAGCGACAGACAAAAACAAGTTCAGGGAAATTTGTTGCTGAGCTCAATAAAAATAAAAAAATATATTAAAACTAACAAGTTATACTTACTCCTTTCCATTTATCTGCTTAGATGAGATTAGTCATTTAGATGACCTTTAATAGGTTTAATCAGCAGGAACAAGGGTTTAAAGGGATACTCCACCAAAAAGTGTCTATTGCCATATCCCCCATAGTTAGATCAGTGGGCAAAAACAATTAGTAACCAGCCCAGTCATTATCCTGATCCAGCAGTATTCCTTTAGCTTAGCAGAAAACACTGTAAGTGAATGGTAACAACTAACATTGTGAGAAACAAGTCCTTAAAACTCACTCAATATTGATACTAATGATACTAATTCTGCTTAATGACCTCAATAAACATATCAACTGCAAATGAAAATAAAAAGTAACATGAAGGAGTAACAGTTACTATTTTAGACTTGGGACTACTTTATGACAAAGAACTGCTGTAAGCCTCTGCTGAACGGCGCAAGGACATGACGCAGCGGCCTCAAAGACGCCTACGTCTGTAAATACGAATACTGGCTACTAGACTAAACCTGGTAACGTTTTTTGAAGATAATCTCTGTGCAGCTCCTGACTTTGTGTTATTTTTTTTGTCTGTGATGTTTGCAAACAACGTGCAGATACGTTTTAATGGATGATTAATTCAAGGTGTGTTCAGTGCACACCACAGCCCAAATTAATGTGTCAGGGGACACCTGAGTTCATACTTGTGTGAACACCTTGTGAGCACCTGTATGTGTATATTGTGTTTCTCCATAATAATATTAAATAAGTTTGAGGAGCCACAGACCCCAAGGCCCATGGAGGACACGGAGGGGATCCGAGCCCCAGACATCCGGAGGCCACCCAGAGCATGGAAACACCAGGAAGACCACCGCAGGGGCATTTTCCCCACTTGAAGTTACTCAGAGTTTACAGATAAACTCAGAGTTTGTTCAGCATCCTTTCTGGAATAACCCTAGGCATGAGCGTAGATTTGGCATGAACGGAGGTGACACGTCCCCACCAATATATGCAGTCCAGCGGACCAGGTGCTGTGCTGCTGTCTGCTGAGTCCGCGGATGAACCTGTGTCCAGGTTAAGGAGGCGTACGGGTCTGGATCGACTGGCGCAAACCCCTCGTGGCCCGTGCTGAGCTGCTTACTCCAATGGCACCTGCCCAGGGTCTGGATGAGGACTGGCCATGGGACATTTTCCTGGTGATGGTAACTTTGGGCCAGTCCAGGACGGATCGCTTGCTCTACCCCTCCACGCGCACACCCAGTCGTGGTCCTCACTAATGTCAAGAGCAAATCTACGCCATTGATCCCAGGTCATGTGTTTAGATTTGGCAGCTGCTGAAACCCATCAGTGCAGGTAAAGATATGACTGCAGTCATATAGGATTTAGAGAAATCATCAATGAAAATGTATCAGTGCGCGCACACACACACACACATGCACGCACACACACACACACACTCAACAAAACATACAAACAATGCAACTTTTCTGCTGATTTTTTCTATCTGTTGCTCTGTGTGATGGAGGAAATTACAGCTTTATACAATCACACAGAAACACAGTGAGAAAATTCCATCATCAGTTAAAAGCTCAGACGCACAAACTCACACTTCATCAGGACTGAGGATTTGTCACAGCGAGAGTCTGAAACACACACACACACACTAGATAAAAGAACACAGAAATGCACTAAAACACACACAGTTACCCAGATGAACAGCCCGTGGCTCCACAGCTGCACTGCCTGGAGTCCCTGGAGGTGACTTTATTTATAGGCCCCACCCACAAGCGTGGTTCATCCACCAGCTGAGGAGAGACGTATAATTTTGGAAAGCATGAATTTTGAAATTGATTTTCAAATGTGGTCGCTGTGCACTAGTACTGTTCATGAATGCACACAGAGAAAGAGAAAGACCACATGGTTTTAAATATCACCAGAAACACACACACACACACACACACACACATCACACCCCCTCAGTTGTCAGAGCTAGAGTTCCTCCATCAATAATCAAAGAGGCAATGCATTAAACTTTCACTGCTTTATTTTTTAATGGCTGACAAAAGTCCTCAGATATTCATAATTTAGAAGACAGCCGCTGTTTCTCACATCACACTAGATCCTTCTTGGTAAGAGATGCAGAAGAGCTCAAGTAAATTTAGACATTCGTTCAGACAGAGGTCCTAAACACCCCCCAGCCTGGTAAACCCAGTCCTCACTGACATCAGCCCCACATATTCTGTATCATTTTTACTATAATCATCAATAATCAGGTTCCTGTTGTTCAGGTCTAATCTGCTCTGGTCTGATGTTCCTTATATGTTCTAGACTGACTGGTTCTGGTTGGTGTTTATGTAATCTTAGCCTTCTACTCAGGTCCAGCCTGGTCTGGATCGTCTAGTTTGGTCTAGTCTTATGTTTGTCTTTAGGTGTCGTCTCCATCCTGTGTTTTCTTTCCTCTCTTATTATTTAATTTTTCACTCTTTTACTTTATGTTTTTAATGGGAGTTTTATTGTCTTTTCCCCTTTTTTAATTCAGTTTTTCTGGCTGATTTGATCAGGTTTACCATCTCAAATGTTTTTCCTTTCAGCACTTTTTACCCTCCCTTTCATGTTCTCTGCCTTTCTTGTCATCTTTTCATCTGCTGGTGTAACTCTTGCAGAACCAATTTCACTGTCTCACTCGTAGACACACATCGAGTACTTCCCTCCGATAGTTGAAACCCTTGTTACTTTGGAGGCGACGTAGCTTCGCTCCACCTGTCTCCACCAACATGCAGATTAAAACAAACTGAGGTTTTAGTATTTATTCAGCCTGTCTCACTTCCCCTGATACTTTTTTTTTTTTTACATCTGACCAATCAGGACTAGCGATCAGAGAGAAATGTACAGTTTTCTGACTTGATTCTTAGTTTGATTTTTCCTTAGGTGTTTGTCTTTTGTTATATTTTCTCTTTTTCCCTATTTCTGTTTTTCCATCTCCTATCTTTTCATTCCCCCCCCCCCCCCATCTGTTTTCTCTCCTGCATCATTGATTCTCTCAGCACCAGTGTCAATACAAATCAAGCCTGTGGATCCACTGTTTGCCCGTATTGATTGGACTCGGGGGCCGTTGCGGCTCCTGAGTACAAACCCCCCCCCCTCCAGGCCAGTGCATTCTCCTTCATGGGAAACGGGGATCCTGATTGCCAACCGAAGCAAAGCTGTGCTTAGTTTCAGATTCGGCTCGCTGGGAATAGAATGATGACAGCTGATGCAATGATGTCATCAGTTTGCTCTGTGGACACAGCGGCCATATTTAATTTATGTCGCTTTAAAGTCTCATCTGATCCCTCTTTTGATCTTCAAACCTCGAGTTTGTGTCATTACAGCCCCTGGAACTTCCAGTTAACGTATTCTCACAACACTGCATTATTTAGGACAGGATGTTTACATATAATTTACTTGTTTGCAATTTGCCATAAAATTAAAAAAGTACAACTTTATCCACTTTATTTTTATTTATTTTTTCAGGGAGTAGACAGATTGATGCATCTTGAGGTAAAAACTGCTTTTCTTATGTGGAAGTCACTTCAGGCTATATTTAGCTTTTAAAATCTCAATTAATTCAACCTCTGCATTATTAAATTAGGGTGGGAAAAGTAAAGGTAAATGGTTTAAAGCTTTAATTATTAATTCATCAGCAGACTATAAAATGTGAGAAACATTATTGGCTTCTTTTAAAGTGTTGAAAATGAGCAGTTTTCATTGTTTGAAGATGACCTTTCTGTTATAAAGTATTTAAGAAAATACAAACATGCTGAGTCAGCATGATGGACTAAACTCTCCTTATTGATTCTGATCAGATCAGAACTGGTTTCACTGGTTTTCTTTGCCTCTATTCTCTATGGTTTTAGTTACTCTTGTCATGTTTTTGTTGAGAAAAACATTTATTGTTTTCCTGTTGGTTTAACTCACTGCAGATCTTTCTCTCTGTCTTATTTCGTCGTTCCTTTTTTATTTTATTTTTTTTACTTTCTTCCTACAAAATCAAGCTCTAATTGAGTTTTCATGTAGCTGTTCTCTCCTCTTACACACTCCAGAGAGCTCCGACGTCATCCTCCCCTCCTCGAGGACTGATGGTAGATTACGTTGGTGGTCAGAAAAAGGACATGACAGACAAACCATAAAACGCCTCTATCCGTTTCGTGCACTGTGTTGTATTTATGAATACCATTTTTATTTTAGTGGTTATGACATTCTATGAGAAAAGTCAACTTTTAGAAGAGATAAGTCTTCTGCAGATTGTAGAAATTCCCCTTTTTAGCTCAATATCTCAGGGAGTTTTCTCATTTAACTGTTTGAGCATTTTTTTTAAATTCTCACTGGGCTTCAACAGTTGGAGAAAAAAACTAGTGAGAAACATAGAGCTTCACACTGGTAGTTATGACTCGTTTATGTGTGTCAAAACTGCAAATTGATTTCCACATTTGTGTAGCATTCATGTTTCATCATTTATTCCTGTTATCTAGTCACCTGTTTCACACCTGAACTGTCTTTATTTAGTTTCCAGTCAGTCACAATTTATTTTAATTTAATGCAAATTCTAACTGACAAAAACTAAAGTGAAGAGGGATTCAGAGACCCTGATGACTCCCAGTGGACTGATCAGGGTTCATTATGTGTTCTTGGATCTAGACTCGACCCTTTACTGTCCTGCTCTGGAACTCTTTCCACCTTTGCTCTGTGGATTTGATGGACTTCTTCAAAAATCGGCTGAAGACTCATCAGTGTAGATGGTCATTTAGCATTTTGATTTACTGGATTTAGGAAAATATAATTAAATTCTTTCCTAAACAGTTTATTTTATCATTGTGTCTTTTATGGTATTTTATTGTGAAACACTTTGTGATCTTATTTTGAAAGTTGCTACATAAATAAACACAGGACAGAATAGCTTGGAAATGTTTAAAACTACTTACTATAGAAATAGTAAAGGTCTAATAAATATTAACATAAGTAAAATATTCAGATTGATTCAGAAATACTTTTTCTTAAATTGTTGCTTTTATTGATTCTATTTCAAATTGCTAATATGAAATAAAACAAAGATTTGTCAGTAAAAAAAATCATTAAATTCAAACATGTTCAAAAGGTTTAAAGAGAAATCAAATGAAGTCAAAGATGATTAAAGTTGAACTTTTGTTTTAACCAGTAAAACAAACCATTGAAAACCACCTGGTAGTTCTGGTCACAATCAAACTAAACAGTAGGTGATTTTGATTAATAAAATGCCAAAGTGAGATGGAAAATTCACATGAAAATAAGGTGATAGTTTGGGACATTTTTCTTTCAATTACTTTTTTTTATAATAAATGTATTTTTTTGTGTGTATATTTTGTGTGTACTCCACCCCCCAAAAGGCAAATCTCTATTGATTTGTCATCTCATTGTCTCACAGCCTTGTTATCCTAGCTCTAAACTTTCTTCTCTTTTCCTCCTTCTGTCTTCCTCCTTCATCCTTCTCTCCTCATCAGTAGTGAAAAATGGGGCTTAATTAACTGAGTGCCTGCAGGACTTTGGCTTTCTGTGTGTGTGTGTGTGTGTGTGGTGTGTGTGTGTGTGTGTGTGTGTGTGTGTGTGTGTGTGTGTGTGTGTGTGTGTGTGTGTGTGTGTGTGTGTGTGTGTGTGTGTGTGTGTGTGTGTGTGTGTGTGTGTGTAGGTAAAGTAGGCCATTCTATAAGGTGGTTAATTAGGATGCAGCAGGCCTCTGTCCGCTGGCTCCCAGGGACCAGATGGAGAGCCTGGTTCACAAACAGAGGAGGGTTTGTTTGATGGTTTTGCTTTGACTTGACTTTAGAATGACAATGTGGACTGAAGACATTTCACTTTGCTAAGCTTTTCCATGAAGGGACGATGTGTTTACCTTTTTTTTCTCCTAGTGCATCTAGTACCTCTGTACTTGTGTTCAGACTCTCTACAGCACTGTTCACATATAGAGTGGACCTTATCTAGCAGAAGCAGATCGACTGCAGTGTTCTGACCTGAGCCTGCTCTCCTGTGCTGAGCCATGCAGTTATGAAGTGGTTGTTTAGTCTCTCTTTTATTAAAGTCTGCACACTTGCACTGAACTGCATCCACTCATGTTTTTGTGCTTTATTCTTACGTTTAAGAAGTTTTTCTTCTGAAGTTGTGGTTGGACTTGCCCAGGATGACATTTGTCTTCAAATAAATGAAGAAAATTAAAAGTAACAGCATCTGTTAGATAAAAATAAGAACATTACCTTTTTCCTCTCTCATCATTTCTTACTCAAACCAGAAATGAGTCAGGTAACTGTTAGCATCAATGCATGTTTGTCCTCTAGATTTTCCTGAGAGGTGGAGGGTCACTTTAACCTGCATCAAACATAGTTTGTATCACCGCAAAGCTAACCAAGGAACAACAGTGATAGTAGCTTCAGTCTAGGTAGAATGATAGTGGAAATGTCTCCTTAAAGAAGCAGCTGAATATATTCCTGTTCTTTAAACAAACGTACATACTAGTTTGACTATACTTGCACAAGCAGGAACTGTCACTGACTTTTTATCTGTTAAACATGGCTACCAGGAAATCTCAATGTGACATTTGTCAGTTTGCTGAGACAAAACAGTCAAAACACAGATCTACAGAATATCTGAAAACTGAACTTCAAAACATGATGTGACCATGACAGGACCTGACAGTAGGCAAATATACAGACAGCGCTAATTATAAAATGAAAAACAGGTGTTCTGATTATTAAACAAGATGAGGTGGCAGGGGGAGAAGAAATGGACTCTACCAAAATAAAACAGGAAGTAGGGTTGTTAAAGTGGCTTAAATGATCACAACAAAGAATCATTTGAAGAAAGTCAAGGGACAAAATTCCCATGCACTATAAGAATATACACCCCAAGAATGTATACTTTTAAAATGTATCTCTATTATGAACATAAAGTATGAAACACAAATTACCGTAAATCAATCTAAAAGCTTTCGCATCTTAAATCATATCTAACATACAAACATGCAGACTGTGACTGAAGCTCAAGCGCTTTCACATGTTTCAGAGACTAGATGGGTTGTCCCGGCAACCAGTTTTACGAGAAACACCTGCAGCCTGAGAGTCAACCACAGAGATGCATCCCATAATGTCAGTCAAACATATACACACACACACACACACACACACACGAATGTAATACAGCTGTTGGAGGGCTGAGAGGAGACATGCAGTTATGATAGCTGTATCAAAGAGGGTTCCCATAGAGATAGAGTGACATGAATGTGTGTGTGTGTTTGTGTTGTGTGCGTGTGTGCAGGGTAACACAGCTCACTCTGATCTTACCCTAAAACCCACACAGCTGTGTCTGTGTGTCTGAACTCACCTGATGCACACACGCATACACACACATGCACGGACATGCGCACACACACACATTAAGGTAAAAGTGGGTTGAGTGATCTTCAGTCACAATGTTGCTCTGTTAGAAGTTCACACAACCTTTATGTTGCTGGTTGCGTTAAAACTGGGGTCACCAACTCCAGCCCTTGAGGGATACCATTGCTTTGTTATACCTGATTTAAATAAATGAGTAATTAACAGACTTCTGTAGAACTTTAGGTGATTAAATCATCTGATTCAGGTGCTGGAGCTGGAAACATACTGTATACACTTTTCAGGATGATAACCCTCAAGGACAGGAGTTGGTGAATCCTGTTTTTAAAAATGCTTTAATCTAAAAGCAGTCTTTATTTATGGTTAACTGAATCAGATTTCTATTTATGTTTATTCTCTTGTAGAATAATGTAGAATAAAATATGGACCTGCAGAACAGGAGTTCTGCACAAATTCAGCTCTCCTAACAGATTTATTCTGAATTTATGAAAAATGTTCCATTTATATTTTTCTCATAGCAACTCAAGTCCAAATTTATTCAAATAACACACTTATAGAATGTTTGTTGACCAAAGTTTTGAACAAATAGCAGAAATGCAATATATGCTGCACCACTAGGTGGCGAAAGCATCTATGTTAACCATCAAAATACAAAGGAAGAGTATTTTTAGCTTCACTAAAGCTTCGCCTAATATTTCCTCCCAGTTTAAAATCATTTTACATGATTAAAGTTTATTGGCTACAGCATCAGAATTAAAAAAGATGTAGAAAAAAATTTGTAAAAACAGCTTATTTTTTAATTTTATTTATGTAACAACTAAGTGAGCATGTATAAAATATGTTGCTACATCTTTGGTTCTAAAACGATTGATATCCCCCATCCATGCAGGTACAAAAATGTAGAATACATTTATAAAAATTTACGTTTTTCTCATCGAAGCCTCTGTTGTGTCTGTGCAGGAGGTGCAAACACAGCACAAAATCTGTTTTTAAAAGTATATCTGGAGTAATATGAAAGAGTGCAGAAAATACTTTGTTTTGATTTTTCTCATTTGTGGGTTCGACCTCTAATACCAAACAGCTTTGAGTAGAACGAGGTGCCAGTACGTTTATCTCCCGTTTACATGCCTTTTTGCAGTTGACAAAGGAGCTTTGCTGCATTTCCTGTTCTTCTGGGATTTTTATTAAGGAAAAAAAATCTTTTTCTTTCAGTCCTCCTTTTGAAGTCTCACAAACAACCTTAATGGTGTTTGGAAGTTATCAGTGGGTTGTTGTGCTAGTTTTCTTTTGTAGCGTGTACTTGTTTGTGTTTTGTGGCTTTGAGTTCCTCTTTTGCTCTTTCTTTCTCATCTTTAATGCGTCTTGACTGTGTTGATCTCAGTTTTCTTTCCCGCTGCTCTGCATAGCAGGTTTTGCGATAAAACAGTTTGTTAAAAGCACTTTCCATATAAACTTGTTTTGCACTTTAATAACTTTTCATCATCGGCTGTGTGACAACCTGTGGGCGTGACCATATTTTAATTTAGTCCTGCATCTCGTGTTGCCATCCTTTCCTTAATTGAAGCCTCTGTGAGCTCCGGCGGCAGAAGCGGTTTGCTATTTCTGATGCTGCGTTGGTTGGCTGCCACCGCTTCCCTTCACGCTAAACACATCAGCTGCCATTCAAGTCAGATACTCGGAGGAGAAAGACAGAAAATAGCTCTTCTCATTGTGTCTATGTCCTCTTGATTCTGTTGCCTCTCGCTCTGATCCCAATTTCAGTGTGTAACCAATCCCCCACCCAAACAAATAAATGAATTTAGATTAAGAAGACACCAGAATGGAGTTTGGAGTAAACAAAGCACAATTCTCTTTCTCTCTTTAGCTCTGTTTTGCAGAACAAGGCATGACACGCTCTGTATTGAGATTCAAATGAGTAAGTGGCGGCTTAAGATGGACTTAGGCGCACTTCACTGGGACTATTTATCCGCTCATGTGAAGGATGTGTCATCTCGACTTTTCCTGTTTAAAGGGTTGAGGACAAAACTGTATTCTCTGTTGAACACATCCAAATCTAAGTGCTGTTGTGCCGTGCAGAGCTTTATGAAACTTTATTGATCACTGCCAGGAAATTAGGCCATCTCCTCAGCCAAAGTGATCCGACAGATAAGCAGAGGACAATCAGCAGAGATAAAAACTGTAATCTCTGCCAACAGACACTCTATAAATATAACTACACCAGGGTGTGTGCTGAAAAATCCTCTTTTAAGATTCCAATAGAAGAAGGAAAAATAGCATGAAGTTTATTTATTCTTTAACAATGTGACAGCAGGAACATGCATCGATGTTGTGTGAGGGAAAGAGCAGAAAAGTCCATTTGAGGTTCAGTCAGAAGGTATTCAGACAAACAGTTTTCACCAGAATGTGTTTATTACAGCTGGGATCTCTGTCCACATTCAACAACATGATGGGTTTGAGCCAGAAAAGACATTGTGTTATCAAAAAAGGAGTTTAAAAAGTACACTAATTGTCAAGGAATTAGGCTCATCGTTTTAGAAAACACTAATTGCGATACATTTTTTACTGAAAACATCTAATTAAAGGACTAACAAGTTATTCTTTGTATATTTGGTTGACTTTTCTTTTTCATCCTGTTCTGATTGGCCTTACTTGGTCTGGCAGTTTGTTTTTTTGTTTTATGAACTTCTATTCCAAAGACAAGCGCACAAAAAATGTGAGAAAGTTATTTGAGTTTAAGTTCAAAGTTTAAGTTCAGACTGTTATCACTGCTGTAATCCAACTGTGGCTCAGGGACGAGAGGCCATCTACCATCTGTGTTCAAAGCCCGGCCCAGCCATGTGGCGACGTAACCTTTGGCAAGATCCTGAACCTCCAACTGCCTCTCGGGCACCGTGCAAACGCAGAGAACAAGTTCCACTACATTGTACTGAGGTATATACGTATGTGGCCACAAATTCCCCTTTTCTACTCCAGGAACTTTTCAACACTAACATAAAGACAGAATTACTAAATTAATCAATGACAGTTTTTGCTTCAGTAATGAGACTTTGCAGGGATTTGTTTATGGAACCTTTTAATGTCCGACCACATCATCCTGATTGTGTTGAGGTCTGGAGTCCACCACTGTAACCACTTATTGTATTATTTTTTGAGACATTCTGTTTGCAGAATGCCTGAGATTATTGTCCTGTTGCATGGCCTAGCTAAAGGGCGGCGTGTAGCTCAGCAGGTACAGTGGTGTCTAGCAACCAGAGGGTTGCTGGTTCAATCCCAGCTCCAGCTGGGTTTCTTTGACATGTGTCCTTGGGCAAGACACTTTACCATTCTTGTCTATTGGTGGTGATTAGAGGGACCTGGTGGTGGTTAGAGGGACCTGGTGGTGGTCAGAGGGAACTGGTGGTGGTCAGAGGGAACTGGTGGTGTTGGTACATGGCATCTCCACCTCTGTCAGTGTGTCCCAGGGCAACTGAGGCTACAACATCCAACGGTACATTTCCATACAGTTTGTTAAAGTGCCCATGTCATGGTTTTCCATGTTTTCTGACTTATCTATCATGGTGGTTGAGTTCTCACCTTAAACCTGCCAGAAAGACCAAAAAACGGCATCCATCCGTCTCCTAGTACAGCCAGTGAGAAGCTCTTTAAGATTTCAGACCCAGGTTTCAAACCATTTTTTTCACTCCAGCCCGCTATGAGGTCATAGTGATCCGGACTTGCTTATATGGTAAATTCTCCGCCCACATGCACGTTCACGACACCTGGAGCAAGGAGAACGCCAGTGCTGCTGCCGCCATTGCCCATAGACCGTGTAGTGTTAAGTTTCACTTTCGTTTCTCTTTCACGTGACGGCACTGCCCCCTGCTGCAGCAGAAGTGTCAGGCTGCCAAATAAGGAGAAACCCAGCAGAACCGGAAGGCGGCGCTTTCTTCTGATCTCTGAGTTGCTCGTTAGGAAATAATTACAGCGTATTTTGAGTTGTAATGGTGCAACGCTAATCTAGAGGCATCAAAGATTACACCTGTTTAATATAAAGTGATTTAAATATGGAGCCATGGGCCATTTAATTCACTATTGCATTCTGTTTTTATATTGATAAGCTAATATCAGTTGGTTTCTATACAGCCAACAAAGTGTTTAATTTTTGCCAAAAAAAAGTTTGTTGTTGTTTTTTTTTTTGTTTGTTTGTTTTTTGCATTATGGACAAACATCAACACAGATGTTTTCCACTTGTAAATGATCTGTTTAATAGATGAATGATGAACGCCAGAATGTTTGATCCTTTACAGGCCGCTGGGCTGAAACAGGAGGATTTCTGATGCTGTTGTTTGTTGGTGCATGTTAATGAAATGAGTCACAGTCAGATTCTTTAGAAGTCATCATACTTACCCATGATCAGTTAACCACATATTCATTTATTTGCTCTGCTTCTACAGTTTTCTACAATGTTTTAGCTGAATAATTAATGAAAATTTCTCACATCTGTGGGTTTTAATGTCTAAGACATTATCAACAAAATCATTTTCTATATGTCATGATGCATAAAAACTCCACATAAAACAGGTTTTCCTTTCCTTCCTCTATAAACTTCACAACCTTAGAAAACCATTTAATTTCTTATCCAGTTAACTTGTTCATCCTTTCTTTGGTCATATTGCTGCTGAAGCCTCTGGGAGGGCTGTTTCCACAGTTTTACTACATCAGCTGGACTAGCAACATCTCCTGACAAGCTGCTGTGCACGAGATGCAAACGTGTCAGTTGTTTTTTAGAAATACACTCTTGCTTACAGAATATTTTTCTTAGATTTTAATGATTCAGTTCTTTGTGCGCTGTACTCTCGTGGACGTTTCTCTGAGTGTAGTTTGTGTTCATCAGACAGATTCACTGCTGTGGTGGTAAGGGTAGAGGGATGAAAGAAATTATGGATGAAAAGCTGAGCAGAACAAATTGAATCTCATTTTCAGTCATTTCTTCACATTAGACAGTCCAGAAAAGCTGAGAGACATCCTGACTGTTTCTGTTTCACTTCTGCAAATGAAATTAATACATCAAATAAGAATGTGAAATAACAAAAATTCATATAAAAACACTGACATTTTTTGTTGTTGTTCTGCAGTCATTTTGTGCTGAATAAGCAAAACAAAGCCATGCTTGAGATTTCAAACACATTGTCCAGATAGGAGATGACTCCCCACTGCTTAGGTTCTCAGTCTTTGGTCTTCTTCTGCTCCTCTTCCTCGCTGCACCCTGAGCTCCTGCAGACAAACTAATGTCTCAAATTCAACAACCTGCATCCCTTTCTGGTTCAGGCTGATGGGAACATTTTCTGATTTGGAAGCAGTTCCATATTTCTGAGAGGATGCGCTAAATAATCTGATTTCTGAGCAAAATGAAAACTCTACAACAACAAAAAGCAGAAAACTGACATTTGATTCAGAGAAAATAAATTGTTAACAATAACTGAAAGGAGTCAACGTTTGTTAAGTGAAGTGAAGCTGATGATGGGAGGAAATGAGTCTTTTGACTATTGTTACGACTCCTTGGAATGTCTAGGAGTAATAAAACAAAGGGGTCTAACAAAAAGTGCTCCAGAGACAAGGTTTACAATTTTACCAAAAATGTTTTATTATTCACTCCCTCAGAAAACAAGCAGGAAGAGGCACTGCTGAAATGAAAGGAGTTATTAGTAACAAAATAAAACACTCTTCAACTAAAAAGGGAGGATAATCAAACACAAAACGCTGGGGAGAATAATTCTACGACCCAGGATAAACTATACTCTAATTCACTATTTTACCACTACTTCTAAACTAAGGACTCTATATTAAACTAAGGATTATTATAATAAACTAAGACGCTCGACTAAAGAGGATATTAACTATAAAGATTCAAAACGACGCACGAACAAAAAGGCTCTTTTAACAGAGCTGCAGAATCCTGCACAAAACGAACACTGTTTATATTTGCTGCTCCGTTCTCTGTGACTCCACAGCCTATAGGGGACGTCAGTACCGCTCTGAGTCCCACTCTGTACTGATCGCTTCCTCCTTTTAACCTGTCTGATGACGAGCCCTGATCAATCTAAATTTGCAGCAGCTGTGCTGGGGATCCCAGTGTGCCGCTGTCCAAGGTGCTGAAACAACCGCTGGACAGTCTGGAAATCCTCCTCCTCTGACAGCCACCCGTAACAACCTTGTAACATTGGAACTAATATATGATTTTAATAAATATTACCATACTTTTTATCACTGGGTTGTTTCTAAAAAAAAACCCTGTCTGTTTATACATCATCATCTGTAAAAATAATTTTCTCTTTCATTTAGTCGTTTACAGATCTGTTGAAGCTCTTGGTTGTGGTGTTTTTGGCCGTCATGACTACCTGACAGATACCTCATTCCCTCTGTGTTGAGTAAAGTTGTTCTGAGAGTCCATAATGAAGAGTCTTTATACAACAGCATCTCCTGTAATGAGGTGTCTCTGTGGACTCTCCATCTGCTGTTGTGAAACTTCTTTAGAAGTCATTATTCTGGTGTCAGTGACCTCTCATCTGCCCAGGATGAAGGAAGCATTTTGTCCAGCTGACAGCTCTTCCTCCTTCCTCCCACTCCTAGATGTTTGCATCCATACAGAGAAGGTTTGTTCTTTACAGTTTGTGCTCAGGCTGACACGTGGTTCTGAACCCTGCACTGCATCGGGATGTGTTGATGTTTATCATGATAATGGGACAGATTTCATTTCACTTTCATACACGGCCCACAGCCCACTGGATGTAAAACAACAGACAGAAATAGATGTGATTATTCTGGATTTCATGGGTTGACTGAAGGCTGAAGAGCAGTGAAGCAGAAAAAAACAGGAAAGAGCTGATTTGTGAAGCTTTTTCTGGTTTATCACCTTGTACTTCCTCTCCTCCGCCTAAAGTTTTTTTTTGTCTTTATTTATAGACTCTAGGCTTAAATTACAATACTGCAAACATTATTTGCTGCCTTAAATATGTGTGCTGCCTTAAATATTTGTGCTGTAAATGATGAAACTATGAATTCTGCTCTGTGCCTGAAAATCCTAAAAGAGAACGTCTAGGCTGTTCATGCTGGAAAACCCACAGTTTGGCAGAGAAAAGTGGGATAAAATTTCTCCACGGTGTGAGAGACGCCTCCCTGGGGAGGCCCCTGTTGACCCGAGACACGCTGGAGCAAGTGCATCTCTGGGCTGACCTGGGGTCTCTCAGAGGAGCTGGTGGAGGTGGCGGTCTGGGATTCCCCACTTGGGTTGCTTCCCTCACTACTTGAGTGAGGAGGCGTGGGGGGGGGGGGGGGGGGGGGGGGGGGGGGGGGGGGGGGTGAGAGGCTCATTACCAGATATCTCACATGCTTGGCCATCAAGAGTGTTGTTATTAGGTCGTGGTCGTTAATTTTTGTTTTGTGTCGATCTAGGTTGATTTGAATAGCATTTTATCCCTAATAAAGGAAATCTTTAGCCTGGCAAGCCAGACTATATATGTGGACATCTAGTCTGGCCACGATCCACTGAAACGACTCATTCCTGGGGCAGGATCAACGGTTGTCAATCAAACTGTCTTCACGTGTTATTGGCTAGTGCTAGGACCAATCAGAGCCATTTAGCAACAACCAGAACCAGCTGATAAATGAAACTTTTACCATATCCTGTCAGCAAAGCAGCCAGTACGTCCTCTTTCAAAATAAAAGACTTAAGTTCCGCTATCTGTTCACGTCTTAAAGAAAACCCCAAATCTAAATCGTCCAAAGTTGATGACAAAGACGTTTCAAACGAACGCGGTTCCTGAGCTGCCGCCATGTTGTTTAATTTCAGAGTCGGAGCTCTGACGTCATCGGCTAATCCCGCCCACCGAATCGTTAGAGAGCTGTGATTGGACCGGACCAATCAGTGGGCTGCAGAGGTCCCAATGAAGCGTTTCTAGACCACAGTCTGCAGAGCAGAACTGACGGTCTAGTTCACTAGACTAGGGAATCCTCATTTATAAACTGCATTTAGTTTTTACTCAGGTTGTCTTTCTTTGCTGTTTGTGTTTGATTTGATTGTCCTTCTTCAACATTACTCTCAGGAACATAGATGTTACTGTTCTGGGACAATTTTTGTGCTGAAAAAGAAATAAATGAATTAAGGTTTATTGCTAGAGAATCATGAAGCCACAGTTCTGCTTCAAGAAGAAATAAAACCTGTACACAAACTACCAGTCTTCTTTTATTTCTACTGTTCTTCTCATTGCTGCATACTTTCTTTTTCATCCATCACACCTCCTTTTCGTTGGTTCTTTCATTTCTATTTTTTAACTAAGTCTATTGTGGGGGTTTTTTTTACATGTTTTTGTTTCTTCTTATTCTGTAGTTTCATTCTTCCAGTTTTATATAACACATCTCTTTCCCCATCACCAATAATTTCTTCTTCTTTGACTCTAATTCCCTTCTTGCTGTCTACACTGATGAGTCGAGGGGTCTGGGCCTCCTCCTCTCATCCCTGCCTCTCCTCTCCCTCTGCTGTTTGTTGACACACCTTCAGAGGTGATATAAAAAGACAGAAAAAGACACTGTTGTGTTGCGTTATCATCTCCTCTCCTCCTCTCCTGTCACCACCTCATCCTTCTTTTCTTCTCTGGTTTCTCTGAAGTGAAGTTTCCTCTCTTGTCAGGCTGTTGTCTCCTGCGCCGCTGTGAAACGACACAAGAGTCAAAACAACACCAAGCACCCCCCAAACTGAACAAATCCCTCTTCAGAACTAGGCAACATGAAAAACAACACAAAGATAGAGAGAGAGAGAGAGAGAGAGAGAGAGAGAGAGAGAGAGAGAGAGAGAGAGAGAGAGAGAAACGTACAACAAGCATATATGTGTGTATTTTTACTGGGCAAATGGGAGCACCTGCTGTGCTCATATCTGTGCGTTGTGAAAGTTTTGTTGTTTTTTTTTTTTGGAAGAGCGGCTTTGTTTTTCTCCCCACCACCTCGTCACTCTTTCATTCTTGTCTTCTCGTGTAGCGGGGTGAAGATGAAACATGGGAAAACATGACAGATGTAGAGAAATGTCACCTTGTCCCCTTTGGCTGAGAGCTGCTCTTCTTTTAGACCCTCGTCTGAAAAGGGGGGGGGGGTGTAGCTATAGCTAACGAGCTTTGTTACTACAAAGCTGAGAAACTATAGAAACCATTCACAGCACAGAAACAGCAACTAAAATACACAGAACACTCTTTCTTCTGGAGCAAGTGAAGTAGCACTGAGATAAAAATCAGTTTGGTGGACAGAATTATGACCCAAGCTTTACGTCTTCAGCAAAGAGCAAAACAAAAACATGGATGTGCAGAAGGGCAGGTTTGTCCCTATGATAATGGTGATGTGTGCAGAACACTGATTGGTAAGCGTGCACGTCATCAACCTGGTCTTTTTTAAAGTTCAGCAACACAAGTGATGATATCTCCTACACTCAAATTGCTGGTGTTTAGAATAAAATTTAAACTTTCTACAAAAGATAAGGAAATGTTATGTTTGATTGGTCATTTATTTGTTGCCTCATATTGTTGGAAAGCATTTTTTATTTTATTTTTTGGTCATTTTAAATTACTTACTTTTGTAAGGAAAATGCATTTGTGGGTTGAGCAAAAGTCAGCTTGGTCACACTTCTGTGGGACGGTGTCCCATTCTTAAACCAAAAGCAGTCTTAAGTCATCCAGTGTGATGGAGTTGCTCACTTTGGCATGAAGAGCACACCCAAGCTCCTCAATGGGGCTGAGGTCAGGATTTCAGGCAGGCCATTCCATCCTCCTCACTCCCAAATTCTAGAGGTAGTCTCTGCTCTGTGGGAGGGTAGCGTTCCCAGACTGTGGAGATATTAAAGAACTACTGGTTGCAGAATCCTATTATGATATTGAGATCACCTCCAATTACTACAAGTCTTGTTTCTCCAGGAAGGTAGAGGCATTTCTCTGCAATTTTCCACAGTTCAGCACTACAGTCCAAATGCTGTTGGCAGATTTTGAACTCTCATTGTAAATGGGTCTCGTTTCTTCAGACTCAAATCATCCAATCCAATAAACAACACCAAACAAGAGTCGATAGCAGAATAAGCAGTTTGGCCATGGCAGAGAAGATTCTGAGACTTCTTAATGGGCACAACCCACCCAGGTCTGCTGCTCAACTCTCCATATAAATATGGTACCATTTAGGAGTAAATAATCAGGTTTTCTAATGATAAAGCCATGAAGAGTTCAACTAAGACATAATCCACCAAACACAAATTTTCTAACCTTTTTGTGCTGAGTTTGTGTTGAAATAATGAAAGGTCACGGAGCATCACTGCACTCTATTGTGAAGAACATCAACTTCAAACTGTTTATTAAAAGGTTATTGATGCTACAACAAATAATTATGATGTGTTAAACCCTACAATTAAAAAGATCCTTTCCTTATTTCCTTCAGGTGATGAGTGGTACCTGTGCAGATTGACTCTGAGCATGCCCAGTCAGGCTGACCTGCAGTGGGCGATGTTTCCATCACCGTATCTGGCCACCATCAGTCCTGATGCCTCCCCTGGCTCCATAGTCTACAGACTGTCGGCACGGCAACGAGACGGGACACTGGAACAGGCCCAGTTTCTTCTCCTGGATGGTGAGAGAGGTTTCATAAATATTTTTCAAACTGATTTTCTTTTACTTAAAAATGCATGAGAATGATTTAAAATCTGCAGGATTATTAACATGCATAACATTCTAGTGTCCACATGTAGACACCAGAATGTAAATGAAGCTTATCTAGACCGCCGTGCTCAAAGTCCTCAGAAAAGTACAATTAGGATTTTCTAAAGCACATTCAGTCATGACAACAAATACAATTCAAAATGCATGAAATAGTCTATTAACATGCAAATTGATGTCACTCTATTTGCAGGACTTTTTTTCTCACCAGTCAAACCTTCTTTTTCTAGTTGATTTTTTCTAAAACCTGTCATTTTTATGCTCCTGCCTTTATCTGCTGCCTGTATCTGTAATTAGGTCCGCTGCTGCTCCGCCAGGCACTCTGTGACAAACCTGTTTAGCTCAAAGGAGCGATTTATAAATAAAAATTGACTTGTTGGATTTCAATTACCGTCAAGAGGGAGAGAGAGAAAATAACACACATAAACAAGGCAGAGCTGCACTGTTAATCGCTCCCCGGGGCGAAGAAAGCTCCCAGAAATGGGAATAATGACAAAGTCTCTGGAGAGGTTGTGAGTGGGAGAGTTGAAGGTGGGCGTCTGGGTGCCGGTGGCTGTTTTTCCTTTTTTTTTTTTTTTTATCAAAATATTTTGAAAAAGGAGAATGAAGAGGGACTGATATTTTTAGAGCTAATTTTTAATGCTCTTATATTAAAATCTTCTGACTTCCCTTTGGTATAATTTGACTACATATGTCCTGATGAATAATCCAATAAATTGTTTTACAAACTGTTTTTGGCTTCATGCCGTTATGAAATGTGGTCATAGAATGTGTGTGTGTGTGTGTGTGTGTGTGTGTGTGTGTGTGTGTGTGTGTGTGTGTGTGTGTGTGTGTGTGTGTGTGTGTGTGTGTGTGTGTGTGTGTGTGTGTGTGTGTGTGTGTGCACGTGTGTGCTCTTTAGAGGCAATAATGTGAATTTAAACATCTTCACTTTGCAACCTATTATTGAGCAACTGGAGAAGAAAGAAGGAGTTTTTAATTGATTTTTATCAATTCAGAAAAATCTATCAATCTATCTTTAAAACACCTACCTTCAAAATAAGTTGCTCAAAATAAAAGCTTATAAAATAGAGATTGGAAAAATAACTTTTTTTTGTGCAAAAAGTTTCTGGTGGAAAGTTCCCAGAGGTTTTTCTACTGATATTGTTCTTACAGTGCAGGTATTGTGTGATTAAAGGGGAGGATCATGCGTGTTAAGCTGAATATATGGGAACAAGTTACCCTGTAGATTGAATGCTGATAAACTTCAGTTCTAAGCAATCAGTCAGGCTGTCATTTAAAAAAACACTTTTAATATTTGCATCGATCTTAAATATAAAAACTTAAGAAATGAACCTCTACCAGAGTTTTCTTTGTGATTTTCTTTGGCTGGTTTTACAGTTTTTTAATTGGTCGTTGAGTTTGTCATCTTTAAATCACATAAAACATGCAGCCTTCCTGCCTTTCAAAAAACTGGCATCTCCTGAGCTCAGGCAGACAAGAACCTGTCTTCTTGTCTTTTTCAAGCTTCAAATAAATGACATTAATGGCTTCCTCTCCTCTGCTGTGGTCTCATAGTTTCATTCATCCCATCATTTAGGAACAATTCTGTTTGTCACAAGAGAAAACTGCACCAGCACACCCGATGTTTTAGTCAAACAGCAGAACGAAGGTTAAGTAAGTAAGGTTAAACAACAGTAAGGTTAAACAACAGTAAGGTTAAACAACAGTAAGGTTAAACAACCCTGCAGGAGCGAAAAATGTTCAAATTAAATAAGAAATCCTTATCTTTAATATTGCCTAAAATATCACACAATTTCACAAGATGTTGTGTAATTTGTTTGCACCTAAAGTACATGTGAGTGACTCTCAGCCACTGTTATATCAGGTTTTAGCTGAGTGTCTGTAAAACTGTTGTGTCTGTGTCTCTAAGATCAGCTGATTGCTTTACTGTTGGATGGAGTTTAAAGTTTGATCTGCTGTAACGGTACATCTCATGAAGACTTCCTGAAAGCTTCATTAAAATCCAGTGGTAAACAAGAAAGGTTGCTAACAAATGACACACTTTGTGGCAGCAGGCAGTAAACAGCAGATGCAGTTTTATCTCATTTTCTCTTATTAGTTTGGCTATGAGCTGCAGAATGTATTAAAAATGAACACAAACAATTCATAATAATTATCATTTGTGCATTTAAGCTCAGCGTGTGTCATATTTTACTTAATTTATGGGGAAGATTTGTTCAACCAGATACATTAGGATGATTGACAGATTGGATGCAGCTGCTTGTTCAGAACCCTCTGGTCAACAGCTGGGGATTCTTCTCCTGCTTTCTTTTTTCATCCTCACTTCATTTTCATCTCCTCAACATCATTCTCCTCCCTCCCTCTTGTTTTTTACTCCACGTCCCCGTTTCCGTCCCTTGCCTTTCATCATCTATTCATTTCTTCTCCTCTCAAATCCACCTCACTTCTTTCTCTCTATTTTTATTTTCCTTTCCTCTCCTCGGTTCCATTTCTCCATCCTTGCTATTTTCCCGCTTTCCTCGCTCTGTCTCTTAACCCCAGGGGGACGTGGGTGAAAATGAGCCCACTCTTTTTTTTCTTTTCCTGAGTCCTCAGAGACCATTCACCAGCTCACAGAACACACACATACACACACACACACACACACACACACACAGAAATAAACACACAAGCAGCATCCCTCCAGCATCAATTTGCCTCAATTGGCTTTTCATAATTGGACAGCTGGGACTCCATCTAGTTATTTATATACAAACAGACAAGCAGAAACACTAACTGATGGATAAAAAACTTCACAAAGTGATTCATTGTTCAAATAAAATCAACATTTGACATTAACTATCAGAGGTTCCAGTAAATTGTGTTGTGATTGTGGTGTTCAATATAAAACATCTTTGGATTGTTACTGTTAGATTGTATTTTATAGTGTTGCAGCTAAAACAATGTTTCTCTTTAGAGCCTTTGCCTGATATTCATTCTCATTTAACACATGATGCAACACAGCAACTTACTGTATACTGATCAGGAGACACATTTAATGTTACTGAAACCATGTTGGTTTATAAAACTTCATAGAGATGTAGGTTTACAGTATTATCACTGTGGTAAATGTCCTGTATTTATAGAGCCCTTTCTAGAGTGTTCTCCACTCCCACAAGCGCTGTACAACACAACCGTCACTCACCCAGTCACACTCCTTGTGACTTTAACAGTTGGCCAAATACTTTATATATTTTACTTTTTATGCATAAACATACAAAAACAACAGGTTTATCAGTTAAAGATGTATTTACAGGGTCAAAAATTCAGCTTTCAATGAAATATTTGTATCAAATGTTTATGAACAGGTTTCAGCCCATTAACATCAAATATTCACATTTTATTGAAGGTGATATGTGGAGCATTGTTCTCTGTATCAAAGTTTTCTAAATGTTTTAAATTATATTTCAAGTCTAAGCTATGATCTATGGGTAGAGTTCCACAACATCTGTCATTCTGATGAAGACCCTCCTTCCTCCTAGAGACCCCTTTGAATTCTCTCTGACGGGGAACTTTTTCAGCCAATAGAATTCAAGTTTCCACATTGTCAGCTGTCAGTCAACGAGCTTCACGTAAACCTGTAGAGTCTGGGGCTGCGCTCCCAGGACGCTCCATGTCTTCCTGTTTACAGTCCCAGCCGTCATGGAGCAGTCAGAGCTAATTTCTACTAAATTGTTATCCGTTCCCCGGCTACTGAGGGATTTATTTTTATTTTTAGACTTTTCTCCTCACAGAATGGCAAGGCGTGACAAAGATACATGTTTATTTTGGTTGAGCACTTCAATCTAGAGTGAATGTCTCGTCATTTCCGGGTTCTGCAGCTTCCCTGTTCCAGAGCGACGTGTTTCATCAGCACAGTGACAGTCAGGTCTCAGAGCACCTACAGAGTGAGAACATGATTTGTGAGCTGTGAATGATTGAACCCTGCGATGCAGTCGTACAGTTTGAGCAGGAGCTGGAGCTCAGGTCCATGGCTGCAGCTTATGACTGGCTTTAGAGACGGGAGTGACTCGCCGTGTGCACGTGAGCGCACATGCATGTAAAAGTGGGGCTATAGAAAGTGGGAGGGGGGGAGAATGGATGTTTTGGAAGGGGCCGTGGTACGTTGGATTTAAAAATAGCTCTCTTGTTGAAATGTTCCACATATCTGCTTTACCTTATCTTTAAGTGTGTAAAAGCTCCGCCCACCTCTTTAATAGGATTAGTACTTTTTAAAAACTTAGCAGTTTTAATCATATACATGTCTTCTACCCTCTGGTGGAGGATATAAAACTACATTTAGCAAGTTTCAATGTCATCATTTTATTATTATGTAATATGAACTCACTTATAATAGGATATTTTGACTAATATTTATGTCTCCATCTTTACAGGGTTAATAGGACTTAGGCTTATGAGGAGAATTTGACAGAAACCTAATGAAATCCTTCACTGACAGTCTTGTCTCTGTTTATAAAGGTGGTGAAGATTGTTTTGAGGTGGATCGTCGCTCTGGTTTGATTAAGATCACAGGACGACCTCTAACTCCGAGCCAGGAGTACTTGCTGCGAGTCCAGGCAGTAGACGGACGGGGCCGCAAAGGCCCACCAGCCACCGTCTTCGTCCTTGCTGGATACCGACCACCACAATTCACCAACTCCACCTACAGCCTGAATGTGCTGGAAAACACCCCCGTTGGCCAACCGTGAGTTCTCACATCAGTCTGATCTCTTGTTCCGATCAGGTGTTTTGGCTTTAGAGATGTGCTGCATTCACTTGTATGGTTTTATATGGTAAATGTCACCACACACCAGTAAAGAGAAGTTAAGAAAACATTTTTCTGTGTTATTGTTGAGTCTTTTTTGTTATTCTGGCTGTGTGAGTGGCACGTTTAAGTTCAGAGGTCATGTTCAGGCACAAATATGTAGCTGTCTTTACCAGCTCCATACCAAGTACTGCTCACCTCACCAATGCTTGCTCAACCTCCCTCCTGTATAAATACAGCAGTGTCATCTGCAAACCTAGCAGTATAGTTACCAGGAAATCATGCAGAACAAACGTCGAGTAGTTTGTAGAGGAGGGGACTCAGAACACGTACCTGTGGAGCGCCAGTGGTGGAAGAGGAAACACGTGGCTCTTTGATGAATGTGGTCTCTGAATTAGGACACTTCTGTCTTACTCGTTATGTTAATTATAACTTCTTGGTGTTTTGGTCAGTCACACAAATGCGTGTAATTTGTAAACGCTGTTTCTGCTTTACCCGATAATAACACACCACTTGTGCAGAAAGTCACAGTTTACAACTGAGACGTGCACAACCAGGCAAAACAAAACAAAAGCATCTCAGAGAAACTGAAACTTTCATTTTTATTTGCAATGCTGTTCAATGTAAAACATGACAGCTGTGTTTACTAAACTAGACAAAGCAGCATTTTTGGGGTAAAGTTGAGCATTTTAAGACATTAACCCGCCTTCACTAATAAATATGTTGAGTATTTTTAATGATCTTCATGCTTCTAAGCAAGTTATATAATCTGTTTCTACTAACAGATTCAATTTTGCTGTACAGTCTTCTGTATTTTATAGAATTTGGGAATATTAGGTTGTGTCTCCAGTGCATGAGTGTTTTTGTTCATTGTCGATGTATATTTAATGTACACTGTCATTGTAGCCATGCTACATGCAGAATTATTGTCATGTGAAGTGTTTTATTAACCCAAGTCTCGGTTTTACCTCCTCATTTGCATACACTTCATGTAAACCTCCCTGCCCTGAAAACTGTGTGAAAACGTCGTTGTGTGTCCGTGTGTGTGTGTGTGTTTGCTTTACTTTGCATGTCATGTGATGCATGAAAAGATGAGCCCCGAAGAGTGAGACAAAGGAGGGGAAGGGGAAGGAGGAAGGAGAGATAGAAGAACAACAGTGGAAGTGAGGGAAAAGAGGAGAAGAAGGGAGTAGAAGATAGAGGAAGGATGAGGAGAAGAATGGGATGTGGTGGATGAAGAGGACCCAGATGTATGAGCGTGGCCTGAGGCTGGGAATTTGAAAGTGTGGCAAATTCAAATATTTATTAAAAGTGAGGTCTGGATAAACATGAAGGGGAGTGTGTGAGTGTGTTGGGTCCCTGAGGGCTGCTGGCGCAAAGCACATTGTATTAATATCCAAGCATCCATGCCACCCTGAGCGCAGTGTGTGGCTGTATCTCTCCATGTGGGTCCTGTGTCTCAGCTACCAATATGTCATTTTTTGTGTTTTTATATTGTCACATGCATCTCACTGTGTGTGTGTGTGTGTGTGTGTGTGTGTGTGTGTGTGTGTGTGTGTGTGTGTGTGTGTGTGTGTGTGTGTGTGTGTGTGTGTGTGTGTGTGTGTGTGTGTGTGTGTGTGTGTGTGTGTGTGTGTTGTGATGACACTAATTAACCAGGCTGAGGTGACCAATGTGCTCAGGACAATCTGTGAAGGCTGCAAACTTTAAGCCCAGCACTGGAGATCTGACAGCTCCTCTTCACTCTATTAGTCTGTTTGGAAACATCAATGTAGAGCAGCTTTTCTCTGACTGGTGGTCATGTTTACACTTAAGGCAAGCCAAGCCAAGTTTATTTACAGAGCAAATTTTACACATGAGAAAGTTTTAAGTGCTTCATTCAGTCTGATTTAACTGGGAAGTATGGGAATAAGACGAATAATTTAACAGAGTAAACACACACAAAGAGATAAATCAGATGCATTAAATTGTTTCTCCACTTCATTCATGGTAGCATCACACAAAGAAAAAAACATAAAGCTGAAATGAAAAGAGCTCATTCCACATACAGGCTGGTATTTCTCTGACTTCTACCTTTCTTTGAACACTTTGTTCTGGTCAGAGTTGCTGTGGTTCAGGCTGTCTCCTTCCAGAGGAAGAGTCTGTCCTACATGCTGCTGGGTAACCCTGGAAACCTGTTCAGCATCAACCAAGAGAGCGGCGCACTCAGCCTCACCAGAACCGTAGACTACGAGAGCGGACACAACCTCCACAACCTGCAGGTCCGAGCCTCCGAAACCGACACCGGCCTCAGCAGCGTGGCAGAGGTAGAACCACCAAACACAAACTCCTATAATGTCACCAGACACCAGATATATGTATATGGTCATAGCTTTAAAAGACTGGTATTGATTTTGTCAGGTATAATTTTAATCAGACACTTGTTTTTTTAGAAGTCCTTGTAGCTAATGTTAAATAGTATCAAGTCCTAAAACGCTGTCAAAACGATCTCTTAATGCAAATTATCACACAAATGTAGTAAACTAATCATCACAACAAGAGATTCAAATAACTTAAAATTAGCCTTTTTAATTTTTTTCTATTTCATTCATCTTTTTTTCTTGCTGTTTAAAAAATATTTTGGTGGGGATCCTATGCCTATGAAAGGAGTTGATAACCAATAATAATAATAATACTGTATTGACCTGAATATAGGACAACCCCCCTTTCCAAGACTAAACTTTAAAAAACAACA
Organism: Callopanchax toddi; assembly: GCA_006937965.1. Classification (NCBI taxonomy): domain Eukaryota; kingdom Metazoa; phylum Chordata; class Actinopteri; order Cyprinodontiformes; family Nothobranchiidae; genus Callopanchax; species Callopanchax toddi. The sequence goes on from SSNR01000539.1 coordinate 59,673, forward strand.
ACATTTACATTTTAAAGAAACTATTTTTATTGAAATGTTGAGAAAGTCATTTAAATAATACCTTAATTACAGACCTTTAATATTAGCCTATTAATGCAATCACAAAGACCTGTAATGCAGGTCTTTGTGAACTAGCGTGTGTGGGGTTCTGTCAGGAAAGACACTAGAGATACTGAACAAAAACTGAACAAAAAAAATGCCATAGTAATACAAACTGTCAGAACTTTGCTCATGACATGTCAGATCAAAAGTCTGCATGAGGCTTTTACTCACAGTCCTCTGATCAGCTGTGCTCACACAGTCGTCCCGTCTCCTTCCACAGAGCATCATCACCATGATGCGCCATCTTTAGACATTTCACTCCATAACTCCATATTTCCTGTCTGCCTGACAGCTGTTTGATGCCTCTGCTACATTGTCCACCATTATCTTAGAATTAGCGTCAAAACTTTGCCTCCGTTGTCTGTTAACTCGCCCCACGGCACTTTTAATCCAGTCTGCTCCGGTCAGCGTCAGCTTTACAAAACGCTGGCGCCATCTGCTGTTCCTCTTGTGTAATGACCCCAAACAACTATCAGCATGTGTCGCTGGTTAGACCCTGATTATAAGACAATCCCACATTTTCACAATTATTTTCAATGAAAAACACTTGTCATATATACAGGTCAATACGGTAATAAGCATCACTATGATGCAGCTTGTTTATTTAACTAAAATCGATTATGAGAAATGCAGACTAACTGGTTAGTAATAGTTTGCAGCTGTTTGAAAGAATATTTCAACCCACATGAGAAGTTGGGGACAATGAAACACTCCACAGACACATATTTATGATTTTATTGAATTGAATGACATAATTGTGATTATTAGTTTTATTACAGCTGGTTAACAACATGTAATAGTGTGTTAATAGTATACCTAATGAGGTAAAAGCATGGCAATAATGTAAGAATTAAGTAAAATCATGTAAGTACCATGTAGTTACTAAGTACTAGTGTCATAATAACTGTATAAAAACATGGATAATAGGTGATTACTAAAGTTATAATGATGTAATTATCTGACACAGGTGGATATATAAAATGTAATAATTAAGTATTACTAATTAATTATTATAGTATTATAGTAAAGTTATATACCTATCTAGTAGTTGGGGGAGGGGTTATACATAAGTTATCAAAATGTATTAATTATTTAATTTTGCCTCACTTCTGTCATGTAACTATGTAGTTAGAACTTTGGTAATTACATGTTATTACTTACCGGTAGTTTTAAATTATTTCCCCATTTCTAGCAGGCAGTTGCAAGGTTATAATATTGCCCATTACATAATATCACATCATTTTTATTTACTCCATTTTTCCTCACTGACACCGATGGTTAATCTTATGAGTGTTCATGGTTAACTCACAGTCACATCACAAATTAATTACAGGTCAAATGTACCTTAACAGGATAGTTTTCATGCTTCTAATATTTTTAAAAACAGAGAAGACAAGTATGTTTATGTGTTTATGTTTATTCATTTGGCAGACACTTTTTTCCAGGGTGACATACAGTTATTAACCTCTATGTTGTGATCTGCATGGGGAGAACATGCCAACTCCACGCAGAGAGGACACAGCCAGGATTCAAACCTGCAACCTTCTTGCTGCGAGACAGCAGTGCTAACATTTACACCACCATGAAGCCCCATACCAAATAACAGCCCAGTAATCAAATATACATCTTCCTCTCTCTTTTCACTCTCAACTTTGTACACACTCGTTTTCTTTAGTAAACTAACGACAATCAGCAGTTTGAATAAATGAGCTGCAGAGCTCCGGCAGCATCCAGCCCCCAAGCTGTGATTGTTTCCACCTTTCTATACCGAGAAGGTGTGGTATAATAATAAACTTTATTAACAGACACATCAGTCCAAAGCATCAGTTAAAATACAAAGGCATTAAATAGATAAAATAAAATGCATGACAAAAATAAAATATATTAGCATTAACATGCATACCTAAAAAACCAAATACATAAAATTACATTAAGAGAATGAATAAAATACATAAGAGCAATGAATAAAATACATTAGAGCAATGAATTAAATTCATAAAAACACAAGATAATCAAACAGTCTAAAATATATAGAGCGCACTAATCCAATGTTTCCAGTAAAGTGATGTATATCTGGTGTCACTGTGTGCAGGAGAGGCTAATGCCTTAATTATCTCATTATTAGAGTTCTTTAATCTAAACATGAATTTGTACATGAAGTTCCTCCATACAGCACTAAATCCAGGAGCATTGCAAACATGTGACTCTCACTAGTACACCTCGGAAGTTTAAATAAAATTCTGAATGCATCATTATATACAACTTTTAACTTCCTCATCTTTTCCATTTTAAAGTGGCACCATAGCTGGGCTGTGTCCAGTGGAGAGCAGTACGCTCTACAGAGCTCTATCTTGACATCATTTGTACACATATGGAACTTTCTAACCAGCATATTAGCTGAGGCATACATCTTACAGCATTGACGCTGAACATCATCATCATCATCACATAAATCATGTCTGATTATGTGACCCAAATATTTCACCTTAAGGACTACGTCTAAAGACTGATTGGCCAGATAAAAGGAGAGAAATGTCCTTTTTTGATCTTCTTTTGTTCTGACAATCATAACAACACTCTTTTTGGGGTTGAATTTAACATCATGCTTCTCTCCATAGTCAGTGCACACTTTAAGCAGCTGCTGCAGCCCTGCACTATATGGAGAAAAGACCACCAAATCATCCGCATACATCAGGTGATTAAAAAGCTGATTTCCCACCATGCAACCTGTCCTGCACTCCCTTAATTTAACAGACAGTTCATCCATGTATATGTTGAACAGGATTGGTGACAGTATTCCTCCCTGTCTAACTCCATTTGACACTAAAGTGATCAGAAGTAGAGCTCCCCCATTTCACCTGTAAGGTTTGGTTTTCATACCAGTATTTTAAAATCCGTATTAAGTATGGGGGGACCCCTCGCGTCTTAAGTTTCCAGAAAAGTTTACCATAATTTACACGATCAAATGCTTTAGTCGCATCAAGAAAACTCATGAACACAGATGAGTTACGTCTTCTATACTGACTCACAATTTCCTTCAGTGCATAAATGCACAGATCAGTGCTAAGCCCCTCTTTAAACCCAAACTGAGAGTATGCACTGTGTTTAGTACTGCACTGTGTTTACATTATAACGTGATGACTAAGAGATGTAATCTCCATGGCAACGCTGACAGCCTGTCACTCTGAAGATACCACTGCTCTATTTGTGTTCATTTTCGGAGCGGTTCACTTTGAAGACTCACTGATTTGGCAGGATGAGTTTAGAAAAGAGAAAGTGTATGTTCATGCAAACTGTCCTATTAGTCATCTTAAACTGTTAAATTAATTTCTGCTCACTTTAAAGCACTTTTTTTAAGGAGGTCCATTAACAACACTAACCCCTACCCAGCTTGGTGTAAGACTCTTCTAAATGGACTGTGTGTGTGCTGCAGCTCAGTGTAAACCCTTTGTGTTCACTCTGCTAAACGATTAGTCGTACGCAGCCCTGATGTTTCTGAACATATCTAAGAAACCTGATCCCAGCGTGACCTCAGTGCGTCCTGGATGCATTCACACCTGTAGTTAAGGCTGTCCACTGATGATCGGATCCCCAAGAGGCTAAATAAAGTCAGGCGTGAACAAGGTCGCAGTGTTACTGACCTGTGATCACATTCACAACTGTTACCCCGTGGATACAGAGTCCTGCTCCCTGTGAACTTTGTCAAGAGTTATTATTTCAACAATGCAACACACACACATAAAGAAAAATAGATAAATATTTGAAGAGTATGATAATTCAGAAAAACCCAATCTGTTTTAATATGTTTTCCTAAAGTGTGTTTATGACTAAAAGCTATAAATGTTTTTTAGGTAGTTTATTGTTTTTTTTTAATTGATATTTAATTCTCTGATAAACTTGACTGATTGGACTCACTTTCAAAGCAGCTATTTTGAGCTTTCTACTGTACATCACTATTAATTTGTCATATGTTTATTTCAGAAACAATATTAATAACCTCCTGCAGGAGATGACCCCTGGATGAAGCAGATGTGCTACATTTTGTTTTTAAACCATAAACTATCAAGTAAATAACCACATATTGTGAAACCGACCTCCAGGTGGATGTATATAATGTAACCTCACGCTAATTGCTGTGAAATTGAGCAGACTGAAGGTCTTTTGATGTTACGACTGTAAAATACTTAGTATTCTTGGCTGCACTAGCTGTTAGCTCCTCAGTCCTGTAGGAAATCAACTTTTTTCTCCAGAGGTGTTCAGGAAACTATCTACAAAGTGTAGGATAGTCAGCATTTAAAGCTTTTACACAAACATACATTTCAAAATATCCAAATAAATACCTTGAAGTTTTTTTGCAGGGTTGATATTTATAAGCTTTTTTATGCACTTTGTGTCTTTGCTGCTTTTATCAGACAGCTAGTCTTTTGCTTCTAAAAACCTATGAGCATATTTGACAGAGGCTAGAAAGAAGAAATGGCGCTTACAGATCAGCACCCGCTTTGCTCGGTTGGATAGTATCAGCTCGCCCTCACACGGCCGGGGACGATTCTTGACTGGCTTCTTAGGAATGCTGAAGCGACCGAGCAGATGGGGGGCTACACCTTAAAAGTGGCAAAGAGAAATTTGTGATGTCACACATGAGTGCCACTCCTTGGCAAACAAACCATTTGTGAACAGACTACTGGATCGGACGAATGATGAAAACAATGGATAACCTCATGGAGATTATAACAATTATACTCCAGTCGTGGCTGGTGCTGGGGAACCAGCTCCGTGAACTTGTAAGAATGTGTCACATGATGCAGGAAGCCAGTCTGCAGCAGCAGCAAGTCCGACAATGCAGACAACCACCAGGCCAATCAGAGACTTGCACTGTAGGTAGGTGTGAGACTTCAGCTGACCAATCAGTACACAGTGGGCATGCAGCCCAGCTGTGTAGTCCCGCTCAGACCACCGAGGAGCAGGGCTGAGAAACAGTATGGGCTCGGCTCCGAAAACGGACATGTGGTTCGTATCTGTAAGGTTTAGCTCAGACCGAGTCGAGCAGAGCGGATGCTAGTCTGTAAGCGCCATAAGAGTCTATATTTCCGGGGTTTGTCTGATTGGTTGGGACTTGTGAGCTTTTTAGGTGTTCAGTGAGTTCATGTCCCAGTATTATAAAGGTCTGCCTGTAAGTGGTCTCACAGCTCCTCTTTTACTGATGAACAGAATAAATCATCTTCACCACTCTGCATATTTAAACACATGTGAAGGTGCTGACCTTCGAATGTTAAACATGCTGCTCTCTGATGAAAGCTCATTAATTTCAAATGAGAGAAAATGCAGCCACTGAATCAGACGCTGTGATGCAACCGTTTTATTTCATGTTTATTCTGCAAGTTCACCGTACAGACATGAAACTAAAACAACATACTGCTGAGCTTCCTATAGAGCCAACTTGATGAAAATTATGTCCAAAATTTCTAAGCTGAATTAAAAATCTGGGTAAACACACACTCACACACACACAGATGCACAACTGAGGGTATCAACCTAGCAATAAAGAACACACTTTGTTCTAAGCTCTGCTGACTTTATAAAGCAAACAGCTTCAGATTCACATTAATGTGCACAGTGCGTGCACACAAACATTCGACAAATTCATCATCACCTGCTCTGTGAATCCAGATGGTTCAGACCCAGCTAAACCTCCTGCTTGTTCCCAAAGGCCACTGCTGCTCTTTAAGCCTGGCTGGCTAATTCATTGTAAAGGTCTTGTAAGTGTGTATTTGTGTGTGTTTGGTAATCATGTTGGAGGAGCTTCTTTATTAGGGGTCATTTTATGTAGCTGCTGCTTCTGTTGCCTTCAGCTTCATCAGACATTTTGGAACATGACGTCAGCCTTTCTCCACAAAGCTGCTCAAAGCATCTTTACACTAACACTTACTGTCAAGTTTTAATGAATTTATTGGATAATGTGTTTAAGATGTCTGCAGTAGAGAAACAGATGATCAGTATATTGTGGGAAGTGTGAAGGTATATGGTCACTTTTAGGCAGTAACATTGTTTCTCCATTTTTCATAATTTTCATGTTTTGACAGAAACCAGCTCTTTTGGTCGTCTGTTAGTGGTTTGATGGTGGAACGCGTCAAAAAGAACTTGTGACTTGTAACCACACAGACTTTTTACCCGACAATATACAGGTTGTCTGTCTCTCTCTGGTGTGTTTTCATGCAACACAGGTTCCTTAATAGGTGCATGGATACATGCTCCTCACGGATCCATAAGGCTAAATATGGTGTCCCTCAAGGCTCAATTTCAGGACCTATACTTTTTAACTTATATATGCTGCCACTTAGTGGAGTCATCAGGAGTCACGGGATAAACTTCCACTGTTATGCTGACGACACACAGCTCTACATCTCTGTCTCCTGATGCCCCCCAGCCCACTGATGGACTTTTTAACTGTATTTTAGATCTAAAGGCCTGGATGACGGAGAACTTTCTTGGTTCTCATTGGTCCTGAGGCTCAGAGAGGAAAGTCCCTTCAAAAATTACAGTCGCTGTCTTTTAATCCTTCAGTAAAATCAGGAACCTGGGTGTTATCTTTGATTCTGAGCTATACATTAAATATACAGTCAAAACAGGATTTTATCATTTAAAGAACATAGCCAGAGTCCGCCCCATTCTCTCTCGAGTCAACACTGAGATTTTAATGCATGCTTTTATTTCTAGTCGTTTAGACTATTGCAATGCCCTGCTTTCTGGTCTCTGTCCAGCCTTCAGCTGCTACAGAACTCTGCTGCCTGTGTGCTGACCAAGACCAGGAAGCAGGAGCATATTACACCTGTTTTAAAATCATTGCATTGACTCCCAGTGTGTTTTGTTTCTTGTTCTATGTTCATGGAAAGCTGTCCTTGTGTCATAAAACACCGCGAATCGGCGCGAGTACC
>SSNR01000539.1:68701-100718 GCA_006937965.1 Callopanchax toddi
GTGTGTGTGTGTGTGTGTGTGTGTGTGTGTGTGTGTGTGTGTGTGTGTGTGTGTGTGTGTGTGTGTGTGTGTGTGTGTCAGAGCCATCTGTCATAGCTGCTGGTGACTGGTAAAGATCAAACAGTCAAACTTCAGTGAGACTTTGCTCTTATTAGGCAGACAGCCAGCAACACAGACTCACTCACACATTTTCTCTGCTATCTTCACATGAATCTGCGTTGACGTGATGCACCAACACATTTCAGTCTGAACCATCCAAGTCTGGGTTCTTCATTAGTTTTTCCAGTTTTTAAGTTTTGGCCCAAATTGGAGTCAGGGAACAGATTCCCAAGAGACCTTTTTTTTTGTCTAAAGGGACAAATCAGTCCTGGATAAATTAGACATGGTCATTACCTACATACAAATTAATCAACAGTAACATCTCCCTGCATCCTCTGGTTTTATTACATAAACAGTGAGCAACAACAGTTTTGTCTTTTGTTGCCATGATAGAGCAACTTCTCAAATCTCTTAAAGGCACACTATGTAAGTTTCTCATAATTTAAAATCTTTTCCTTGAGCCAGTCTGTGCTAATCTGACCCTTTACAGGTTTAATGAAAAGTCACTCCGCCCCATCTGCTGCTTGGATCCAGAATACCATATTTGTAACTTAACCTCTGGTCCGGTGCCCTGAAGTCTCACAAAGTCACGTATCTCATGAGGGTTAGGCTAACCCAATGTGGCTAGCTGTTATGCTAGCTCTGGAGTGTTTTTTCCATCTCTCCCTGCTTGAACACAGCTGATTTCTTTGAATGAGTGATGAACCGCTCCAGTAGAAAGCAATGAAGGCTGAGGAGACATTTCAACAGTTGGATTTAGGCGTTTCTGAGCAGAAACAATGGTGCTAACGTTTTTATAACAGTGATTAAAAACAGACAGTAGGGGGTGCTAAAAACAAGCAAAACTGCATAATATGCCTTTACCTATGTTCTCTTCTTATTTTCTCTCTTATCTCCAGTTCTGGCTCGTGATTGTGACTCAGGCGTGAACTCGGAGCTTTCGTACTTCATTCCAAGTGGGGATTTTGACATCACATCCGGGGGTGTGGTCAGCCCCGCCCGTCGCCTCAACTACGAGCGGCCCAATCACATCTACGAGTTTGTTGTTGTTGCTGTGGATTCAGGAGTGCCTCCTCGCACCGGGACAGCCTCTGTTCGTATTCGCGTTGCCAACAGCAACGATGAGGCTCCAGTCTTCTCCCAGAGCGTGTAAAAAGCTTCCCTTATTGTCTATGATTTTTAATTTTCAGTTTTTGCATTTTTGATTTGTCTTTATTTAATAATGAACATCAGCAGTCAGCTTCTCTCTGTTCCACTCCTTCTGTCTGACTCCATCACCCACAGAGTCAGTCTGCTAATTAAGGTGGTTTTTAAATCAGAATCTATTTTCAAACCCGCTGTTTTTCTCCATCTGTTTTCACTTCATCTTCACCTCTCTTCACACTCCTCTGTCTGTTTATTGCACTATATTTTCACTGCATTCCTCTCCTACTTTCTTGATGCTTTAATTAAATATTGTATTTATATTTCCCCATATTTGTCTCTTTTGTTCCACTTTTTAAAATAAGTTTTATGGTTTTTATAATTGTCAGTTTTGACTCTTTCCTGTTTTCATCCTGTTTTAATCCATAACCATCAGTATAGAACACTTGAGAATTAAGGATATTTCTTTTTATCAGCTATAAGACCTTCCTCAGTGAGGATGCTGGTCCCGACACACTGGTTGCCATCGTTCATGCAAATGACCCTGATGGAGACGGCGTCTCTTACGCCATCACCGGCGGCAATGAGGACAGCAACTTCCAGCTGGACAATCAGAAAGGTGAGACGCAAGAGTTTATTAGAAAACCCATGAGGAAGTCTTGACCATCATCTTGTAAAACAGCACCCCGTATTCTGTACTGTCGGGTTCATTAATATCCAGATTCAGCCACGGCCGGTCGATTCAAGTTCCTCAGTCGAGTGGATTTAATAGTACAACATTTGCACACGGTACCTTTTAATTTCATGCCAGCCAGTGAAGTCACCATTGTCAGCCTAAGGTTCTCCAGGAAATAAATTCCTCCTAAGAGTTATAACTTTGGTTTTGAGAATGTGCACACATCATTACATCATCTTCCAGCAACATTGGATGAATCAGTGGGAAGGAGTCATGATATAGACCTTACTCTCCCTTCTTTGGTGCACAGGCTTAGGCCACATCCTCCTTCATTCCTCTGCTCAGACCCAGGTCCAGCCCCTTGGCACGGGGCTCCTCCTTAACACACACACACACACACACTATGTAACTTTTTCATGTTTTAAATCTTTTTCTTGAGCCAGTCTGTGTTAATCTGACCCTTTACAGGGTTAATGAAAAGTCACTCAGCCCCACCCGCTGCTTGGATCCAGAATACCACGTTTGTAACTTCTGAGTCTCTGGTCCGGTGCCCTGAAGTCTCACAAAGTCACGTATCTCGTGAGAAGCAGTAACACTTTACGGTAATCCATGTTTCCACCTCAGAACCTGCTCAGGACAGACGAGCTGAAGACACAGACATCATAGATCTGAGCTAAGAGATCTACGTATTGTGCTGTGTTCATCATGGAGGAGCCTCCAGAGAAACAAAGAGGACCTTTATCTGATGGGTGAAAACATGGCGCACAGCAGGGAGAGAGGTCATCAGTTCGTTTTTACGACAGTGATTTAAAACGAACACTAGGGGGTGCTAAAATCAAGCCCAAACTGCCTAATGTGCTTTTAAGGCGCCCTTCTAAAAACTTAGGGTCACTGTACATTAAGAACAAGAGAATTAAAAACATTAAAACAGGCACAAGAAAACATCAAAACAGTATAAACAGCAAATCAAGAACAAGATACTTAAATCACACTTGACTACAATGAATAGTCAGACACACACAGCTGGTTTGGTTTAAGGGAAACCAAACCAGTTGTTTCTGAATACACAGCCCTTTCACAAAAGTTGCATTCCTCTCTGCTGTGAAAAATGTTTTCAGAGATTCTGAAATATCTAAGCATTTTTTTCTAGCAGACAGTAAACAACATATGGACCCCTAAACCAAAATAATCCAATTTAAACTAAAAAAGACCTTCAACATTTACATTTGAAACAACAGCGATTCAAAGTTTTGTCAAGTTGAAACGAAGATAAATTAGGTTGCTTTTTGTTTTTTTAAGGAAGCTTTCCTGAAAAATGTTAAATTAAAGTGAGAAATATTTGTATTTCAGTAAAGACTGTTAACATGTTATTTGTTAGCAGGCAGGGAGCTTCAGCACACACAAGCTAGGAACAATCACTTCTACATGTGTACACACACACACACACACACACACACTCACACACAAAAGACAGCATTCAGATCACTTACATTTACACAGTCACAGAGCAAAGTGGCTGTTTCCATGGTAACGAGTATTTGGGGATAAAGTATGGTGGCATTAATGAGGCCAGTATACCCCCTGGATGACACACTCACACTCACACACTCACACTCACACACAATGCATAAATAAAAAACATGAATACACACAAATCACTACAGCTTTTACACAAACAAACACACACACGCACGCACACACACACGCACGCACACACACACACACACACACACACACATACACATACGCACACTTTTCGTCTGCTGCTCAGTGTCCCTGATGTGCTTTACTCATTTGAATACTTATGTGCCCTTTTTTTCATGAGGACAATTCCAATTTTTGGGGGCTGAAAAGTGAAAGTCACTGCAGGACCTGAGTTAAAACTGAAGCAGTCAGTTCTGCTGTCCAGCCTTTTGTGCCTCTTCAAAATAAATCATTTCCTTCAGGATCTGCTTCAACATCAACTTTCCTCTCCAGTTTTGGTGGCCAGTACTTTGATGTAGTCACTTTTCCCATCATGCACTGCTTCATTGTTCACATGCATCCACACTCAAACAGATATAAACGTGAACATTTGCACATAAATGATACATTAAGGCTTTTCACACACACACACGCGCGCGCGCACACACACACACACACACACACACACACACACACACGTACACTCATGCAGCAGATGGCCTTTGGCTTGCTGCACTGTTCTGCTTTGTCACTTCAAAGCACTGTGAAGTATTTTCATGTAGATGTGATCGCGCCCTCCCAGCATCCATGTCTATATTCATGTTTCTACCAAAGCAGCTTATTTGTTTGTTTGCACTGTGTCTCTGTTATGTTAATGTAGAAGTGATTGTTAGTGCAGAAAAATGAAGTTTGTTTTAGACCTGAGTTAGGAGGATTTTTTTTTTCTGTGGCAGGTTTCAGCTGACAGTTCAGTTGACCTGCAGAGCTGAAAACCTCACAGAGCCTCCTTTTATCTCCAGTGTTTTTCAGCTCAACGTGTCAGCTGATATTTTACTCACAAGCATGATTTCTACTGTTGATGTTCAGGCTGCAATAGAACCAGAAAACACCTAAAACTGAACAGTGAATCGAGGGTTAGGTTTTTTTAATTGGTGATAAAATGAGCAGTGACTTCCTGGTGCTTTCTTCTCAAGCTTTTATTTGCCTAAACATATTTTACTGGAACCTTTTTTCAGAGAAAATTTGCAGGCTGTGAATAAATCTGTCCCTTGATATGAGAAATTGCTTTGAATATTGTGAATATTGTAGTATTTTAAGAAAAGTGTTGGAACCTTTCATTGCAGATCAGGAATTAAAGGGGAGGGGCCTTACTGATTTAGACAAAATGAATGTCCTTTTTGTTATAAAATATGTTTTAAGTCAAATTAAAATGTTCTTTTAGGGAGAAAAAGTATGAAATTGAATATTAATTCAGTTACATAAAAAGTATGACACAATTTATAAAAATTCATTGTGGCATCAGCAACTTTCCTGACTAAAGTGCTCAAATTGTTTCATCTACTTTTTCTTTTAACTGAGGAGGTAAAATTATACATTTAATACTTTTATTATTATTATTATTATTATTATTATTATTATCCATCCATTCATCTTCTGTAGCTGCTTCACCCTCCACACAGGGTTGCGGGGCAGCTGGTGCCTATCTCCAGCGGTCAAGGGGCGAGAAGCGGGGGACACCCTGGACGGGTCGCCAGTCCATCACATGACCACACAGAGACAAACGAGACAAACAACCAGTCACACCTAGGGACAATTTACTAGACCATTTAGCCTAACAGTCATGTTTTTGGTCTGTGTGAGGAAGCCGGAGTACCCGGACAGAACCCACGCATGGAGAGAACATGCAAACTCCACACAGAGAGGCCGTCGAACCGGGGAAGCGAACCCACAACCTCCTTGCAGTGTTGACAACTGTACCACCATGCACCACTTATTTTTGCATCAGACAAATATTCCACTTGTTGAACTACAAAAGCTCTAAATGCCCTACACATCTGTTTCACAGCAGATTTAATGGCTTGAAAAAGCAGGGAAAGCATAGAAGGGCTGCATTCCACTTCTGCAGCTCAAGCCTGTTCCTGTGTAAATCTTAGCTGGTTTTAAATTCTGTGTGCAGGCATTATTAAGCTGCGACGGAGTCCACCTCCCAGGCTCAGGGGGCCACAGTATGTCCTCAACATCACCGCCACAGACGATAATGCTTCTGGAGGTCCGTATCCACTCAGCAGCTCTGCACAGGTCATTGTTGGCATCAATGACATCAACAACAACAAGCCAGTGTTCGAGGAGGTGGCAGTATTCAGCTTTTATTTTTCTGAGTTTAATAAAAGAAAATATACAAGTTCATCTTCTTGAATGTGATGTTTGTGCCCTCAGTGTCAGAACTACAATGCGGTGGTTCTGGAGAACCAGCCACCAGGGACATTTGTCCTGCGGGTCCAAGCCCACGATGCTGACATGGGGGTTAACGGAGAGGTCAAATATGGCATCATGCACAGGGACGGAGTGTCATCTGGGTTTGAAATTGATCCTGACACTGGTGAGCTCTCCAGTTAATCACAGCGAAGATGATACCAGCTATAAGACAAAGTGCATCATGTAACCGACTGTGTTTTATCAGGTGTGATCACAACAGCGGTGAGTTTTGACCGGGAGCGTCAGAGGGAGTTCACACTTTCCGTGACGGCCACCGATCAGGCCGAGGAGCCGCTAATCGGAATCTGCCAGATCACGGTGCTGATCTTAGACGAGAACGACAACGATCCCAAGTTTGAGAACAGCCGCTACCAGTGTGAGTGCTACTGCTGACTCCCACACACAACCTTCATGTGCTATGAGTCCAGAGGGAGCAGGTGAAGAGAAACTTGATGTTTGTTCTTTCTGTCATCTGCTAATCTGCATCTTTGTAATCCTGGAAAGCTTTTAAGGCTGATGAAATATTTGCAGCCTGCCCCTGTGGGTTTGTGTTGTTTACTGTGTGTGCATATGTGTATATGTTTTGATAAGCGTCTTGTCAGAAGTTTTCTGCGTCCAATTACAGAAATGCACAGAGTGGCTCATTAACTATTTAAGCAGTGGATTTAAATGTTTCTGGGACATGCATTCATTTACTACTGGTTAGTGTGTGTCTGTGTGCTGTTTGCAGGGGGGGGGGGCGTTCTGCTGCTAGAAATCACTTCTTTTTAAGTTGACTTGTTATTAATCTTATAGTCTTTATTCCTACGGAACTCTATGCAAAAGGTTTGAGGCCTTAGGGACAGAGTGATGAGCAGCTGGTGGCTGTTTTCTCTTTACTTTCTATTAACTGTAACATATTCAGAGTTTCACTCTCCTGCAGAGCAGTCTGTTTACTGTGGAGTTAACTGTATCTTCTGGCAACAGGAACAACTTTCTGATGCCTGTGAACATGAAAGCAATTTAAATCTAGTATAGACTTACAACACTTGGGAAAAGACTGATATTTTGCAGTAAATATTTGCAGTGAAAAGTAAATTACAAGCCTCACCAGCACATGCTAAACTTTCTATCGTAGTCATATTTGCGGATATTGTTCAGGTGTCAAACATGAAATTTGAGGAAAAGCAAATGGGCAAAGGATCTGCATTTAGAAGTAGACAAAATATGACAAAATACGCCAAGAAAGAAGTAGTACTATGTTGTTTTATAGCGTTGTTGCTTAATTTTTAAGTTGTAATTTAATGTATGGTAAATAGCATAGCAATAAATAAATAAATAAATAGCATTTCCTCATCCCATTTTAGATTATTCAACATTTTATTACCATGGAATTGATCAGCTGGACTCTGAATGCTATTGATAAAGTTTTTTCCACTTTTCGTACGGTGATGGGGCGCCGAGCTGTCCGGACGGAAATCTTCCAGCAGGATATGTTATGAATTCCTGGTGGAAGATAATGTGTCTCTCTCTTCCTTCCGTGGAAGACGTTGAAGATGTGTACATATTTGGCTGGCTTCATGATAGTCGGGCACCTGCTGATTGGAGCACCTGGCTTGTTGAAAGATTCTGGAGATATTGGGGATGATCGGCAAATGGGGGTGTTGATTGCTCAACAAGGTGGGCTGGGCTGTGAATGCTCAGACTGTCAGAGTTTGTGCTTTATATGTCAGAGGCTTTTTTTTTCCTGTTTACGTCTCTGAGCTCCCTTGAGCGCAGGGAAATGGACATGATTTTTATCACCTTCACATTCTTGTATTTTCCAGATTCTATAACAGTTTTATTGTTTTGTCCTGTGTGAGTTTGTAAAAAAGACTAAAAAAAAATGTATAAAATTGGAGTTAAAACTGATCTCATTAGGTAAAAATGACACAGACCCTTCAGTATACCTGAATTAAAACAATTCTTTAAAAAAAAAGAGATGAAATAAGAATATTTTTTACAAACTGTAAATTGTCAGATTTTTTTAAAGACATTATAGATTCAATTACCATTCCAATATATTTTCAGCGTTATAAATGTTCTAATTCTTTGACACATCATTGTAATTTTACCATAACAGCCATGAAGGTTTGAGTTCATTAACTTAATTTAACCAGAAACAAAAAGGAATTGTGATTCAACAAACATTTCGATCATCAATAACGAAGGTGGATGCTGAAATAAAAGCTTGATTCTTGTGTTTTCTGCTCCTGGTCGTTCCTCTGTGAACCACATCAGACTCTGCAGGATGTGATGTGATTGTTCTGTTGAAATGTATCCACCGAGTCCCAGCAAACGTGAAAACGACATTGTTATTGACATAAAGCTTGAAATGCAGGATTACAGAGGGAAATGCAGCGAGCGGCCGACCTCCTTTGCTGTCGTTGTTTTTGTTGTCTGATCAGCGCTGACATGCACCACAGTCAGCAGGATTGGAGGTTATATTCATAAATTTAAAAATGTGTGTTGACTTTGCGGAGCGAGACCCAGAAATGACAAAATGAGGTGACACCGTGCTGACACATCACAATGTTCTCTTCCCATTAATATAATCTCTGCTTACCATCACACTGTGTTCTGTCAAATTTATTAAAATTCAGACTTCTGGGTTTAGATAGAACTGCATTATGGGTAATATCTGGTTTCTTATTTTAAATCTTCTCCTCAAAGATTTCCTGAGAGAAGACACTCCAGTTGGAACTAGTTTCCTGCGAGCAGCAGCACATGATGATGACCAGGGGAGCAACGCGGCCATTACCTACTCGCTGTCCAATCAGAAACTGGCTTACCTGCAGATCAACCCCAGCACTGGCTGGATTTATGTCAACCACCCCATCTCACAGGTCAGAAACGCAGCATCCTCTTCTAAAGAAATCCCACTGACCTCTTATTTCCTGAAACAAACTGTTAATATTATTTATTTATTAAGAAAAAAATACTTAAATCCTTTAAATCCCCACACATCTCATTAAAAGGCCTCCACTGAAGGTTTCCTGTAGAGTACTTTTTCTTTTCTTTTTTTTACTTTGCAAAGATTTTCTCACCTCTTACTTTTTTCTAAGATGTCTTTTTTCAAAAACATTCTATGAATGTTCATCCTTTTAAATTTCTTCCTTCATATTGCACCAGTCTCTGGTTCTTACAGATAAAAGGGATCTTTTCTGTGCTGGTATCCAAAGTCTTTTTGCTTTATATTTTAAACTGTTTTATCCTGTGATTCCATACAGACTTCTAGGATCAACCAGCAGATCATGGCGTCAGACGGAGGAAGCCACAGCAGTTCAGTAGAACTGACCGTCATCATCACCAACGTCCACAACCAGCCACCGCAGTGGGAGCAGCCAGAGTACTGGGTCACTGTGCCAGAAAACACCATCCGAGACGCCAAGATAGTGGTAAGTCAGAGGTCAGGTCAGGTCACAAAGACACAGAGTTTAGATGTGTTAAACTTTTACACTAAAGCTGCTCTAGTTAATTTTCAAACAAGCTAGGTATATCTAGCTATTTTACACAAACACGTCTCAGAGCTCTCACCCCTCCCATTGGCTATAATCCCTAGGCCACACCTCCCCTGGACATGGGACCGTGCATTGCCATATTAACAAGAGAGAGCAAAACACCACCTGTTGAAACGCTACGCTAATGTTCACCCTGGTTTTTCCTCTTTCTACCTCCAAACATTTTTAGTTTTCTGCTAGCTGAAAATGTATTTTTCTTTTTGGGACTCTGGTATTTTTTCCTAAAATTGAAGCGCTAACAGCCGGCTGTTTCTGTCCTTCTCTCACTTCCGGGATGTTCTGCTTTAAAATGCTCCAGCATGCATTAATGGAGGATCCAAGCAGTGAGGAAGTAAGGAAGTGAGGCGCTTCAGAGAGACAGACAGCCGGATTGTCCAATAGTTGCTTTTGGTCCGAAACATATGATTGGCTGAGGTTTTAAGAGAACGGCGAGGGAACCACCTTATTGATTTCTTTCATGTTTTTTAATCGCCACAATATATTCATAGGTATATTATGTTAGAACGTTGTTAAAAGGCATGAAAAAAACATTTTAAGCTACATTGTTTACCAAATTTGCTATATCCGCTTTAACTTTTGATGGATTTTTTGACAAGTGTTTAAACTGAGAAATAGATCTGAATCTATTAAAGAGAATAAAGAGTCAAACTCTGACTGCTGTCAAACTGTTTAATCATTATTTTTTACAAGCAGAAAATTTTATTTGGAAATTAAACTGACAGCTAATTCAGAGTTAAGGATGTGAACCATCTACTCTCCTTCTGCATAAATAAGATCAAATGACTTAACCACTCATTTATTTGAGTGTATTATTATCATAAACTCAAATAAATTAATTAACATGATAGTTTTTTTAAATATAATTTTTTAAAAGTCAAATTCTCATCTGCATTTTCATTTTATACACATAACTTCTTATAACTGATGTTTTTACCATTAGGTTTACTGAATGTGGCACGTTGGGTTGAGTTTTATTTAGCATTTCTTTCTTTGTTGTTGGATTTTGGTACATTTCTGAGGTTTTTGTGGATAATTTTCTCAACTATTCCATCTGAAGTCTAAACGCCCTGCCTTACCTTCTCCTCAGTGACAGAGATGTAAATTTAAACGTCTTGCATTTGTATAACGCTTTTTGAGGTCAGTGGACTACAAGGCGCTTTACATCAGTCAGTCACATGCTGATGGAATTACAGAGGTGAGTCGCCCAGACACAGAGAGGCGCCACCAGCCCTCTGACCACCACCACCAAGTGTCTTGCCCAAGGACACATTGACATTGACATCCAAACACATGAAGGATCTGTGTCTTCACTCTGGTACAGGTTTTGTTTCTCTTTCTCTTATTTAAAAATTTTGTAGCTATTTACCCTAATTCCAAAATGATTTTTGCATCAAATTAAGATTTGATGAGTGCAGCTGAACAGCTTTAGAGTGTCTGTGCTTTAACATGCAGTCCTGATAAACCAAATATGAATCTATGAAAACAGCTTTATTGGGACTTTATGTGTTGAAAAACAGAGTGAGCACAGAGTGGGAGAGGAGCAAACAGATATAAAGAGCTGACACCAGCAGAAAGTAGGTCGGAAAGGAATACAATATGATGACATAATGAATATTCAAATTCACACGCGGCGCTGACTATTGACATTTAGTGTCTTTCCCAGAGGCTTTAGCTGCTTTCCATTAAAATTTGTTGGCAGCCCTGTCTGCACCTGTCTTTAAGTCTAAATTATATTATTCAAAATCACCACCTAAAGGAATGTTTGGTGATTTCACCCTGTTGATGAGGAGAAGACTCGTTTTTTTCCCACTTCTTAGAATATAACAAAAAGAAGAACACTTTCTTCAGAGTTCCTGTGTCTCCTTCATAAAAGTCTAATCCAGTTTGCCTTAAAAGTTGCTGATCAGGAAATAATGCTTATGTTGATGATTAAAAGCAGCTCAAAGTGTCACAGTTTGCAGGGAAGCAGACAGAGAAAAAAGAGGAATATTTAAACCCAGTTGTTCTCCTGCAGCAGTGAAAAAGCTCTCTTTCATTTTACATCCTCCTTCATGCCTTTGCAGAGCACCCCGAGGAAGCTCCAAACATCCTTTCTTCCTCTTCATCCCGCTCTCCTCCCCGTTCTGTTCCGTTCATCCATCCCTCCCTCGTTCTCTCCGTCTCTGTGTCAGCACGTTTAGTCGAGCCCCTTCAAACTGTTTTTTGCAGAGTAAACAACAAAACCGCCCCGAGTCTGTCTCACCTGACTCACTTCAACCAACACACATAGATTGCTTGTAGGTTTTTTCCTCTTTTTATCCCTCTATTCTAATTTGCTCTCTTTTCCTAAGCTGCTGGTTTAGAAGGTGGAGGAGTTTTCACCCTCCAGCTGCTCGATTTCATGGAGGTTAGTCAGTTTTCAAATAGTTGTTGGGCGTGCGTAAGTGTGTGATTGCGTGTGCGTTCCCGAGCTGCCGAGCTCCTTTTAGACCCTGCATTTTTACTGAAAGGCCTGAAAACGGTGGTGATGATTGGAGGCTGTTCCACCCACAGCTCCATCTGTCAGAGATGATTGAGGAGAAGGAGAAAATTACACCTGCTGTCGGAGCATCACAATGGACTCTCATCACCTCAGAAAAACAGACGTTTAATTACTGTGTTTAACCCGACAGACACTGTGTGATGGAGGGAGGAGGGGGAGAGACGGTGGGAGGAGGGGGAGTCAAACGTAGGAGAAGGAAGCCAGTTGCTGACAAACTAACACATTGTTGACTTGGGACTTTTTATAGGATTTGCTCACAACAAGAAAAAAAACTTTTATAGGTCAAATGATAGTTATGCTTTTTAAAGGCACACTGTGTTACTTTTTCTTCCTTACACACACACAGCAGCCCCTCCTCGGCCTTTGAAAACAGTTCTCCCACAAGCGTAGCGATTTCCAGGTTAAAATGTCAAAAAACTTCAAAGTTTGTCTGCATTTTGGAAAGGTAAACGGAACAGAGCAAAATGCAACATATGCAATAAGATTTGAGCCACGAAAAACAGGAATACCAGCAACTGGTCAAAGCAATGCATCACGCATGGAATTAACTTGCAGCTGTGCAGTCTCCAACTGAAACAAAACTGCATCTGTGGGGGAAATACTGTGACATTACAAAGTTTTCAAGGTAAGCAATAAATACCGGTAATAATAATAAAAGCACAAGTATGCCATAAATATATTTTTTCCCCTGTTTAATTTAAAAAAACATTTAGTACTTTGTTAACCCCAAGCCCACAGACATAATGATGAAACCCAGCAGTAGGTGGGGATTGAACCTGTGACTCTCTGGTCATCAGACAAACACTTTACCTACTGAGCTATCGCTGCCCCAACCTGACCTGTTTGGTCAGGACACATCTGTATGTCTCCAAACTGAGGCTATTACAAGAGCTATCTACAACAAGTCAAATATGAACAGCTCATACTGTAACACAGAAATCTACTAAAAAATCTGAACTGTTCCTTTAAATGCAAGCTTGCATGAAGCTCATTAGAATACTGAGACTCTGGTGTCTTCGTGGCAGCAACTTAATGACTTTATACCACTTTAAAGTGTTTTAGTTAAGGTAGTATTATGTTGAATGTATAGAAAGTCACCTTGATTAATATGTCTAATTACTCAAATCCGACAACAGATCACCAATCACTCAGAGGGCTGGAACGTGTCCTCGTCCTCCTTCCTCTTTCATCTCCTCTGCTGTGTTAATTACACTGAGGAGGAACTGTTGTTTCAGATGTAGCTGCCTTAATAAGGTCTGTTAATCACATTGTTAACGAGGTGGAAGGTGGATGTGTGTTAAATCTCCATATCAATAAGCTGTAGTCGTCTCCTCATCAGCTGACTTCATCCTGCTCTCCTCCTCACCCTGATGGGTTTCTGTTGTTGTAAGAGGTATGTTTTATTACCTGTCGATGCATTAGAGACACGTCTATCAGTTTTATTCCAGGCATTCTTTAATGAAAAGCCAAATTTCTAACGGCATCATTTAAAATAATGAAAATATGTGTTTTTATAACTGTAGGACTGAATCTGTGATAAATGTCACAAGTCAGTTATGACAAGAAGGAAGAATGTTCAGTAAGATCAGGGTTAGATTGGACTTTATTTCCAAATGTTGGTGTGAGTTGGTCCAGGTAGATGGACCAGAATCATTATGGGTTGTAGCAACTGATTAAAGGTCAGGATTAAATATGGTAGCAGCTGTGGCTCGAATAAAACAACTCAAACCACTGGCTGAGGCTCAGACTGAGTGCATTTACAGGTTCAACATACAGTAATGTGGATCGGGTATTTATGGATCTTGAAACCAGGGAATTTAGGGAGAAGGTGAAGGATGAGTTGCAGGAGTTACTTTTTGAAGATTGTTGCCAAAAATTGCCACAAAAAAAACATTCAGCTCCAGGCAGATGGGGCTGCAACCTTTCCCTGTGGTCACAGGTTTTAAGACTCCAACTGTTGTCAAAGATCTCCATCTTTGTTCATTTTAGACACAATATATGCTAAAATGAAACATATACTGTCAACTCTGCCATCAACTCCAAAATAGCCTATATACCGATCAGGGACAGCATGTAAACCAGTGGCAGGGGAAATAAATAACAATGACTTCCTCGTTGCACAGGCACATGATGTCAGCGGAGTGAGCATAGGAGGCACCAAGTGAGTGAAAGTGGTAAAAATGGGCAGGCATATGGATTTGAATGATTTTGACAAGGGAGAACCTGTGATGGCCTGACAACTGTGTCAAAAATAGCAGGTTTATTTGAGGTAACCAGTGAACCAGTGACAAGGTCTGGAGCACCAGTGTGATGTGCAGAGCTGGAACACGAAGCATTTTGCTTCTGAATCCCACAAACATCCAGTTGTGAAGCTCAACAAAGTCCCTCAAACAGAGGTTGAGTTCTTTCAATTACTACTTACCCTCTTTAGTCAGAAGAACTGCTTTTTATCATAAATAATCACCTGAGAATAAGTCAGCTCACTCCTTTCAGGTAACTGGTAACTTTAAGAGTCTGAAGCTGAAAGGATGGTTTCTATTCAAGCTGTTGCCTTGGTCCCAGCACCAGCTGTGAGTGATCTCCTGCCATTTTTCCACGGGCGTTAATCTGTGTGGGAGACGATGGCAGACACTGATCAGTTTCGCTTCTGCACACTGCAGCGATGTCTAATGAGATGATTTCTCATTAGCGCTGATTCCATGTGCTCTGCTGCGGGGCTGGGCCGCGCTGCAGCGACGTGTCCTGACATAACTTCTCACCTGCAGAATGTGACTCCTATCCAGGCGCGTTTAAGTTTTTTTTATTATTATTATTATAATTATTGAAAGGTGAAAGTCAAACAGTATTTTTTTCTGTTTGTGTGGAAGTGCATGTGTGTGTTTGATTGCGGAACATCTCATAAACCACTAGATGAAGTTTGATGAAAGTCTTAAAAGTAACCATTGGATGCACAGGTTTTATGGTTAACACCATTCAAGATGGCGACCACAGCTAACTGGCATTAGCAAACCATCACTGTCGAGCAAAAACCTTGGAACTTTTCTGGAAATGAATAAACTCACAAGCTCTTTTTGACACTTTACATTAAAAACTTATTCATTAAAGACACACAATGTAACTTTTTCATATTTTTAAGTCTTTCCTTGAGCCAGTCTGTACTAATCTGACCCTACAGGGTGAATGAAGTCACTCAGCCCCACCTGCTGCTTGGATCCAGAATAACACGTTTGTAACTTCTGAGTCTCTGGTCCGGTGCCCTGAAGTCTCACAAAGTCACGTATCTCATGAGGGTTAGGCTAACCCAATGTGGCTAGCTGTTATGCTAGCACCGGAGTGTTTTTTCCGTCTCTCCCTGCTTGAACACAGCTGATTTCTTTGAATGAGTGATGAACCGCTCCAGTAGAAAGCAATGAAGGCTGAGGAGACATTTCAACAGGTAGATTTAGGGGTTTCTGAGCAAAGATATCATATATAATGGCTAGATGCCATTATACCAATAAACATAGATATCATATATAAAGATTAGATGAGTCATCTGGGGTTCAACAGCTTAGCTTCACGGCGGCCATCTTGGGGCAGCCAGCTGACGTCCTGCTCTCTATGGCAGTAGATGTAGGTGAGCGATCAGCTTAAGTAAAAACACTCATAACTCGATGAAAAATGAACGGATTTACAAACGGGTTACTTTCTTACAAACCTTATTATGTATAGACTTGAGATATGATACTTTTACAATTTATGAATTTCCCAACCATTATCGTTATATTTTGATATATATTCACAGCCACGTCTCTGACGTTTATAAAAATGCAAACTGTTTGAAAATCGGTTAAAAATTGAGCAAGTTAGAGGTATTTAATAGTGCATGCTCCATTGACACCAGTGTTATGAAAGGGGACAGCTGGCTGCCCCAAGATGGCCGCCGGCATAGCTACGTCAGGGTCCATTGACAAACAGCGCGGGTAAGGTATCTAGTGATATATATGATATAATAAAGGTTATAAATACAGTAAATAAGATGCCCTATGTGGGAGTCGACAGCGTCCCTACACGGTGGCCATCTTACTTCAGACAGTTGACATTCTGCTCTCTATAACAATAATAATAATAATAATGCACTGGATTTATATAGCGCCTTATTAGGACACTCAAAGCGTTTCACAGAAGTTGCATTATTCATTCAAACGCTCATTCACACGGGCAGTCTGACAGAAGTGAGGCTACCATTCTGTGCCATCCACTGACCACTAGGGATGGGACGATACACTTAAACTCACGATACGATGCACCTCGATATGTCAGAGTCACGATACGATATTTCACGATACGATATCAAGAAGAAGAAAAAATAAAAAATATTACTGTGTAATACCAACTTGTTTATTTTTGTTTCAGTTGCACACGGGGAAACACAAGGCCTAACAGGCCAAACACAAACCAGAACACTCCCTTAGTGCTGCTCTAACCCTAGGTTGTTATCTCAGGTTTGTTTCTGATCACGACTTCTAAACCTCCTACTCTCAACACAAGGTTTAAAACTGAAGGAGGCTCTTTAATGGGAGACAATGAGTCTTCAAAATAACTGGAAAATTCAGCTGTTTTCAATTCAAACTGAACACGATCATGTCCAGGATGACAGAGGATCTACTCCAACATGCTGCAGCGTTCTGTCAAAAGGGAATCTGAAACTTCAATCTAGCTGCTGTCAGTAACAATAAAACAGATTTAAAACATTAAAACTCTAAGCAGATTAAACAGTTCAGAAAAAGCAAAATAATAATATTAATCTCACAACTTTGTGTGTTGTCAGATTATTATTATTATTACTAATAATAGGTTCATTTATTGGTCAGCCATTTCAGGTCCTAGAGGGCTGAACCCAGCAGCTTCTCATCTAGAGGACTTTAATTTTACAGTTTATTTGTTCAGCGTTCTGACATCTGGCTCATATAGATGAGTGAGTGTAGATGTGTCTGACTGTTATTGCTCCGTGTGTTGATTTCTGCAGTGAGACAGGAAAACTCACCTCACTCCAACACCTTTAAATCCACCGTGTTGATGTAATTTAACGAACTTCCTCCGGTATTTCCACGGTAGTTTTTGTTGCAGGATGCAAAGTTTACATCACTCTGATGGAGTAAAAGTTCGGCAGATATACTTTCACTTTCATTTCTGGCGCTGTGCTCCGGGACAGCAGGGAGGAGAGGGAGAGACGCGACGCTGCACACAGAGGGTCTGCAGGCTGCATGATCAGCTGTGAAATACTTTGCTCAGTCTTGGCAGATCACGTTTTTTTTTTTCATGGACATCACCCGATTCTGTTCAGCAGCTGATGCTCGATGTCAACCCTAAATTGCCTGCATTACTACTACTCATTACTACTACTCACGCAGCAGCGCCATCTAGTGTTTATTTCGCGATTCTTTTTTTTTTTCAACTCGATGCATTTCGTCACGTTTTATATCGCGAAATTTCGCCAAACGGTATTTCGTCCCATCCCTACTGACCACCTGCACATAACCAGTCCGCTGGTCCGCATCAGAACCGGATTTTATTCATGCGTACCAGAACCGCCTGCCTGAACGCGTCTTTGCGGACCAGCGCTTCTGCGGTCCTGATGGGAGACCCCTAGATCTGACGAGCTTCACATCCTGTTGCAGCTCAGTGAATGAGTGCTCACATGACCTCTGAAACTAGTGGACACACACAGCAAGATCTCCAACACACACACTCACAGCATCTCCAGTGCGCGTGGCACCGCGCCCTTACGCACAGCTCCTTTGATGCGTGCTTTAACACACACACAATCACAGTACATCCAACCCACGCACGCAACTCACACATACCCAGGAGGGGTGCAACGGGTCACAATAGATCTGTGATCTGTATGGATCGCCCTCTATGGTTCAGGACACAGTTCACGGATCCAGCAGCGCTCATGCGTTTGCTAAATCCTCCCCGACCCGACAGCTCGTGCTCTCAATCTGCTGATAAATAATTCCCCTCTGAGAAAGGCGTTCATTTTGTCATCACATATCAAGTTCTCTCTATCAGAATCAGTCATTTAAGTTGACCAGAACAAAGGATCACTGATCGATTTCTGATCCATTTTCTGCTGCGTGCGTGTGCAGAACTGCTGATCCTGCATGTCAGCTTATCTCCACTCTGATGGAGCAACCAGACTCATCTACTTCTGTCTAAGATAACATCTTGTTTTGGACTTTTATACGAGCTAATGAACATTAATACGGTGTTCAGTCAGGAGCGATCAGAACACCTTGATCGTCACGCCTCCTAAGCGAGGAGCGATAAGCGACAGCTCATCTTCATCACCATTATCAATGAGTTAAGTAAGCAGTAGTTGAGTGTCATTCCTCAACACATGCCATAGTGTTGGACTTTTTGTGAATTTGTTTAAAACTTTACACTGACTGTTAGTCAACTCTTTGTGTTTTAGCAAAATTCCTTATGAAATACTGTGCTTTTTTTAAATTAAACTTTAAAAATGCCACCACATGATGCACCACATGATGGAGTCGACACAATGCAAGATGGCCACCACAGCTTATCAACCTTAGAAAACATAAAAATGACTGTAATTTTGTCAATTCATTAGGCTATGATTTCAAATGGGAGTAGCTTAAAGTCATTCACAACACTTTGAGTGCAAACAGATCCTGTAAGGTCTTGTGTTATCGCGTGACATCATGCATGATATTTTTAAGATGTGCTCTAACTTTATCTTTTCTCAGCAACAGATGATGTTTAGAAACCCACAAGACGCGGAGGGCGATATACATTCCTTTAAGGACAACTAGGCCTTTAATTAATAATGGTTTCATAATTTATTAGAATACCAAAATCAACAACATAAATCAGAATCGTTCATGTGTTGAGAGGCTTTAAATAACAGTGACTGACAGGAAAAATAGCAATTATTTAACTAGGAATGTTTTATTACGTTGTCTGAACGGTAGGTCAGGGTATGTGATGGTTTAGAAATGTACTTCTTTTAATTGTATTTTGGACTTTGTTTAGAATCAATAGTCTTTGTACTTTTCTCAGTATGTAAAGTGTTGGTCTGAGACACAGGAGTCACTGGACTCAGGGAAAGAAAAAGGGCTGAGAGGGTTTTAGTGTTTGAAGTGGCGGACAGCGTTTCTCACTCAGGAGAAACATGTTACCTCTGGAAATGACAACAATACGTGGAGTTGTTTAGAGGTCGTGTTCTTCTTTTTGAATTGATCCATACAGATTCTCTGTGCTTGTGTCCTTGACCGACCTGGGGGCACAATTCAATATTTTCCAGAACACAAAAGTTACACCTTTGTTACTATGCAGTGGTGAACTTTTTGATGCTTCAGACTTTGTTTAGATTACTTTACTGCTCCTCTGTAATGATTAGCATGCTGGTAGGTGAGCTGTATAGCTGTGGTGAGCTTTATCCATCTGCTTGGATAGTGAGGGGAATTAGGGACATTTAGCATTGCACATTACTGATACTCCCCTCCAGTTTCCTTTTAAGCTTCATGCTCAACAAAGGCGTTGAGATCGAAGCTTTTCTCCTGCAAGATGTGAGACCAAAATCTAATGTTCAGTAAAGAGAGATAAGAAACAAGTCACTCCTCTCAACAAGGTATTAACAGCCAGTGTTTAAAAATAGCAACGTATTAGTTTGAGTACCGTCATGAAAATAATGCACGTTCAGGGCTGGACTGCTGATGAACTGATGGTAACTTTGGGCTGGTCCGAGCCGGTCGTGCAGCTCCTGATCTGAGCAGCTCGTTTAAATCAGCACTTCCTTGTTGTGGCATAAGCTCATATGGCCGTATGTACGTGCACGCTTACAGCACTTCAATCAACAGAGGGATGTCCCTCCCACAACGTAGCCGTCCACACAGAACATCAGCTGTACGTGCTCATGGTGGGAGCCATGTCTGAAAATGGTCCCAGTCCAACACTGGTCACGGTAATACCATACGCCACAGGAAAATGTGGAGTAAGCTTGATGTTATCAAAATTTGGATACCACCCAGGTCTACTCTCAACACCCTGTCCACACCAGCTCCAATCAGAGCCAAACGGGACTACTCACCTCACCAGGATTCAAAATCTAATTTCATTTTAGGAATTTAAATCCCACGGGCTAGAGACACATGAACGAACTGAGATAATAAATGTGTCAATAAAAGGTTAATGTCAAAGATGATACAGGACATTACACAGAATAAATGATAGGAGAAGCTCTCACCGTGTGTGTGTGTGTGTGTGTGTGTGTGTGTGTGTGTGTGTGTGTGTGTGTGTGTGTGTGTGTGTGTGTGTGTGTGTGTGTGTGTGTGTGTGTTTTCAGTCCAGGTCACTACTGTAAAGTGTGTTGACATCACTCAACCATAGAAAATGCAATCCTTCCGTTGCATGGGTTTGACTTTGAGGTCTTGAAGGTTGTAACAGCTTTTCCCTCCCAAACACTTCCCCTCTGAGCGGCCGGTGCTTCGCTATATTAATTTCCTTTTACCTTATCTCTGACCAGTAATTGTCTAACCTCAATCTAACCTTAAACCTTTAAACTTCAGTCATTCCTAACAGCACACACAAGAAAACACCCGGGTTCCTGCAACAAAACTGTGCAATTATGTCCCTCCAAGTGTAATACGAGCACACAGATTCTCTCCAAGGTCAGTTTATCTGTTCCCAAAAGAAACGCCTGATTCCTAAAAGCTCTTCTGTTGGTTGTTGTCCAGGTCAAGACAATTTACCACCTTCACACACTGACTAAAACACTTATCTTCTAAAAAAAAATGAAAATAAATCTCAAAAGAAGCCGAAGCTGCAACCTTTTTTGGTATCTTGGTAAAGTGCTTGAGTGCTGTTTCCATAGAAGGACTGAACTTCTGCTCTGACGGTTAGAAAAGCTGCATTCTTTGAAATATAGTTGTGTATTTTAGAGTGTCGTCTCTCTGCTGAGTGGTACATTTCACAGATCTGGGGCCGTTGGAGCTGTTTAAAAAATAAACGACCCTAATGCTGACACCAGCTGTTGTGTGATAAAATTATGTTATTATAAACCAACACAGTCTTCTTTGGCTTGATGCTTTGGTGGAATATGTGGGAGTTTATATTTGAGAAATGTATGAGTTAAACTTGAGGCACAGAAGGAATTTGGAGATGCTGAGCTGTTCAGTGGCTGCATAGAGATTTTATTCTGTTTCACATTGTGCTGTTTAAAATCAGTCCATGTGATGACCTATAGACTAATCGTCATCCATCAATTTGATTAACCTCTGAGAAGATTATTTAAAAAGAACTCTAGATAATACAGCAAAGAGCCAGAAGAGGTTCAGCTCAATGTTGTGATGCTACAATAAAAGAGAACGTCCATCCATCCATCCATCTTCTGTAGCTGCTTAGTCCTCCACAGAGGGTCGCGGGGGAGCTGGTGCCTATCTCCAGCGGTCAAGGGGCGAGAGGCGAGGGACACCCTGGACGGGTCGCCAGTCCATCGCAGTAAAAGAGAACGTGGTAACCTTAAAGGTGTTATAGCGAATTTGGTAGCTTAAAATGTTTTTTGTTCATGCCTCTTAACAACGTTCTAACATATATAGCTATAAATATATTGTGGCAATTAAAAAAAGCATGAAAGAAATCAATAAGGTGGTTCCCTCGCAGTTCTCTAAAAACCTCAGCCAATCATACGTTTCAGACCAAAAGCAACTATTGGACAATCCAACTGTCTGTCTCTCTGAAGCGCCTCACTGCCTCACTGCTTGGATCCTCCATTAATGTGTGCTGGAGCATTTTAAAACAGAACATCCTGGAAGTGAGAAAAGGACAGAAACAGTCGACTGTTAGCGCTTCAATTTTAGGGAAAAATACCAGAGTCCCAAAAACAAAAACACCTTTTCAGCTAGCAGAAAACTAAAAACATTTGGACGTAGAAAGAGGAAAAACCAGGGGGAACATTTGCGTAGCGTTTTAACGACTGGTGTTTTGCTCTCTTTTGTTACTGTGGCAATGTCTGGCCGACAGGATGGGTGAGAGCTCTGGAACGTGTTTGTGTAAAATAGCTAGCTATACCTACACTGTAAACCCAAATTAGTAATGATTACTAAAGCCGCTTCGGGTAACTGATCAAGTGGGGATGTCTAGTTTTTACAAAATCAAAAACTAAACAAATCAGGTTCTGTTAACACAAAGTCCTGAGTTCAAGATAATCCATTACTAAAGAACTCAAGGTTTTAAAACTAATGTTTACGAGTAATGCCTTAACCATTACTCGTATATATCTGTAATTATTACTCATGTTTATCATTATTTATTACTGATGTTTAATAGTTTTAATAAAATTATTAAATATAAATTGTAATCATCATCTTTTTTTCAACATTACACAATAATTGACAAGTTCATTTTTCAGAAATTTATTGCAAAAATAGAACAATAGCAACAGTTATAACATTTAAATCTGCATGTCAATCAAAAGACAAGTAAAATAAATATTTAAAATTGCACAACAGTTTAAAGTCCCTTAATTTGACTAGAATAAAAACCCACAGCATTAATAAAAATGTTACATCCTGAAAACTGAACACAATCAGGAAAAACATTAACATAAACCTGCTAAACATGACATGAGGTCACATGAGCTGTAATTTGAGTTTAAATAACATTTATCATGTAGTGCTGCTGCATTGAACTCTAATCACATGTAACCAATCAGAGCCACAGAACAGATTATCTCTGGTATCTGAAAGGTTCTCAAAGGAACCTGCATGTTTTAATTCAACACTCCTTATGGTTCTGATCCTCTTTCAGGTTAATATCAAAAGTTGTTGCACATTTAGGTACCAATATGTAGACAACATACTTGTATTTAAATACACAAAAATTTAGATGTCAATAAATGAGTACCAGTATTTCAATGGTTACAAGCAGAACAGGTAAAGTTGTCTGTGTGACATCATCAACCTCCTGAAAGACACTGAACTACATTCACTCCTGGACTTTGGTCACATGGAAACATTAAAGTCCTGATGTCACAGTAGAGCTGACTCAGCATTTCTCTACATCACATGTTGCTGTGTCAGAGTGTCTGACCTTGGTTTCAGTTCACTGTGATCCAACATGAGAAGAACCTGTTAGATGAACTGGAACCAGAGCTTCATCCAGCTTGGAGCCAAAGTCCAAACAGAACCACCTGGTTCTGGTTTCTGGTTTCTTGAAGGTTGTTGATCACCATTTCTCCCTCACAGTGATGATGATCTTCAACAGGCCTGGACTGAGACTCGGGGAAGATGAGGGAGCAGAACCTTCATGGTCAACCAGGAGGATCTTCAGCAGAATCTTTAACAAACAACGCAGAACAAACATGCATCATTATTCATTTATCATTAAATAACCATCAATAATATTTCAAAATGTAGTCTAATCCTGATCTAGTCCCTGCTAAAGGGGATCAGAAAAACAGATCACTCAAAGTTTGATGTTGCTGATATGACTGCTAAAGACAAGTGCATCATAATATGAATGTGTCAGTAACACGCCACAATCCTAAAAAATAATTTATGTTATCATGGTCCATTTATATGAAGTAACTTACAGTGATCTGTAGAATTCTGCAGTCATGGAGACCAGGAAGTCCTCTCAGACCAGGAAGTCCTCTCAGACCAGGAGTCATCTCAGACCAGGAGTCATCTCAGCATCAGCATCTGAACATCAGCTCTGAAGTCTGAGGAGAAAGAGGACAACTCAAGTTACACAACTGCTGAATAAAAAGTCAAAACAGGAATTTTAAATTTGATTATATCTAATACGGCAGCACTTTATTGTAATGATTCCCTGTCTGTTTAGTTATAGTTTGTTCTGGTGTTTAGTTTCTCCTGTTTGGTTTTCTAGTTCATAGTTTCTGTGTTTAGTTCTAGTTCATGTCTGTTTAGTTTCCCCTGTGTTTTCCATGTTCCTGCTCTCGCCCCTCCCTCACCTGTTAATTAGTCTCATTGTTCTCACCTGCCCCTTGTTATCCTGTTTACCTGCCTCTGTATATAAACCCTTCTGTGCCATGTCTCCCTGTCGGTTCATCTGTTTTTGTCAAGGTCCTGTCCATTAGTTCTATAGTCAAGTCTGGGTGTTTTGTTCAATTAGTTCAGTCCTTCAATAAACTTCATTTTTTGGATTATACCTCCGTCTCCTTGCCTCCTGCTTCTCTGCACCATCGGGTCCGGCTTCCCTGTGTTCATGACATTTATTTAATGTAAAATAATCAAAAACTTTATATATTTACACATGCACAATGACTATATATAGACCTCATCTTGTGAAGCTGTCCACAAGTCCAGGACTGTCTCTGCTGATGCTGCTGGTTCAGTTCTCTGTCCACATTTCTGTTGACCTCCACAAACTCCTGAAAAACAGAGAAAACGCTCTTTACATTTTAGGTAAAAGGACAGTGTTCTGTATCTGTATCATAAATGAATCAATAGAGTTTAACACCTGAATTTACCTGAACTTTTAATACTTGAATAACAATAATATTACTGCCTAAAGAAGTCAGTTGCCTAAAATTGCATTCTTTGAAATGTTTTTTACATAAAAATATTGATATTAATGTGAGAATTACCTGTTTATTGTAAGAATTCCCCCATGCTAAACACGAGTTAGCTACTTTAGCTCAGTGCTAACGAATAGTAGTAGCTCTAAGTTGTTGTGACAAAACCAACAGATAAACCTCTTTTTAACACTTAGCTGACAACAGAGTTTAGCTCAGTCATTATCTGGACTAGTGCAATGGGTGAGTTTAGTCAGATATTAACTTTAAAACTCACCAGCTCTCTTCATGGAGGAGTTTAATTTGGGCGTGGTCCTTCATCTTCTTCTTCTGTTTATGTTTTATGGCGGTTGGCATCCAGCATAAAGCTGCATTACTGCCACCTCCTGAATTAGGCGCGGCTCTGTTCAGAGACGGTGAATTTGAAAAATAGCTCCGCCTCGGAGGCGGCGCCTCCTCTGACATAAACATAACATCATGAGATCTGTTTATAGAAACATAACATCATGAAATCTGTTTATAGAAACATAACATCATGAAATCTGTTTATAGAAACATAACATCATGAAATCTGTTTATAGAAACATAACATCATGAAATCTGTTTATAGAAACATAACATCATGAAATCTGTTTATAGAAACATAACATCATGAAATCTGTTTACTCATCACAGTTGGTACACTGGTGACTGTGGAAAAGTATTATAGACAGTTTAATTTGTTTAGTAATGGAGCCCTGCTTTTACAAAACACAAAATATAAAGGTATCATTACTCAAGAGTTATAGAAAAAGAAAATCCGGGTTTGCAGTGTATAGCTTGTTTATCACATTTTTTATAGCAGCTTTAAAAAAGAGTGGTTTTTTTCCCATCCCTCTCTGCTGTGCTGCAGCTCCTTTCCCTATGTACACCTGACCTATGTATGATGAAAAACACAGAAATGTAAGAAGTGATTGTGATCTGCATCAGTTAAAGATATTTTTAGTTTTTTGTTGGTTGTTTTCACCAGAGAGGAGGAACCAGAGAAACTATGGTTGACGACAACCTACTGTATATCTTCCTATTTTTTTCTTGTCTTTGTGTTAAAGTAGTGACAAATGTTGCATCACAGGAAGTCGGAGATAACCACTGAACTCTTTATTGACAGAATAACTCTCTTCTTTCTCCGACCAGACCGTCAAGGCGACGTCTCCGCTGGGCGATCCGAGAGTAACCTACAATCTAGAAGAGGGTCAGGTGCCGGAGACCAACATGCCCGTGAGGTTCTACATCAAACCAAACCGAGCGGATGGCTCAGCGTCCATCCTGGTGGCGGAGAACCTCGACTATGAGACGACACGTTTCTTTACCCTGAGAGTTCGTGTGCAAAATGTCGCCGCTGTGCCTCTCGCCTCCTTCACCACCGTCTACGTCAATGTGACAGGTAGCACTAATAAAAAGTGTTTACATTTAAATTGACTTAAATAGCATTAGATTTTTTAAGGATTTAAGGCCAACATTTACCGTGCACAACAAATTAAGGATAAGACAGAAAAGATCAAGTAGAGTTGGGTTTTTCTGATGAATGAAATACATTTTAATCAATGTTTCAGAATCTTTTAAGTGAAATTAACATGCTTCCAAGCTGTTTCTTCTGTTTAATATTCTAAATTCCTTTTTTTTACTAGATATCACTTCAATGTAAAACTAATTTCTAAGGAATTAAAGGCGACATTAAAATATATATATATATATATATATATATATATATATATATATATATATATATATATATATATATATATATATAATATAATATATCTCAATTACCAGTATTTAATGTAAATTTTATACCAGTTCTAATTGGAAATCAAGAGTTTACAAATATTTCTGGAGAAGGTAGATATCTGTCACAATACACTGAGAACTTTTAGCTGAATTTCAATAAAACTGTAAAAAAAAAGTATTCATATACTGCTTATATCGACAATTACTGTTATTATATTATATTTACAGGATGAGATATAACAAAAGAGGAGTATACAATAAATGGTATTCAAAAGACCTCCATCCTTACTTAAAGGATTGTTACAAGATTAAGATTATAGCACCATTATATTTTCTGTATTTATCAGTGGTGGGACTCGCTTAAAAAATGTATCAAATTAATTGGAGGCTTCATAATTAATGAATCACAATTAATTGCATTTTAATAGTACACAAAAATTTGCACCTAAAAGCTTTTTTTGTTATTTAAAATATTTTTTGTGAGAGTCAGAGTCAGATAATAGTTTTTTTTATTGCATTTGAATTCAAAACAGTAGAAAAACAAAAAAATATCTCTGGCTAAAACGGGACAGATTTAAAAGAACATCCATCCATTCATCCATTTTCTGTAACCACTTCATCCTCAACAGAGGGGCTGGTGCCTATCTCCAGCGGCCAAGGGGCGAGAGGTGGGGGACACCCTGGACGGGTCGCCAGTCCATCACAGGACCACACAGAGACAAACGAGACAAACAATCATCTAAAACAGGGGTGCCCAAGTCCAGTCCTCGAGAGCTACTATCCTGGAACTCTTGCATGCATCCATCTCCAGCACACCTGAATCAAATGAACGGCTCGTTACCAGGCCTCTGCGGAGCTGAATGATTTGCTGATGATGAGGGAATCCACTAAACTGGAAACGTCCGTCACAAAATAATACATGACTGGAACTCAGAAGCAAACATTAGTCCCGCCCCACAGACTATTGGTTCCTCTTGCATCAAACGCAAGCTGCGATTAATTGCGTACATTTTTTAAACGCGTTATTTTTTTCTAATTAATTCATTGAAATGAACGCATTAAATTCCCACCCCTAGTATTTATGGATTTTTTTCACTATTTTATTTATTGGTAACAAAAAAAATAAAACAGCATTTTGTACCTCAAATGCTGAAAAGCATTGTTGCTTCTAATAATAATGCATCAGTTTTATATAGCGCTTTTCTAGGTCACTCAAAGACGCTTTACAGAGTTGCATTATTCATTCACACAGTCATTCTCACCGGTGGTGGTAAACTACGACAGACGTCTGTAGCCACAGCTGCCCTGGGGCAGACTGACAGAGGCGAGGCTGCCATTCTGTGCCATCGGCCCTTCTGACCACCACCAACATTCACACACAGTCACACTCACATTCACATTCACACAGGCAAGTTGGGTGAAGTGTCTTGCCCAAGGACACAACGACAATCTAACCCAGCCAGAGCTGGGGATTGAACTGGTGACCCTCCGGTTACCAGACCGGCCACTCTCCCAACTGAGCTGATGCCTCCCCTTCTATGTTGTTTCCCCTCTGTGCTGACTGTCTTTACCAAAAAAAACACATGAATTTAATGAGTTTTTCACATGTGAGCACATGTGGAAAAACATGACATGAACATGTTGGAAATGTTACAGAATCATACAGGAAACATCTGCAGAACATGTGTTTCACATGCTAATTTAACATGTTTTACTTCTCATGTGAAGCTGGAGAAAACATGCATTTATGTCACATGTTAATTTTGTGCCTCCACATGTGATTTCCACTTGTGATTTTTCTGTAAGAGTGTGCACATGGATCAGTTCATTTTAATTTAGTTTTATATCATATTTACTTCAATTGATATGCTGTATTTGCCTTTAACCATTTCTAATGACAGCATATTGACTTGTATGTAAAAGTCACGGTTAGACTTTGACAGCAGAGGTAAAGGAGCCATCAGAAGGAAAAAGAAACGCATCCATAATGAGCCACAGCTCTGGAAAACGACAAGCAAAGAGAGTAATGAGGCTTAGTTCATTTGCCCGGTGGTCTCTGCCAGGAAAAGAAAAGACGAAAACATCAGTGACTGGTGGCGTGAGCTCCTTGCCACCTTGTTTTACCAGTGACTCATTTCTCGTTCAGCATCTGTAGGCGGGTGGAGGGAAGTAAAGAGCAGCAAACACTTCCTGACTTTGATTGGTTTTGAACTAACCCACACTGGATGCTCTAATTGGCTTAGCGGAGCTTGAAAGTGAGCTGACAACCTTCTTTGTGGACACTTCAGAGCGTTTGGAGGATAATTCCTCACTAATAACTCAATTCTCATTTGCAGGAGGGCACACAGTCCAGTGTCACTTCCTGATGGTTTTCAAACTTTTCTTTTCCTTTTTGTCTCTGGACTCCATCTCTGCTGCTCAATCTCCTTGCTGGTGTAAATGTTTCAAAAACCTCACTTTTTTTCTCTTCTTGTTTTTCTTTGTTTGTTTGCAGATTCAAATTCAATTTAAACATCTTCTACTGTATATACATAACAGTTTGTGTTCTGCACACACCAAAAATAATGGCCGTTTTAAAGTTCTAATTGTTGCACCACCTCATTTGATTTCTCCAATCAGACGTCAACGACAACGTTCCTTTCTTCCTGTCGTCCACCTACGAGGCCACGGTCCCTGAAGGAGCTCAGATCGGCACATCGGTGGCTCAGGTGTCAGCGACAGACCTGGACTCTGGTCTGCATGGGATGGTGAGAGGCAGCTGCACTCAGCATCGGACGCATTTTACTTCCTGTTCTACAGCTTTTGTCTGTTTCTTCCTCAGATCCACTACATGATCCTAAAGGATGAGATCGGAGACTCTCAGTACTTCAGCATCGATTCCCGCACCGGTGTCATCGTCACTCGTGCTTCTTTTGACCGTGAGCAGAAAGCCTCCTACTTGATCGAGGTGCAGTCACAGGACGGCTCAGAGTCAGCACGACCAGGCCAGCAAGGCCAGCCGAACACAGGTATCACAAACACACCTTCACTGGCTTTAAAATCCTCATTCATTTATTTCATGCTCTAAAGTTTGTCGTCTACCATTCTTGGAAGGATTGCATATTACCAGCTTTCATGCCAGAGTTTTAAAGTAAGATCTCATGTTGAGAAATGATAGCATTCTTTTAGCCAAATGTTAAAAACAACATTGAGTGTGAGCTTAATCTTATAGCTCTTGGAACAATTGTTGGGAATGACTTTAAGCTACTGTCATGATATATTAGCTCAATATTGGTCAAATAAAATGAGATATAGCCATCATTCTGTGGATTAGCTGTGGCAGACAGGTTGAATTGGGTTGACTCCAACAGTGGTTCAGTTTTAAATGTTCATCCAATGATCACCTTCAGAAAGTGTCATTAAAATCCACTAGATGTGTTTGCTAACAAACATACACACTCCCTTCTTTTATCTTTTGGCTGTGGTTGAGTTTAGTACAAAAACAAAAATGAGATGCTGCTACCTGATATAAAAGAATTTTTAACCTTAAAGCTCCTATATGGATTATTTTTCTATGTGTCAAAGTTTTCTAAATGTTTAAATGATATTTCAGGTCTAAACTATGATCTTTGAGTAGAGTTCCACAGCATGTCATTCTGATGAAGACCCTCCTTCCTCCGTAGACCCCTTTGAATTCTCTCTGACTGGTGAACTTTTTCAGCCAATAAAATTTAAGTTTCCACATTGTCGGCTGTCAGTCAACGTGCACACGCTTCACTCAAACCTGTGGTGGGGGCCGCACTCCCAGGCCGCTCTGTGTCTTCCTGTTTACAGTCTCAGCTGCTCATGGAGCAGTCAGAGCTCATTTCTACTAAAACGTTATCCGTTCCCCAGATACTGAAGGCTTTATTTTAATTTTTAAACATTTCTCCTCACAGAATGGCAAGGCTTGCCAAGGATACGCTTTTATTTTGGTCGAGCATTCTCTAGCGAGTCGAGTGTCTGCTCATTTCCGGGTTCTGGTGCAGCCGGCAGCTGCCGGTGTAGGTACCACCTCTACTCAGGCTGTCAGATCAGTGTAGCGTATGCCCGGCAGCAACATGCATGTAGAGGTGGGGTTAGAGGAAGCTGGAGGGAAGAAGGGGGATGTTTTGGGAGGGGCCTTGGGACGTTGGATTCCCAATATTCTCTTTTACTCAAATCCTCCACATAGTACCTTTATACTGTCTTCTCTTTTATAAAGGGCTTTTAAAGTATCCTACTTTACTTTGGACTGGTTTAGTTTAAAAATAGCAACAAAAACCATTTATTAAGTATAATACATGTTGCTGAAACAATTACATATTCCATTAGTTTCATATCAGTCTTTGATGCACATTTTATTATCAGACATTCTAATGTCAGCCTGTAGAATATTGACCTTCATAGGTCAGAGTGAAGTGGTTTAACAATCAAACAAACCAGAATCAAAGCATTACTAAATGATCATAGATTTGACTAGCAATGAGTGGAAAAAGCTGCCAAAAATAAACGTTTGAAAAACCTTTAGAAAGTCTAGAAAAATATCACAAAATCACATAAAAATATCAGAAAATGTTCTGATTTCCTGGAAGCAAAATCTGAAAGATACAGTAAGTGATGCCTCGAGACTTTTGCACAGTTCTTCTGCAAGATGGTGAATCATCTTACATGGAAATATAGAAATAACTTCAGCTGTTGACATTTTTCTCCCGTCTGCCCTTAGACACGGCGTATGTCCGGATCTTTGTCACTGACGTCAACGACAACGCTCCGGCGTTTGCTCAGCCGGTGTACGAGGTGAGCGTGGAGGAAGACAAGGAGGTGGGCTTCGTCCTCATCACTGTCACGGCCAATGACGAGGATGAAGGTTTGTCAGGAATTACATTTCTTTTTTTACCTTTCTGTTGTAGTTTGTTCTCACAGAACTTGACCTACGAGAATAACTGCAGACAACAAGGGTCTGGTGGTTTTGCAGACCTGCAGAAATCTCTTTTCTGTTCAGAACTCCAACACTGAGGCCTCAGATAAGGCATGGCTGAGTAGCCAAACATACTGTAGCTATTTCTGAGTTAAACAGTAAATTAAGTGGAAACTCCCATGTTGTGATGTGTGAAACATGAGTCAGCAGTACGGTGAGGTTGTAACTCCACCAGGAGTCTGATGTATTCACACAGGAGTTACATAATGAATTCTTTCTGCTTAGTGTGAAGCCAAAAATGATCAACAGTGAACTGATTAGGTCGACGCCATCTCTAATGAAGTGAAAGGTCAAAGGTTGAGTTAAATGTGGCTCGTTAGGTCTGAGAGGAAGGTTTAGGTGTGTCAGAATAAAATTACAGTAAAAGAGCTTGAGGTTATTGTTTTGTGCTGCAGGAGGATTTTTGTTTGTTGCTGGTCACTAGTGGAAAGTGTTTGGTCCTTTTTTTAATCTTAGTTTTAAATTTCAGTGAATAAAACAGACCTGTATGTGTCATTTATCTTCATTTTTTTCTGCTCTTTCCTCCTCTCTTCTGTCCTCCTCTCCTTGTTCTCTCTCCTCTGTTGCGTCGCCTGCACTCCTTTCCTCCCTCTCCTTTTCAAACTGTCACAGCTCGTTAGCGAGTGCTGCTGCTCCCTTGAGGTCGACAGTTTTGATGTTTGTCTCTTTGTTTGTGTTTGTCCCTCAATCCTCTTCCTCCTCCGCTCTAAACCAATGAGCAGCAGGAGGCAAAAGGGACGAAAATATCAGAAAACAAAAAACCCTCTCATTCTCCTCCTCTCGCTTCTTTTTTTTTTGGGGGGGGGGGGGGGGG
>SSNR01000539.1:118457-201460 GCA_006937965.1 Callopanchax toddi
TTTGATGAGAGTAACTAAAAGTAATGCAAAAGTAGTGTAATGCCTTACATTTAAAAAACAGTAATATTGTAATGTAAGGGATTACTTTAAAATGACAGTAACAAGTAATAAATAATGCATTAAGGTTTTGAAGTAACTTGCCCAACACTGGTTTACAGTCTCCATACTGGAAGAGCGCAGTCATGGATCTGATCTGATAAAATGTTAGTCATTCCCCGGATACCAAGGGCTACATCAACTTCAAAAAGAAAAACAAAAACTTGCTGAAAAATGCATCAGAGACCGGAGTGGCACGCGTGCACAACTGTAGAGGTGGGTTAGAGCAAAGTATTAGCTAGCAAGCCGTCATTTGGACGGCCTGTTTTCTAAAATGACGGCCTAAGTTTTAAGGGACGGCTTTTAACTGTGATGGCATATAGTGAATAGTGTATAGTGAAGGTGGTGGACACACACTTTTTCCTGTTGGACACCCACTTTACAAGTTTCTGGCTAATACCCTGGGTTAGAGAGAGGTGGAGGGGGATGTTTTGGGAGGGGCCGTGGTTCGTTGGAATAAAAATATTCTCTCTCACTCAAATACTCCAGACTGTAGCTTTAAGGCATCTTGGCTCAAAACTCATCTACATCCAAAAAAGATGATTTCAACAATCCAAAAAATGATCCTAATTTTAACTAAGCACATGGAGGAATTGAACAAATAAAATCAAAGCTGTACATCAAGTGTTGACTAAAGAAGAAAGGGCCATTCATTTTGTCAGGTTAGAAGGAAAAAGGTTCTTGCTGATTTAGGATGAGGATGTTTGTAGACAGAAAGTTTGCATAAATTAAAGATTAGATTGAAACTGTGGAGCCTAAATTTAAAGCCCTGTCTGGAAAGTGTAAAGCACTGAATAAGAGTGTCAACTGAATCTCTAAACTCTAAAAAAAAAAAAACTGAAATATACACAGAGACAGAAACCCCTCAGGGACTCTGATAAAACTCTGGAAGACAAGGAGGGGAACGGGCAAATATGGTAACTGAATGACAGCATAAGATGAAATGACAAAGAAACACCAAAGTGCATAAAATAACATTAAGGAAATAGAGAAAACCCATGCATCATTGATGCAGTTAGACTAGATCACAGCTGTCATTCACTGACGTTTCTGGTATGTTTAAGACATTATGTTCAAAACATCAGAATCAAGTCTGCAGAATCTAGTTTTAGGTGCATTGTTGTTCAATATTCAATGATTTTCTTTTTAGTTATTTAGCATAGTTTCAGATTCTATGATGTTTTTCTCACAATTTATGGTTAAAGAGGAGAAAAACAACCCAAATGCAGAATCAGGAGGCAGGAAGGGTTTTGTCCAACAAAAACAAAATTAAGGATTCTCCAGAAATGTGACTGAAGTCAAGCTGAGCACAGAAAGTGAGCGAGGGCAAAAAAACCTGGAAATACAGGAAGAATCATCTAAAACCCACTGAGGGAGTGGTTTCTATACAGATCTCTACTAATGTGAGGCCAAACATTAACATTATTTATTCAACTGTTTATTTATCATTTAAAACAACTGACTTTGACTAAAAAGCAGACTTATGAGTTGTGTTCCAGCAGCCTCACAGAGGGACGCAGATCCTGTTCTTGTTCCTGATAAACTAGAAAACATATCGACCAATCAGAACCAGGATATTTGATGTTCGTCTTTCATTAAGTCAGACATACCAGACCCTTTTAATGTACTGATCCTTTTTTACAATGACATCTCAACATAAGTTAACTTAGATTTACCAGTTTTTTAATTAACTTGAACTAATCTGTTTATCTGCCTCTTACTTTTCATCCTGTGCAGCTGGAGGCCATGTTGGGTGTCCCCGTCTCTCAGGTGGGCGTAGACGACTGTCCGCACACGGACTGCAGCCAGTACGGCGGCTGCAGCAGCGAGCTTTCGTTCAGCCAGGTTCCCGTGGCTCTGAGTTCTGGTAACACCTCTCTGGTGTCGCTGTCGGCCTCTTTAACCGCACAATGTGGCTGTAAGGGCCGGGAATCAAACCACCTGCCCTGCTCCGCCTATCCCTTCAACCCCTGCCTCAATGGGGGCACCTGTCAGGATGGACCGCTGGGACACCGGTACGTGTAGGGAGAATAAAGTCTTTATTTTTAAACTAAACAGTAGTATTATGTAAAGACAATCTTACTAATACTATAGGGTAGGGTACCTTTATGTTTATCTGGTTTCTCCTGATGACTGACTTTTCCTCGTCAGCTAACTCACATCCCAAACTGTAGTCAGTATCTGAAGCTGCCAAAAATGTCCCGTTTGTTGACTGAACAACCCCAGTGAAATGTGTCAAACATTTTAAAGATTTAATAACAGACTCTGTGGATTCCGTCTGCAGCAATAAAACTCTGAAGCTTCATTTTTAGCTGCACAGACAGCCACTGACTTTGAAATGTCACATAAATGTATTCGTTTAGAATCCAGAGGAAATATTTCAGCTCCAAAATCTCACCGTCTTTTTCCCTCCTTCACAATTTTTCCATCGTTTTCTCTTTTAAAGGTTAGATGAGTATAATAAAGAATAGAGTTTTAGTTGATTTGAATAAATACTTGAATTATATTCGAAGAATTCTTGCACTTTTGCATGTGGAAGAAATAATAATGGATAAAATCAGCTCTTCCTGTCCCTCAGATGTAAATGTCCTCCCATGTTTGATGGACCCGAGTGCCAGCAGACCAAACACAGCTTTGGTGGCCAGGGCTATGCCTGGTTTCCTCCCATCAGGCCTTGCTTCCAGAGCCACATCTCCTTGGAGTTCCTGGCCGAGTCAGCCAACGGGCTGCTCCTCTACAACGGGCCGCTCGGCCTCGTCCACTCTGGCGAGCAGGAGGACTTCATCGCTGTGGGTGAGCTCACAGCTGAGATGATGTGGATGAAAGTAGAAGGATTTTATTACTAAAGACAAACTGTAGAAGGCACTTCCATTGATTTGAAATCAAAACATTATTATAACTCCTAAGTTTTATGACTCATTCTAGTCTCACGTCCCAGAGGGAGTTGGAGCAGCTCGTTCTTTAAAGCAAACACAGAAACCTTCATCAGTCTGCTGCTGCTGCTCAGTGGAGGAAAAGCTTCATAAACTCTAATGTCAGCTCCCAGCGCTTCTTATGTGGTGTTAATGGATTAGCCTGCCCATGGCCTTCCAAACACTTCTTGCATAATCTCGTGGCATTAAGGTTATGTAATTATTGAACCCGGTGTTGTAGCTGCATGGATCCAGGGAGGGGGAAATCAAAGCTGACAGCAGCTATTGACGTTTCAGAACCGTTTTTCACTTGCATCCTCAATATTGTGACTGCAAAGTTGATCAGGTCACGCAAACGCACACATGAACACAAACACACTGAGTAGAGGCAGCAGTTATGACACACAGACACATTTTGGGTCTGCAGAAATACAGTTTTTCATAACATTTGTGTTAAATATGGTCCAATAAAAACCTCAATGTCTCTTCATCCAGAGTTAAGGAACGGGGTTCCGGTTCTGAGCGTGAACCACGGATCGGGAACGCTGACCCTTCAGCTCCCTCCTAAAGCCACCATCAACGACCGGCGCTGGCATCGCCTTGATGTCATCAGTGATGGAAAGGTGAGATATGGGTAATAGTAATGGACGGACACCAGGATAGAGACGTTTTTACTCCCATTAGTTGTTACATTTATTTGAAAATGTATCAGAAGTTAAAATAAACGCTGACCTAAGCTGACTGCATCCAGCAGATTAAACAG
The DNA here is from genome assembly GCA_006937965.1 of Callopanchax toddi. Lineage (NCBI taxonomy): Eukaryota > Metazoa > Chordata > Actinopteri > Cyprinodontiformes > Nothobranchiidae > Callopanchax > Callopanchax toddi. The sequence goes on from SSNR01000539.1 coordinate 122,229, forward strand.
CTGTGAGATTCTATTTGTAGAATTATTCAAACAACCCGTAGAACAATCAGCTCATCCATAAAGCAGCAGCTCCTAGAAAGACACGTTCTAACGTGTTCCTGCTGCGTCAAAATGTTTCCACTGGCTCCCACTTCGATTTAAAATCACCTCTCAAGTCTCTCAATAGTCCAAACATCCCAATACTTTATCTCATGTTTTCCTTTCTGTTTTAAATGTAACATTATTATAAATAACTAATGGTGTTTGCATTCAGGTCGTCCAGCTGATCCTGGACCAGTGTGGAGGGGTGGCGCTGAATGAGCTGGAAGGTACTGGGGCGGATGCCAGAGAGATCGATGAGTCCGGCTGCAGAGCTGCAGGAGAGACACCTGGGAACCAGAGGTATGAACACAAACACATGTTGGAGAATCAGGTTATTTATGTTCATGAGTGATGTGATGGTATTCGATCATAAAGGATTACAACATGTTGACAATATGCAGAAATAGATCATAGGGTCACAAAACAAAAATAAAAGCCATGACACTTGTGACCTTGACTGTTGCTCTTTGTCTATTGTTTTTATCCTTATGATCACAGTGGGGTTCTGACCCCAGCTTTGGGAAGCTATAGTCTAGATGCATGTTTTAGATGTTTCCCTGCTGCAGCACACCTGATTTAAACAAGTCATTAACAGACTTCTGCAGAACTCAATGACATGTTCTGAATCAGGGGTCAGTTCAGAACTCTTATTTGTCTTAAATGCTGTGTTGTGTTTGTTCTTTTAGGGCTATGCTTTTTGAAGGGAAATCATTTCACTGCACTGTTCAGTAACTTTAAAATAAGAATAAAGCAGTTCATTAAACTGAAAAATAAAATCTCATATGACTTGTTTTTCTTCTTTCATGTCTCCATCGGTGTTTTTTCCTCCTTCACACATGATGTCCACTCTCCCTCCTCTCCAGGTATTTAAATGTATTCCAGCCTCTCCAGCTGGGAGGAGTGAAGGAACTGACTCCTTATCGTCGTTACCGGAGTTTCACTGGATGCATCCGCAACCTCGTGGTTGACAGTCAGGTAAGAGCCTGCTGTTTGTTAGGTGGTGTGAATGTTCATGTTGCGTGGACATAAGTAATGTTCCTCATCTAGTTTAAGGGTCAACTCAGGTTCAGGGTGTTGAAAGAAGCGTTTTTATCTCCTCAATATGAATGTAACTCAGTATAAAACCAGCCGAAGTGAAGGGAACTCATCCCAGAAACCATTAGCATTTCCTGTGTGTTTCTAGCAGTTTCAGTGTCTATAGGCCTGCATCTATCTGTTTGTACATGCATGAATTCACCCCTCTCTAACTCCTCAGTGGATAGTATTTGTAGGTGTGTATCATTAGTGTGTGTGTGTGTATTTGTGTAGCGTGGGGGTGGTGGTCGGACAGATGGTGGTCTGAGCTCGGCTCATCAGCCAAGGCCAATATAGCAGCATCTCGGTCCAAAATGTAATAAAAAATGAAAAGAAGCTCCCACATCCTCCGAATCCTCCAGAAACGCAGCAAGCTGCTGCTGCTCCTCCGCTGCAGAGCAAAAAGCTCCACAACTTTCCAGAATATTCCCCAGGAAAGAGTCCAGTCCAGATGAAGAATATAGGAGTTCATTATGTTAGCATCAGCTCAGCACTGCTGTGAGGGTGAGGAGGCATGTTAGCAGAATGAAAGCTCACAAACAGACAGTTTATGGCAGCTGTTTGACTGAAAACAGGGATGAACGGCTTTTAAATCATTTTTAGTATCAAACTTGACACCTTTGACACCCAAAAAAGAAAAGGAATTCGAGTTACTTGAGCCGCCGCATGCTAACTGTTGATTTGTCTGCAAAGTTATTTCAATACGACTACATTTTTAAAGAAGCATTAATATTTTCATTAATCTTTTCTTGTCAAACACTAATTTAGAGAAACTAAGAACACGTTTTAGTTCCAGTATGTATGTTAAGGCCTGTCTTACATTCATAATATGTCCCCAAAAATTAAATGAGGTGTTTTTTTGCTTAGAAAATTGAGCAACTTAATTGTAGTGAAACTAATCAGTGAGCTTTTCTATGCAGGAATAATGTGATCAAATTAATAATTCATTCCTTTCAAATAAAACCTCCCTTTCTCCCATCCAGAGAGAGCGAGGGGGGAGTCAGAATCCATCCGGCGAGCAAAATTACATGTCTTTAATTAAAGGTCACGGATGATAAATGAAGGAGGGTTCTCATAAACGTGATTCAAAGCAGACATTTGGTCTGATTAAAATTTTATTAGACGCGTCGATTGATAAACAGAACCAAGGCTTCTTTTTCTTTTCAGAGCGAGGATTCACGTTGTCAGACACATAATCCAGTGAACGCTTTTAACTAATGGTTTGTTCATAATTATTCTCTCTAAGCAAATGACCCCACTTGGCAGGAAGTCACATGATAACAAACACGGCCATAAATCAGATTTTAGGGGCACTTTCACACATTTGGGCTTATTTATGTCTTCAAAGAAACTTCTAAAGGATTTTAGTTCCTAAAAAAGAAAATAATTTTATAAGAAATCTGTGAGATTTCTGACATTTATGCTCTTTACAGGAGGAATTCGTTTGATTGTGGAAGTTTCACAGCAGAGCTTTTTATACATGATAATAAAAAAACCTGCTCATGCAATCCCCCCCGCCTTAACAAGCATGTCTATGCGGTGTAATCAAAGCTGATTTCCCAAAATCGTTCAGAAGAATTTAGCACACATTTACGTGTTAAGATGACTGACACGCCACAAAATGCAGCCGCGGTACGCCTGCCAGCAGAAACAATGGCCTTGTGTTGAAATTTAGTGCATGACGAATTGAGTCTTATTGCATTTCGGACTCAAGGGATGAAAACGGCAGAATTAAGAGAAGAAAATGCTCCAATCCTAAGCCGGCTGTGAACACCAGCAGATATGATGTTTCACTGATAGAATAAATGTGCAGGAAGTGATTGTAATAGTTCTTCCCTCTTTGTGCTCAGGTGTACGATCTGGCGTCTCCAGGTGAGAGTGTCGACAGCGCTCCGGGCTGCAGGTTAACAGACGGGGTGTGCGTGACGACGGCCGGCCCTTCATGTGGAGTTCATGGCTCCTGCCTCGCTGACTGGGGCTCCTTCAGCTGCGAGTGCCGTCCAGGATACACTGGACACAATTGTGATAAGGGTAAGGGACATTATCAGACTTGCTCTCATTGGATGGAAGCTCAGAGACCTGGTTTGATCTGATGTCTCCTCCTCACCCTTCAGCTGTCCCAGAGTTCTCCTTCGACTCAAACAGCGCGGTCCGTTTTCAGCTCAGGGGAGGAGGCAGCTCCCGACGCACCAACATCCAGCTGCTCCTCCGAACCAGAGCCTCATCAGGGGTCCTGCTCTCTGTGGCGTCCCGGGATGCCAATGAGTTCATCATCCTGGAGGTCAGTCCACGTTCAGTGACCTCTGACCTCTTTACACCTCAAACTATTTTAATGTCACAATTTTCAGAGTAAATACTTCAGTTACGATGCTTTAAGCTCTTTTTATTCATATTTTCCCTGCAGGAAGCAGTGCTTTTCAACATTATGTTACCTTTAATAGACATTTAGCTAAAACTGGAACTTGAACTGGCTGTCTGTACCCTAACCCTACAACAGGGCTGTCCAAAGTGTGGCCTGTAAGCCATCTGTGGCCTTCTGAGTGATTTTGTGGCCCTAACATGGGTGTAGATTTGTCATGGACAGACGTGAGGTGTCCCCACCAATAACTCGATCCAAGACTGCAGAAATAGCGCTGCATCCCCATCAATATTACGTGCAGCCCAGTGGATCGAGGTGCTGTGCTGCTGCTGTGCATGGACCTGTGTCCAGGGGAATGAGGCGTGCATCCCAGAGCTGCGGTCCGTGTTCCCCTGGACAGAGGTCTGCACCGAGCTGCTCACGCCGACGGCTCCTGCTCTGGGTCTAGATGTGGGATGTGGACCAGGCTGGACTGGACTGGCCAGCAGGCATTTTCCCAGATGGGCCAGTCGCGCAGTTTATTTCCTGCTTCAGTGCGTACTCAAACATAGACACATAGATTTGTTGTCTTGATAAATGTGGATTTATGTTGTGTTCACATGTACAGAAATGAGGGCAAACCAACACTTAGGGTTTGAAAAGTGAATGTTTTCCAATTTGTTCATATTTTCTTTTCTTTTTCAGATCCTCGAGGGTCACGCCTCGGTTCGTGCCAACCTTGGAGACGGTCCTCATTCTCTGAGGCTCCCCGGTCACCGAGTGGACGTCGGACAGTGGGTCCTGGTCAGCCTCAGTCGCCATGACAACACGTTCACCCTGCGACTGGAGCAGGGAGGGGGCTCGAGGGAGGTCCAGGCTCAGCTGGGGAGCCGCAGGGAGATCGTGGTTCACCCAGCGAGTCTGATGGTCGGAAACCGACCAAACGCCGCAGACAAGGCTGACTTTCAGGGTGAGATCTGGATCCTTCTGTCCTCAATCGTATTTATTTATGCAGAATGTTTTTTTTCCTCTTTTACTGAATTTTTTGAGGAAACACTTTTTAAAATCATTTAATGATTGGTTTTTTGGGGGTTGTTTTGTTTTTGTTTGTTTGTTTTGCATTTTTGGGTTTACATCACAGGCTTGTTAAAACAAATAAAATTCAGGAGTACAGGCGTTTGGTTTAATTTGATTTAAGCCTATTTGGGACTGGTTTATTCCCTTTAGACACCAGAACAAAATGGTATGTGACTTGCAAAGAGAACTTTTGTGACATTTTGGTGATGGATCACCATCATTTAAAGTCAGATCATTGTTCCATAATCTGTATTTGAATAAGGAACCATGTGTGTTCCTTCTGACAGATTTTCAAGGAGGTCTTTTAATCTGCAGGATTAAAAAAAAACCTGAAACCTATAAGGATCAGGATTACTAAATGAACTAATCCTGACTTGTTCTCTTGCAGGATGTCTGCGGGACGTCCGTTTTAACGGCCATGTCCTTCCGCTGGACGGGCAGAGTCGGGACTTGGTGATGGTGCTGGAGAGGCGAGGAGTCACCTCGGGCTGCTCCAGCGACGCCTGCAGAAGCCAGCCCTGCCGCAGCCCGCTGCGCTGCATCGACTTATGGAGGAAACACCAGTGCAAGTAAAAGATGCATCGACACAAACCTGCTTCAGAAAAAAATTCAGTCACATTTTTTTAAATGACTTCAGTTAAATGATAAAGCTGTTGTCATCCCTCCTGATCTACTCCCAGGTGTCCTGGTACTCAGGTGACGGTGACAGATGACTCCGGTCAGCACCGGTGTGTGCCGTCGCCATGCTTACCGTCCTCCTGCCGTAACGGTGGCGTATGCCAGCCGCTGTCGCCTGACAGTTACCAGTGTCGGTGTCAGGAGGGTTTCAGGGGTCAACGCTGCGAGCTAGGACAGATGAAAGGTCACCGGTTAGCCGCCCTCAGTCCCGGCTCCATCCTCGCCATCAGCATGTGTCTGCTCGTCTTCATCGGTAAGAGCCAACCAGAACTTTTCTGTCACTCTCAAACGTGGCACAAAATTTACTGAAGTAAAGCAGATTTTAGTCAGCGGGCAAGACCTAACTTCAGCTGTGTCGACCGAGTGAGCATGAGGTAAACTGGTGTACCAAGCTACACCATCTGACAAGAAAAGACCCACACACACACACACACACTCACACACACACAGTCAGTTTAACATCTCAATTAAACCTTTGGTTCTAACTTGTGTAACAGTTTACAGATCAATAGTTTTTTCATTAGAGGAAACGCAGTGATGTCACTGAGAGAACTGAGTTATGTAAAAATTGACAAATCTGGTCAGCAGCTCAGTTTGAACGTTCACAAACGTAAAAATGAGAAACACTGTGGACTCGACGCTGACACTCCTCCACCTGGAGGCTCGTTTCATCACCGCGATCTTCTATCTTCTTAATAAACATGTTACTGATTTATGAGAGGAAGTCGTTCCACTGAGCAGCTCTAAATGTCCACAGTGGAAAATCATCGTCTGAGCTGCTAGAGCAGAAACACGTTCATGAAAAGATGCATGCTGACCTCCCGCTGTGTGTGTGTGTGTGTGTGTGTGTGTGTGTGTGTGTGTGTGTGTGTGTGTGTGTGTGTGTGTGTGTGTGTGTGTGTGTGTGTGTGTGTGTGTGTGTGTGTGTGTGTGTGTGTGTGTGTGTGTGTGTAGTTGTGTTAGTGGCAGTGACAGTTTGGAACCAAAAGGGAAGCCGAAACAAATTCAGGAAACGAGGAGTTTATCACATCCCCGCCGAACACGAGAGCTGGGAGGACATCCGAGAAAACATCCTCAACTATAACGAGGAAGGAGGAGGAGAGCAGGACCAGGTACGTACACACACACACACACACACACACACACACTGCTCTGTGTGTCATGTTCTACTTTTAAAGTGACCATTCATCTCTTTGGTGAGCGACCTGTCAGAGAAAGCTGATCAAGTATCTGCTCTACTTGTGTCACAAAACCTCAGTACCAGAGTTCTGTCTCTTCTGGGATTGAATAATAACAGCATATCAAACAAAGAGGAATAAACATACCTTAGGAAATATGAGAACATACACGACATATAACCTTTAAAATTCAAACTTTTGCTTCATTTTATAGAAATGCTGCTGTTTAGCAGTCACATCAGAAATCAAAGGGCAAAGATTTTTAAGATCTAAATTAGTTTTAGTAACACTTGATCCTACAGGGTTTTGTTGCTGTTTTTCTGCATCAAAGTAACCTATGATTCATTGTACGAAGCTTCTTCGATGACCTGAGTTTAGAATCAGATTTATTGCCAAGTCAACTGTTACATTGACGACGAATTTGTTTTGGTATTTGGTGCAGAGGACAAATATTACAGGAATACAATAAAGAAAGATTAACAAAAACAAAAATACTTGTAACCAATAATAACTGAGCATATGTACAAATTGCATGAAAGTGTGCAGTGAGCTAAACATGGGTGAATGGTTGAGTAAAAGGGAATAGTCGTAGTCATTAGAGAAATATTCTAGCAAGACTGACGAGCTAACGGCCAGTTCCAGTCTCCAGGATTTCATAATGGTTCATTTTTTAAACTCTTCTTTTTGAATGACGTGGTTTTTACATGAAATTCTCAAGTAGATACATGTTGCTGCTAGCGGTTAGCTCATCAGTCCTGCTGGATGTAAACTGTATTTCTATAAGCTATATTTTTATATTTTGCATATGTAATACAAAAATACATTCATCTTTTTTTAATCTGTGGTTTAATTTCATACAAATATACTAACTATATTCATGAAAGAGAAGAAAACTCGCTGAAGAAACCTTTTAATCAAATATAAATTCAGCTCTAGTTGAATTATATGAAGATATTTTATTTATTGAGTCCATGTGTTTTTCCCTTCTGTCCCTTTAGAATGGTTATGATATCACAGAGCTGAAGCGTCCTTTGTGCTCCAGTTTGTCCCAGTCGTCCTCCTGCACCACCGCCCCGCTCATCAAATCCTCACCAGGCTCCCAGGAGGAAGTTCATCCATCCAGCTCCTCCTGCAGCTCAGGCGCTCCCTACCTCAGCATCCCGCATCACCACCACCACCACCATCAGCATGCAATCAGCGCCAACTACAACAGCGACACAGCCTACTCCAACTGCCCCTCTCACGCAGGCAGAGACACAGAGGCGAGTGACGTAGGCAGTTACGTCGAAGCCCCGCCCACGTCTCGCTCCCATGTGGACTTTAAAAGCTATGTGGCGCGCATCGTTTGGGAGGCGGACAACGACAGTGACGCTTTCCCACCGGATGCCTACCACGTCTGGTGCATCGAGGGCTCTGGGTCCTCAGCAGGAAGCCTCAGCTCTCTGGGGTCTGCAGTGTCCTGTAGGAGAATCCCTACAGGCAACGAGGAGGAGGACGAAGAAGAAGGAGGTTTTGTTTATGACAGACTGTCAAGGTGGGGCCCAAAGTTTCAGGCGCTGAGTGAGATGTATGACCGGCCCCAGCTGGCCCTCACATACAGGGACGCCATAGCCTACATCCAGAGGAGCCACAGCCATGACCCGCTGCCTCATCACCACTAGGGGGGGAGGGGGGTCACACAACCCCAACCACCTACTCATCCCTCAGCAGGAACAGAAAGGAGCTCAGCGCTGCATTCACACACCTGATGACGTCAAACAGGAGGTTAAACCATTTCAAATGAGCTGCTGGTCCAAAATCTACCATTTAAACTTAAAGGGAAGCCTTTATGGAGAAAGTGATGATATTTACTCATCTTTTAAGTTTTAATTTGCAGCCTTAACCTGAGACTTTCTTTAAAAATGTGTACTTTTTTTAAAGTACCAAGGTTTTTTACAAGAACAGGTTGTTTTAAAAACTACTAACATTTAAAAAAATGTAAAAATAAATTGAGCTCAGGCTGTTGGCCCCACGACCTGACCTCAGATCAGCAGAGGAAAATGAATGGATGGAAATTAAAAGACAAATAAGACGACAGGAAAATGTCTCACTGAAAAAAATGGAAACTTTTAGTAACATTTTCACTTATTTTACTATGTTTTGGTTCTTTTTTTGTTATTTTAAACTTTTTTGAAAACTACTTTATTGTTTTTTGGGGGGATTTTTACTTTATAAAACCTTTTTGTAAAAGTTTCAGGTTTAGACTGCAAGTCAAAACTTAAAGTACACACACGTGATCAATACACTTGTCCTTTAACCCTCGCACTGTCTCAGGGGATCAAACGGACCCCAAATTCATAGAAAACTCTATACGCCCCAAAATAAGGAGAGTGCAAGGGATAAAGCATTAATGTGTAAGAACCTTAGAAACAAGGCACAAGGAAGCAACAGAAAGCAAAGGAATCGAGATAAGAAACTGGGAAAAGTTTGAAGAGCAAACTTTATCATAAAGTGCAAAAAAAAAAACAGATTCAAGATGTTTTAATGTGAGTAAACTAACAGCTGAATGTCAAAGATCTTTACCTTAGGTTGCAGTTTGAGTTTCATATGTTTTAAAATTATTTTAGTGACTCACTTAGTATAAGTAAAAGGATTCAGGTAAATAAGTTTCATCCCTCAAAATGCATCAGAAAGGATCAACTCTGACATTGTGTGAATGCAGCAGCAGCTCTGCTATGGAAAAGTCCACAAAGAGGCAGAGACACTTTCAGGGTTGGAGGACGTTGTCTTGTCCTCTTGTTTCTGTTTGTTGAAGACGAGTCACGTTTCAAAAGCTTGAAGTGGAAAAATAGCACAAAGAGAACTTGTTACTGGTTCATTTCTCATCCTTACAAAGAAAATGTCACCCAAGATTATTTCTTCTTGTATTTATTTTTTTGTCCTTTAAAAGCAGCTCTTTGTGCTGATGTTATTCAATTTTTGGAGCAGTTTGTAGGTTGCTGTGCTTCGCTCATGCAAAATGGAACTTTCAGGGTCAAAAGATGATGTTTTTCTGCAGAAATATTTCCATTAAATTATGTGAAAACATTCAGGGTGAGTGGAGCTTTAGTGTGGAAGAATTATTCTGGTACACTTGAAGTCTCAGACAACATTAAGGCCTTGAAGAGAACTCAAAGTTCTTCTTAAAGAGCATTTTAGGCTTTTTCTTTTCGCCAGCCAGGACAGTTTTAATTTTGAACCCTTTTTGCAGCTCGAATAGAAAATCAGTTTTACAAAAATATATAAAATAATCCTCCCAAGGACAGCACACTTATTTTTCTCTCAACAAATTCATTTCTGTGCTTTCGGATTAACTTTTAACACTCAGAGACCAGCTCTTCTTATTTCTACCGTTTCTATTGCACTAGAGAATGACTTTTTAGACGAGATGCAAGAATCAGTTAAAAAAACAAAAATCTTTGTGAGCTTAATGGTGGAACTGTGTTTTCACCTGGCAGATGCAGCTTTTCAAAGAAGAGATTATTTTTCTACTCCCTCACATCAACTTTTTGAACTCTCTGTTGGTTGGCCTGTTAATGTGCTGGTTGGCACCACTATGACCGTTTCTGATTTTTACCAGTTGGCCGGTCATTGTGTTTGAGCTATACTTTAAACTTGCATCAGGCTGGTTGCTCTTCCAGTTTTATACTTTTGTAGACGATAAGGTGCTGATAGGTGGGAGCTTTTACTGATCCGACCTTTATTGATGAGCAGCTTGTTGCACATTTAGCATCCAGGTGGCAGCAAAGAGAGCAACTGATGAAACTTTAAAGGGAAAAAATGCAAGGTTTGGTACTTATGAAGACATGAAAACTTTTACATTTGTATTTTTTTTATTCTTAAGTGTATTTTTGCCAATTTTTTGGTATTATTCCAAATTATATATAGTCTTAATGTGTTGATTCAGATCCCAAAATTTGAGTAAAAAGTTAATTTTTGAGAAAAGTGCTGAAATCTATTCATTCAAGAAGTTTAAGGTGATCATGTGACTTTCCCTCAGGGGGATGAGAAAATATGAAGTTGCATTTATGGAAAAAGTAATAATTTTACCTGGAATTTGGAATCTGGATGAGGTCTATCAAAATGAAGATACTTCAAGTACAGTTGTATTTTTCATAACTTTGAATTTGAACTTAAATCTAAACTTTGGTTAATTTAAAACCATAAAAGCTTACATTTGTATTAAAAAAACTAAAAAGTGTACCCTACACTATGTATTTAGATTTTTTTTTTCATAGTATACCTTTAAATTTTGCACACACACACACACACACACACACACACTGATGTCGGTAAAAGGTTTCTGATGAGGTTTGATTTTTTCCGTCTGCCTGTCAGTCCTGGTGTTAAACTGGGTGCCTGGTGGCTTCTTAATGGTCTTTTCATGACTCAGCTTCTGTAAATTTACTTGTTTAATCAAGGCAGTAGCCATTTGTTTCAGCTGCATTAAAGCAGACTGCTTTATGTGACAGTAAATTTCCACGCGTCTCCCTGAAGGTGAGATAAAGAACAAGAAGGGAACCTTAGATCAGTGACCACAAATAACACTTTTCCTTCCTGTTTCTTTTTCCATAAAAAGCCAAATGTTCAGTGTTTTTATGTAAAATGACAAATGGAGGTTTGTTTTTGTTTGATGGTTTTGATTATTTTTGATGGCAGTATTAGCGTCTGCCTCTCAACCACGTATGTTTTTATCACACTGCCTGATGAATGTAGATTTATATAAAGAGGGCAGGACGACTGAACAGGGATCTGAGTGAGCAAAAGTACAATCATAGTGTAAAAGTTTATTTTAAACTCTTAATAATAGCATTTAATAACTTGTCAATCAGCTTAAAGCCGCATTTCAAGTCACAACTTTCTCCCAGATACAAATGAGAAGCATGAACTTCCATCCTGACATATTTGAATCCACACTCAGAATTTGGGGGGAATTGATCCTATATTTTTCCTTTAGATAATCAAACAGATTTGAATTTTCTTCTTCTGGTGCCTGAAGAAAAAAGTATTGAGCCCTGAAAGAACTGAGCTCACAGCTATGCATCCATCAGGTGTCTTTTTCTAAACGGACGTGAAGCAGATGTAGTGACTCCTGGCCTGTACAGCGTGGCATCTGTTGTGAATCCACTGCTTTTAAAGCAGCGTACTATGAGTGTGAATGTGTTATTTAATTCAAACTCATTTGTTATCCTGTAGGTTTAAAGTGTCATTCTGTGCTGAGCAGTGTTGATCTGTATAATATGATGTATATAAAACATTTTATAGCAGCCAATTATGAATAAACCCTTTTGTATGTGACTTTTAATAAAAAGGAAATCTTTCCCCAGATGTTTTGACTTTTTTCTTTGACTCTTGAATCCAATTTCAAAATTAAAAGCTGTGCATTTTGCTCTAATAGAAATTTGAAATAAAGCCATATTATATACATAGTTTGTTTTGTAGTGAAAAGAATCATAAAGGCTGCAGGAGTAGGTCAACACTGCCACCATGTGGTGATAACTGTGACTGCATAGTCTCCAAGGAGAAATAGACAGGGGTGTACAAATTAAAACATTACTGTAAAGGTTGAAATTACCATTAGTTTTGATTTATACAAATATATATTTTCACCTTTAGTTTTTTGTACTTATGTTCTTTGAATCAGTGAGAAATGTTTCATTTTTCTGTCTTACATTTTACTAAAACGTTTTTTTAAAGCACACAGCAGTAATTATACATGCATTAACCACATTTTGATACAGTATAAAAACTTTATTGCCTCACTATTGAAAGAAAACAAGTCAATAGTTTTTATAAGTCATTCTTTCAACAAACTTCTGCACTTATAAGTACATCTCAAAAACTACAGGCAAAAACAATAAATATTTAAACACAAAAACCATATTGAAATGTAGATGTCTGTTTATTTATATTTATTAAACCATAAACTTTAGGAGAAGTTTAGGTGGAAGTTTCCCCTGAAAAAAAAAAGTTTTTAATTAAGGTACTTTTTAATCATTTCCCCAATCAAAATATAAATTTTCTATTCTTAAGATAAAAAAAAACTCATACAATTTCATATTGGTTAGTGCGTTAATAACTGCAGCCTTAAATTTAAGATCAAATGTGTTCATTTTACTAGGCGTTTGATGATTAAATGACCTCTGACCCCACATGATCTCACTCACAAAGCAAAATACTCCAGACAGCCGTTTCCCTCCATCTCGAGAATAAAGCAGACCAAAACGGTTTATTATTCATTTATTTAAAACATTGCAATATAGAAAGAAATTACAAATTTCTGAATTGCTTTTTACAAAAACATGCATTCATTCACATTTATATATAGTATATACACACACACACACACACACACAGGTCAAATGGGTCACTGCAGAAGTTTACAGTCTTAATTACCACGTTTCGGCTCGCTCCAGCTTAAATTAAGTTCATGTACAGTTTATTTCCCCCAACAGAAGAAAGGCACTAAATACAGGCTAATATACAACATTTAATGCAGAACTTTAATCCAACAGGTGTTACGGAGCTAAATTATAAATAGCTGTTTGCCTTTGGCAGTGAGTGATCAGACAAAGCTCAATCACAAAGATTTACTCATTTTCCTTTACATACTAAGGCTCATCAATAAATACAAGCACTTAAAATGGAAAAGCAAAACTCTGCGGTTGTCAAGTTTCCCAGGAATGTAACAAACATAAGATGCAACCAGGTTGCAAAGGTTACACAAAAATAATAAGAACAATAAAATGAAAAACGGCCACAGAACAGTAAACGCCTGCATCTCTGTGGCTCCTGTAGACATGAAATGCACTTAATCAAGCCTTAGTTTCTCTGTGGTGTTAAAACACAGGAAAACCTGACTGACATTTAGTTTCTGAAGGATGTTTATGTAAAAAAATATATATTATGTACCTGTTTAAAATGGAATTTAAGTATTAAATCATAAGAACAGGCATTCCCCTTTTCCTGAGAATCAACTGAAGCACCAGCTGGAAGCATCCAGCTTCAATGCAAGAAAAGCACCAGTGAAATTCTCAGATAATACCTCACAGGTATGAAACAATCAGCCTCCCTCACAAATGTTTGGTTTGAAGCGAAACCATCATGTGCTGTGTGGACTTCACTGTAAGCAGTGAAGTCAGTCAGGCAAAACATCCGTTTTCTACAAGCAGCTGATCCAGAACAAAATAATACTTCATTAAAACTAATGTTACAAACAAAGTCCTGCAATTCCTGAAAATTCAAATCAAACTGCAAAAACTTAATGTTTCAGAATGCAGAAATCTGATTTTTAAAATCATTTACTTTCTGGTCACTTCCTGTGGCCAGAAGTGTGAGCTTAGTGTTACTAAAGAAAATAAAACCTTTTGGCCGCTTGTTGTTCTACTCAGCGAGCTGGCAGTCACGTTAAGGAGGTAGCATGTCCTGCTGGAGGTTGTATCCTCTTCAGGCATTGGCCGATTTCTCTGCACTGCTGGGCGGGGTCAGGACTGGGCCCACGGCAACAGGTGACAACTGGCAATCTGGGGCGTCAACCTGGTGCTCCTGAGCTTTTCTCTGAATGATAGAGAAAAAGTTTAAAGTTAGAAATAGAAGGATGCAAATCCTGTAACAAGTGTAAAACTTAACATTCTGATGTGTTTTTTACATAATATTCAACTTTAAAATTCTCATTTGGTTTGTCAAAACGTTAAACCTCCTTTTGACCTTTAAATCTAAAAATATTTGCTTTTACTTTCCTGATTAAGAAACTCAAATGAAATATTTAAGCAACTAAACACCAAAATTAAGTTTTAGTACAGAACAAACCTAATTATTAATTCAAACATGTGGGGTTGAAACTGTATTTAAAATTAGATTTAATGTATAAAAATCTGAACTACAGTCAAGTGTAATTTTGTAACGCATTTATATCTGACAGACCAGACGGACAACTTTACATTCAGAAAAATGTTTCGTTCTTTTCCTCACCAGCAGCTCCAGATAGGCCACATGTGTCTGGATGTTGTGTCTGTCATCAGCTTTGACTTTAGAGAAGTTCTTGAGTTGAGGTTTGGCTTCAGAACGCAGCGTCTCCATGAAGGGACTCATCCACTGATAACAAGGAACCACGCTCTCCCAGGTCAGGCCTGGAAAAGACAGAAATATCATTTACAGCTTCAAGGGTTGAATATTACCCTCAAGTGAAAAATGAAGAGAAAAATTCACAAAAAAAGGTAAGAAGAATTAGGCCAGAGGTCGTACCTGAGACTTTATGTACAATGTCAAAAGTAGAAAAATGGCAGAAGGCAGCAGCAGCAAGAACACTGTAGCTGTAGTCCAATGCACCGATGTCCATCATACACAAATCTAAAAGCTGTGAGAAAGACGACAAAGATCAAACACTGGACCTTTAACTAAAGACGTAAACCCTTTAACAGGTTGGAGGGTTACTTTAAGGAAGAACGAACATTTAAAACCAGTGAAAGTACCTGTGTGATCTGGATGTAGGTTTCCTGACCGAACTGAGGCTCCAGGAAGTTCTCTCCATCTTTCTGGGCTTCCACTTGAGCGTACAACTTCAGCCAGGAGATGGGCGTCTCTGGACACAAGTTCCAGTCTAAAGCCTGCAGGATGAGACTCGAGTCAACGCAAGAACAAACTGGAACAAGATATCAGTAATAACATGTAACTAATTCAATGTGTATGAGGAGGAAAGATCATGGACCTTTAATATCTCAAGCTCTGTGCGCTGGATGTCCCACATATCGCAGGCCCCATCAGTGACGTAGGCAAACTCATAGATTTTGGGAGGATAGATCTCCTGGAAAAAGAAAAGAAAGGGAGGGCAAAGTTGTTTAGTATAATCAATATAAACAGATTAAAATTTCTAGTTTTATTTGAAATTACATAAAGTCAGGACTCACTTCTATCTTGGAGGCGATGAAGAGCGCAGTGATGCCGATGAGCTGCAGGAGATCCTTGTTGACGCTCTCCTGAGTCAACATGAAGCGATCAAAGTAGTCCTGGGCGAGGTACGCCGTCTGTCTGTGGAGGCTGTACACCTCACTCACCTGCACATAAAGGAAAATAACTATTTTTTTAGTTTCTCTACAAAATTGTATATTAAAAATCAGAAAACCCCTGAGAACAAACAATGTTCAGCCCAGCACCATGACTCACCTCCAGGAGCCAGTCCAACAAGATCGCCCTCATCTTGGGCTGCAGTTTGGGGTGTCGCTGCAGGTAACTCTTGTCATGAACGTACTTCAGCTCCCTATTGAGCATTTTTATCCACACATCATCCGAATTTGCCCAGCTGGAAAAACAAAAAAATTTTCTTAAACATTTATTGACTTTAGAGTGAAGCTAGAGCCGTTGTAGCCCAAAACTTGAAATGCAAGACTCAAACATTTCGCAACACACTAAAGATCCAAACAGAAACTGTCCTGCCTAGGTGAAAACAGTGAAACTTGATCAAATCACAGTCTACTAAACTCTAAACATTAAATTCAAAGTAAACACAGGCAGTTTGGTTTGAATCCACAGTTGGGTGGGGTGTTAGCTGGGAAACAAAGGAGCATTTCAGCATAAAGCGTTAGGGTATAATAGCGTCATTATAGTGTAAAGTCTCACCTGAGGCAAGGAATTGGGGATGCCTTGATGAAGAGGTTCTTGAATCTGTACTGTTTAAAACTGGTCGAGTCTGAAGGCTCCAGCTCTTTGTGGGGAGTTTCAATGAGAATGCATGGACTCGCCCCATCCTCCAACCAGCACTTCTGGAAAGACAGAAACACACTGAACTTAAAAAAAAAAAAAAAAGAAGATCTGACATGGATGACATTAAAAATATATACACACCATTCTGTCAATTGTTAGGTTTATTGAACACATTCTTAAACTAATACAACTTTAAATGAAATGTGCCAATTCAGATAAACAGTGACACCTACTGTTGGAAAAGAAGTACTACAAGGCAAATAATAATAATAATAATACACAAGTCACTTTAAACTAACCCAATCAAATTAAAAATTACAAAAGCATAAACTTAACTATAGGTGTATTAAAGTAAATTATAGACTTATAGAAATGCTCATTATGAAAACTGTGACTGAACTTAAGGGTGGGCCTTCAAAAACCACAGATAATATACCGGTACTAAGACACACTTTAGACTAAATTCTTATCAGTTTTAAACACACTCAGTCATTTAGTTGTGGACATACTGACCTGTATTTCATAGCTTTGTTTCTTGACAGCAGGTTGGAGCTGCTTCTTTTTGGAAGGCTGTGGGAAAAAGTGAATTTTTAGTTCTGTTCAAGCAATGAGCTACAACATAATAATTAAAAAAAAATAACAATCATCATTATTAATTCATTTGCACACATAAGTACCAAGTGTAAAAAGACCAACCTCAGACTTTCTTTTCTTCAGTGGGGGTCTGACTGTTGGCTCAGGTGCATTTGAATCTCTGGCTTGAAGTGTGATGCGACCACTGAAATGCAAATATCAATATTTTAAATAATAAATTAAACATTTATTACACTAAACATGCATGTTGTTTAAAATGTTGCATAATTTAATATCAGACCTCAATATAATTTGAGATTTTTTTCAATTCATTCTCTTTTGAAGATAATATCTTAAATCGTGTCGCATTAGGCTTCAAAATGTGTTTTGAAAATTAACAAAATAGATTAAACAATCATCGACTATATATATATATATATATATATATATATATATATATATATATATATATATATATATATATATATATATATATATATATAAATAAAACAATCATTAAAATAATTCAAACTGTGATACAATGAAAGCACATCAAAAATAGATTAAATCACTGGCAAAGTTGCTAGTGATTTAATCTACTGAGTCAGCTGGAAAAACTAGTTTCTCTTTACTACAAAGGGTCGATTAAAGCCAACAAACTGCTTACCTGCGTCTGGACATGGTGCTGACTTTAATTTATCTCCCCTGCAAAGACAAAGAGGGAGAAGGTCAGACTTGTAAAAAGTACACATGCATTAGGATGGAAGTGAGGCTACATTAACACAGTTCGAGGTAAAAGTATGAATTAAAACCACCTCATTATACTAGTATACTCTTAGGCTTAGGGGTCATTTACTAATGCCCCTCAGCCACAAAAGGAATACATATTATTTATGTTTTGTTTCGTGAAGATGTACAAGTAGCCCTAAAAACTTTAAAATATGTGGCAAAATAGGCTAAAATAATATTATTATGACGTTTAAAAATGTTCAACTCTCTCCTGTAAATCCCAAAACATGCCACCAAATGTTCCTAGTAATTAGAGAGGATGTAACAACCTGGTTCAGTGTAAAAACTGATTTATAAACTCGGACTAGCTTATCATAACAGACGTAGCGTTAGCTTGTGACCGCCACTAGAGAGTCGCTAACTCACTCGATAAAACAAAAAAGTAAGCTGTAATCACAAGGCGAGATACCAAATGTGACTATTGTACAACTCTCCAGTTCATAGCAGACAATAAAAAGTGACTAAAATGATGAATATTTGGTCAAAACTAGCCAGACATGTTATCTAAGCTAGTATGGAGGCAACTGCAGCCTAGAAGAAGGGGGGCAGACAACTCCCTCGATTTCAGACAAAAAAGGTTAAAAAACACGATAGTTTGACTCAAGGTTCTCGACTTCAACGTCGAGGCACACGTCTTTAAGTCACTTTAGTCCAGTTTTGGTGACGGAAATCATCAAGTTTTTAACTTTTTTCGTGGATTGAAACTCAAACACGCGCCAATTTCCACAACGCAGAAGCGGGAGGATTTGAGCCCAGCCTCTCGGAACCTACCCAAAGTCTGCGAGGGAAAACTAGTACAGAGGACTAGTATTACCTTTAAAACTACCACCATTTGCTAGAATACACTTATAAGCACCACATATCTTACTGGGAACTATTTTAAAGTCATCTGAGCACCTATAAAGTCGGCTAAACTGGGACCAAAGCGAGGCAACAATGTGGAGGAGAGCTACTGTAATTAGCAAACTAAGCCCGGTTACAGCTAACTAGGTCAACAATAACTGGCTATCCCCGACATGTAGATCAACTGGTCATCTTTAGCTTTAGCACACAACCTTCTTAATACCAGTATGAGTTAGGTAACGCAGATGACACAATGAAAAGGGCACTTTAAAAAACGTAATGCTTACTTAAATACAAACATCATTAAATCCCCTATTTTCCCCTCAACTCCGATCCTGGCTAAAAATGCAAACTCAAACCAGAATACAGCACTATGCATCGGCGGTGTGTTGTTTGTTTGATGAAGAAAAGTAAGAGTTAATACTAATATATCTCTGCAGCTACTTTCTACTACTCATATAAAGCCAGTTGATAAATACGCCTCCTTGCATTATAAATGTTTAAAGCAAAGGCTCCTTTGACGAACCTAAGGCTGATTTTAAAAAGGAATAAACTTTAAAAACTACTCTTATCAGTTCAGCTGTCAGCGCCAGCTCGGTGCTCTTACCTCTTCAGTGAAGAATGAATGACTGCATCAGCTGGCGCCGGCGCCAATCCTTATATCCGCATCGGCCTGAAGGCGCCAGTGCGCATGCCCGTTCCCGGTTTACACAAACGCGCTAAATGTTCAATCTGAACCGGGATTTCTACAAATGACCGGAGCCGCGCGGTTCACATCGAGCTGAAATACTCTGATCTGTTAGGTGATCACATTTTATGAACACCAGACGCTGTTCAGCGACTGTTTTGACATGTTTTCCAAGAGCCTGCATTCATTTCTAACGGACACCGAATCGCTGAAACGTTTTATGGAGTAAATAAGCTTTTCCGTACATCGCGGTTGAATTTTGATGACTCGACACACACCGAGACATCCTTCCGCGCCGAGTCAACGTGCAGAATCTGATCTTTTAAAGAGATTTACATGATTTTTAAAACGATACCGAAACTGCTTCCGCATGCGGGTCCCGCCTGTGGGCGGATTTCCTGTGACGTCAAGCCAATCGGAGCGCGAGCTGCGGCAACCGCGTGCTACTTTCAAAAATGTAAACAGTGAGCACGTGGATGTGCTGTCAAACAGGAAAGCCTTTACTTTAATCACAAACATGAATGAACTGGATGGCTACTATTATGTGTTTCGATGATTATTAAAAAATAAAATAAGAATTATGATTATTATATTATAATAATAAAATAATAGAGTTAATCTTTATTCATAAAAAATTAGTAAAGACTAAATTATATTTAAAAAAAGAAAATATCAACCACAAATGTAAAACAGCAGCAAAAACACAAAATGATCAGTTGAATTAGACACTAAAATATCACTAAATCAAAAATAAGAAGAGCTGTGTTACTGAGATTATTTAAAATGAATAGAAACATATAACAGATTTATTAATGCTAGGTTTTGTTCAATACTTTTTGTGTAGATCTTTTGAATAATAGTTCATTTTTTCCTATATTTTTTAAATTATTTGCAAGCTAGTTGCTTTTCTATATTTTGGAATCAGTTTTTCAGGATATTAGTTAATAACTTATGAGTTTGTTTGCATACAAATTTAGCATTTGATCTATACGAAGAACACTGTGATGATGTACAATAGATTGTCTCATATACTTATTAAATGTTTTGTTTTTCCTTTATATATTTTACTCTTGTGTGAATCTGTTCTTGACTTGCCTAGAAGTGCACCTGAATTTTGGTCCAGAGAGACAATAAACGGCTTTTCTATTCTATTCTATTCTATTCTGTTCTATTCTATTCTATTCTATTCTATTCTATTCTATTCTATTCTATTCTATTCTATTCTATTTTAGGCCTCTGACTTTACCTAATGCTTCTTGATATGTCATTCCTGTAGAACTGATTTTTAAAAATGAAGCCAAATATCTATTGAGACAATATTCTTATTGACAGATGTGTGAATGTAAAATTTTGCCAAAGTTTTAGTTAATATTTGTAGACGTTTTTATTTCAGTGCAAATAATTCAAAGTTGTATTTCTCCTTTTAGTTTGTTGCAGTTAGAATTTAACAGCCAGCATTAAATAAAAGAGAAGTAAACAAAGAACAGACAGAGACAAAAATATGTGTATGAAAACATTTATTAAAAGCTAATAAGAGATCACGTGTATTAACTAGAGCAGTTCAAAAACAGATGACCCCACTTCTTATTATCTTTTTTTGTTTCTGACATCAGAAAAGAGTGAATTAATCTGTTTTACATCCGAAATACAAATAAAAACAGGAATATTATTAAATACAAAGTTAACCCAAACATTTCTACAATTTTTTTTCCTTTTTGGCAAAGTGCTGCATTATTCCAGTAAACTACACAAAAACAAACATGTCTAACACTTAGTGAAAAAAAAAGAATAACAATGAATGCCACAAAATGTTCTTCACACTTGGAAAAAAGACAAAGGGAGAAAAGGTTTTGCTACATCATTCTGTCTGGTTATAGAGTCATTAGATCAGCTGTTCTCGGGTTGGGCGGTTGGTGGCGGTGAACGCGTCGAAGCTTCTTCCGAGTGATGCATAGTTTGTTTCTGATGTCATTTGTGGTTTTCATACGTCTAATCAGAACATTTACAAAACAAGAAAAAGTTCAAGTTCTTCATTGATGCATTGTCATTTCAACATTTCAACCTGGAAGGCACATGATCCTCAGAGTTCAAGGCATTGAACAAAAACACCAGAAATCCCTGTTAGTTTAATAATGAAAATTAATCTGAGAACAGAAACAAAAAGACAAATAAAACACTCGAGGTTCCTGCCAGGAGGAGACTCTACTCAGATCCCTTCTGTCTTTACATGTTTCTTTTTCTAAGTATCCTATAAAGTAACATCACTGTTGATTGCAGAAGAAAACAGAACAGGTCAGGGATTTAAAAACAAAACAACAAAAAAAGATAACTGCACTGGTATTAGTGCATTATTTACAGCAAACCACACACACGCCTAGCAATCGTTGTTTTTCAGCAATGCTACCATTTCATTAAGACCTGAGACCACACTGCAAAAAAAAAAAAAAAAAAAAACTATTTAGCCCCAAAATGTATTTTATATGTTTTCATTTTAAAGCAGCTTATATTTGCAAAGGAAGCTTTTTCTATAAAGTTAATCTGATTTTGACTTTCTCATATTTTACTGGATTTGAACAACTAATATTTTCCAGAGCCCTTGTTCTGTTACAAGAGCAATGAAAATAATTCTGGGTTATTTCTGATGAAATTGCAGCACAAAAAGCATGGTTGTTTTTTTTTTTGTTTTGTTTTTTTGTTACTTTAGAATAAACTGCAAATGAAAAATAAGATCAAATTTAAAATGGAACATAGGATGATTCTTTTCGTCTGTTTTGACAGTAATGATTGAATATGTCCCTCTGCAGTGTGGTAACTCAGCCTAGCTCTCTACAGCAGACACAATAAAACAGTCCACTAGTTCAGAGCAACAATACAAAATCATACATATATATCAGTATTACACACAGAAAAAAAGATACAAATCACTACTGCTTTTTTTGGTTTAAATATTAATTCAACAAAAATGTAACTATTTTAGCATGAGAAATTATAACAGCTGAAAAAAAGCATTTCTAAAACAATGTTTAAATCATATATAAACATCTCTGAACAAAGAGCTGAGGGACAGTTCATTTTCACAGTCCTCAGCCCGAAAGACGCTTTAGAAACTCCAAACTAAAAGGCGAGTATTTCTCACAAACATTTTCACAGGGAGAGAGCTGGAAAAGTCCGAGCGTGCCGAGAGAATTCATCAGCCGTCAAGTAAATCTGCATTTTCCTAAAGTGTAAAGGTGATTGGTTGTGACCCTGAGAAGTGGACTGCAGATTCATTTCAAAACAAACAAACAAAAGTTATTTTCCATTTTCTTTTTTCCAACATCGTGACACTAACACAACTCTACAACCATGCAACAAACTGCACACTATCACAACCAAACATACCGATGCAAGAAATCATACAACTTCATACTGATATGTTTTTTTTTTTTTCATTTTCAAAAAACTATTTTGGAAGTTTGTAATTTTTTTTTACATACATTTTGTTTTACATGTCAAAGCTACAGTTAAAACAAGGCATTTAGTGATATTTAACCCAGTCAGTTTTACAGTCTTAATTTTTTTTCTCAGAAAGAAAATGTGAAAAGTACTGAATTACAACGTCAGGAGCAGGTTCAGCACGTGCTGCAGGACTGATCAACAGGTGGCGCTGAAGATCTCACAAGGCAGGAAACCAAGAGACTTTCAAATATTCTGACACGTTTAAATCAGTTAGCTTCATTTAGGATTATGTTGTTTTTTTATTAGGAAAGCTTAATATGAAGAAAACCTGAGGTCAAGTGAATCAAATAAGTCAATAATTGCCTGAAAATAATCTCAGAGACAAAACGAATCATTATCTGTTTGTTCAAAAGCAGAAAAGTATCTCAAAGTTGAAGCAGCTGCAGTGTGGAAGTGAGATTCAGTCAAAATTTGTTTAAACTTTTCAGTTTGTCTCTCAGTTTTCAGTTTTACAGCCTGGAGTTTCATAGAAAACCCTTTGAATGCAGCATTCGGGCTGATTTCAGGTCATTAAACGGGGCTACAGTAACGTCCTACTGAAGCTGCTTCCACTCCACTGGGATAGAAAATAACTTCTCATAATGAAAATATGAAGTATTTAATGTGACTGGAGACTCAGCAAACATAACTGAATGAAGCCTGCTCTGTTGTAAAATACTGAAACTCACTCAAGACAAAAGAAGACGTGAAAAAGGAACAAGCTGCTGATAATATTAGTGTCAGAACATTAAAGCAGGTTGTTTTCTCTTGAAGGTTTAGATTCCCCGTTACTCACCGACACCACCAACCCCCTCGTGTAAACAACAAGCTGATATTGGCACTGAAACCTCGTCACCGCTCAAACATCGTGGTGCTGTTTGTGATTTAGGATCTAAAAGGCCTCCTGACACCTAGTGGCTTAAAAAGAAACCAACCGTCTCTCTGTGAGTCCCTGAAATCAAACCGCTGGAGCGTCCTGCCACGCTGTGAACCTGCTCCTGAATAAAGTGACCTACAGCGCTGATTCTACACAATAACATGTCCGTAAAGAACAAACATAACGAGAAGCAGAGGTCACAGGTCATGACCTCTTCTCTCTGTGATTGGATGCACACCCGTTAAGAAATGGGAGGAAAGAATGTGACGAAAGAAGGAGTGGGCGCATGACATTAGAATCCTCAATATCTCGTTTTCATAGCATCTTTAAAAAGGAGAAATGATGGATAAAAAGGAGGATGAAAATGTAATTTCACTGGCCACTTTCCCGTCTCAGCGTTCAGTCTGAACAGATCCGGTGGTAACTGAGGCTGATGGTGGGACGAACGGTTTGCTGGTGTTTGTTTCTTGATAAAAGGTGGAGGGAAAGAGGTGGGTGTTTGCGAGTGGCCAGTAAAGATTCCCCAGCTGTGCTGAGGGGGCTGATGATGATGTAGGAGGTGACGTTCAGAAGTTGAGGTGCCTCTGACTGGGTTGGTGCAGGTGCATGGTGCCAGGCTTCGGGGGACGCAGCAGGTTGAGGCGGCGTAGGGCCTTGCGGGACAGCGACTGGGTGCGTTGGGTGACGTTACCTGGTCGCTGCTGCAGGAGGCCGGTGTGAGCAGAGAGAGCTGCAGCGTAGCAGGTGGAGTGGAGGCCGGAGCGACGCTGCATAACTGTCACCTCTGGCCTGTAGGGGGCGATAAGGACAGAGAAGATTAGCTGACCGACATGAAATTAAACATAGTTTTAGCTTAACCCATTTTAGATAAATGCTGCAACTTTGCCTCAAACCACTTCTAGCTCTAAAGAAGCAAAGTGGAGTATTAGTACTAGTACTTTCATCAAAAACCAGCCATATCCAGTACTGTGCATTCTGCCCTCTGGTGGATGATCTCCAGGTGGAAAGGGCCAGTTTTATTTTTATTACTGTTATATTGTTAGATCATTTTGTAAATGTAAACCATTGATTAAATAGTTTTTAGATTGATTTTAGTTACATTTTAGATTACCGGTATTTATTTTTATTATTTGATATTTTAGGCTTTAAATGGTTAATTGTGAAGATTTTTTAATTGAAGAAAAAAAAAAAAAAAGCCAAAAAATAAAAATAGAACAATAACCTTTTCAAGGCATAGTCAGGAACATGTAATTGATTGATTAATCCCTTTAAGCCGTTATTTAGCAAATATAAAATATTGAAGTTTTATGATTTAGTGGAGTGGAAAATTTTGCAAACGATGCACAAAATGAACACAAAAACTCCAACAGCTACCATTCAGAAAATGTTTGAAAAAGGAGAGAGCAGCTATTTGTTGAAAGGAAGAGAAGTCTAAAAACCAGGTTTAGGACCAGAGAAAAGGAAAAGAGTGTCTCTGTAAACAGTCTGATAGTATGGAATAAATAAGGAAATAAAAGAATGAAGGTCACTTAAAAGATTTACAACATGTAGAGTATTGAAGAATGATGACAACGTAATGGAGTTGGTGTCTGTGACTGTAGAACAGGACTGTGATTGCATGGCTGTAGATATAGATGGATGTCAGATAAAAGCCATCTCTGACTGATACCAAATAAATTTGACTTAAAAAAGGCTAAAGTAGATGTCATAAAGAGTGAGACGGGTCTTCTGGACTTTACCTGAGTCGAGCTCCTTCTAACGTGTGTCTCGCCTTCTCCTTTCCACCTGAAGCTGTTGGGTTGGCAGGTAAAAAGTCCAGGTCCCGTTCGAGTGAGCGTGGCGGCAGTGGGTCGAGGGTCAGGCATGGAGGGCTGTGGTGGGCGTAGACGGACATGCTGGGGTGTTCGATCAGCAGGTTCTCCAGGGGACTGGTTTCCAGGAGGATCGGGTGCTTGCTGTGTCCGGTGAAGCAGGGTGGGGGGGTGACGAACCAGCTCTCCTCGAGAGAGCAGGCGTCCAGACGCAGAAAGCCACCCTCCTCATCGTCCACATCTTCATCCTCCTCCTCTGCGCCTCCGTCTGGGTCGGTGTCGGCTGTGGAGTTGAGGGAGGTGCATGATGGGTAGCGAATCGCAGGGCTGGCCATGGGGGAGGGGATCATCACCAGGTCATCCTCCTCCTCTTCCTCCTCTTCATCATCAGGACTGACAGTGGATCTGGAGAGGCCCTCCCCACACGGAGCGGAGCAAGCTTCAGCTGCACAGAGGAGGGGGTGAAAACAATATTTATACATCAGTCATTTATTCACCAAAACCACACAAATACTAGAAAACTTGTTTTTTTTATCACAATCAGAAAAGTCTGTTATGCTTTTATAACTAAATTAGCTTCAAAAAGGTGGTAGAATGGCTTTCTGAATTCCCACCTTTGTTTAGAAATGAACAGCCAATAACTTTTTAACTTCTCCAGTCAACTATTTTAATCATTTGTGTTTTTAAAGTTGAAATTACTCCAGTCTGCCAGGAGGTGGCAGCCCACGTCATGGAGACTTCAACAGATGTAAACAATTGTTGCTGAATGTTGAGCAGGGCGCCACTGGGCCTGCAGCTCCACATCTGAGCACTGCATGATAAGAAAATAAAAACCACGACGTGCGTGCACGTTTCAGTTAGAGTGTAAACACAACCGTGCACTGCTAAACCTGTCAGAGTCTGAAAGCAGCTTTAACTCCTCTCAACCAGCTGACTTTTATTTCCTGCACTAGAAGCAGCAGACACAACCACTGTGCAAACCCTGCACTGCAAGACTGCACGGCACATTACACTATGTGAAAAAGCGGAAGCATGCCAGAAGTTACAAATCGGGGATAGGGCTTGTTTTGACCTTATATCGGTTTCTAATTATTAACTGAGAAGCAGGAAGTTATGAGGTGGAAACATAATCTGACAGCAAGCAGACCAGAAGCCAAAAATAACTCGGTCGACTGAGCAGATGTCTGTTTGGATCCTGTTCTGTTTAACGAGGTTCTATTTTCACTTGTGGTCAAATAAAGTCTGTAAATAATGATATATTTAACTGTTGTCTAGCCTTGCTGTGTATGTTACTGTATCAGACACACACACACACACACACACACACACACACACACCTGTAGAAATGCTTTGGTTTTACCACATTATACCTTCATCATCAAATGATCTCCTTTAACCTCCCTGAATGCATGTAAATGATTTCTGAGCTTGTGAACGAGAGCTCATTTCCACACATAACATGAACACCACTCCCAGGAGTTCACAGAGGCGTCTTTGTTTACCAACGACAGACCGGAGGAGCTGCAGAGTGCTGACTCAGAGCCAAGAGGCTGATGTGTAAACTTTATCCTCTCAGCAACAGAAGATCAGTTCTTGCTGTTAAACTCATCTGCAGCTGATCCTCTCCTGCAGGAGCTGCAGGTTCCAGTTTGGAGTGTCAACTTAATAATGAGTCAGTGGATCAATAGAGAGGTGCTGTTGCTGGTAAAGGCCAGCAGTGATTTGTGTTCTCAGGCAGGCTGTGTGCTGGGTTAATGAGGTCAGTCTGGATAAGAAACGAACCAGATGACCCTCAACGTGATTCTGTCTCCAAACCAAACGTGTGGAGTCAGCAGGCACAGCTAACAGTTTATGCACTTTAAAGCACATTTCTATTGTGATGCTTTTGTTTTTGCAACAGCAGTACTGCCATACCTGCTGTGCAAAAAGCAACACTATTGTTCTTATATTGCATTCATTTTCAACACTATGTGAACAATTTTCTAACATTGGTTTTGCAAACAGGTAATACTGGTTCTCCTGTTTCAGTACCATCACACAGTATGCTTCAAAGACAAAGGTATGGAGTTCCTGTTCCCTCTGCTTCCACTCCAGAGGGAGTCCGACAGCACATTTCTGCCTCCTCCTGCCTGAAATATTCACAGAGCTGCAGAGACAAGTCAAGTGAGGACCGGCGGTGGGTGAGAGGTGGTCCAAAGTGAGGCTGTGTCAAGATTCAGTCTGAGCCATTTGGAAGGCACTGCAGTGTGTCATGTTGCTGTGTAAAGTGTGTTTGACTTGTTGAACTTTACTCTGTCTGTTTTGACTGGGATCTGTTTTTGGTTTCAGGCAGCTCTGGAAACTTGGCTCGACTTTTCCTTGCTGTTACAAAACTCTAAAGTTAAACAGTATCCTGATTTCCAACCTGTTGCTTCATGTCACTCCACTTTCTCTCTGCACATAAAGCGCCAGTTTGAAAAATGAATCCTTTCATTTGCTTTTTGTTTTGTTTAGGTGATCTGGCTCTGCTTTTCCTTCAATGCTAAGATCTTTTTCAGAAATTTTGCACAAAGTCTCATCTTTATGACTTTGATGAAGCTGCCTGGAAAGCCTTCCATCAGTGACTTGTTCCAAAATTTTAGGTACAATAAATGGGCTGCTCCACAAAATATGGTGGCTGTCACATTAAAGCATGTTTGTCCTGTGAAGTTGATCTAATCTAAGACTTTAAATTATAACATATTAGGAAGAAAACACAGAAGCTGACAGGTAAAAACCTCTGATATCCCTGCACTATCATGTGAGATGAACTGTAACGTTCCAGGTTTGAGGATAACACGTAGAAACTGTCACAGACTTTTTAAAATGTCCACAGTTCCATTCATACTGCGCCTTTTAGGGGATGTTTCAACTAGTAAGGGCCTCACAAGGACATAGAAGTGAGTTAACCTAACTACACTAACTTCTCCACTCTTTAGCTTTACCCAGATAGTTGACGAGGATCCAGTCTTCATCCTCTTCCTCCTTGCCATCTCCAGGTCGACTCAGCTCATCCACGTCGTCCCCGAACAGAGCGCTGGCGAACCTCTGGAACATCCCTGGACGTCCTGAAGGCGCGTGAGGCTGGGGGCGGCGCGTAGCTCGGGGCGACGGCAGAGGGGCGTGGCAGTCGTTTTGGTCATCAGCTGCAGGCTACGCAGCAAGTGGAAGGCTTCAGAAAGGTGCTAAAGTGCATCAGTAAGGCGTGGTCATAGATCATCTGAGGGTCGGCAGAGACATGCTGGACATCGCTCAACGTCAGGATTCCACAAGTGCAAAAGTACAAAACAAACAAGCCCTGAGGAGACAGAACAGACACACTAGTCAGGATCAAATCAGAAGATAAGGGCAGAGGCTGGAGAGAGTTAGGAAGGACATTATATTGGTTATTATGCAAAGTGATTTGAGTTATGAAGGAAACTAAATTTAACAAGCTAAAAGGTGTGGTGTTTCTTCCTAAAAGAGAACATTTGCTAGATTTTTAGCTCAAAAATGGATTATATAGGTCAGAAACAAAAAATTTCGGCAGCCAGCCAAGTAATTATTAAGTTACAAGTATCAAGTATAGACTGGAATAAAAAAGTCTAGATTCATGTGACGTGTTAGTTTTTAAATGAATTTCTATAAGCTCTTCCTGTTTGTAGAAAACAAGTTCCTGATCTAAAGACGAGTTACTCTCCTCGACTATATTTTGCAACAGCAGACAGCTCTGTTATCTGTTTTTACTGATGTGAATGATTGTAAACACCAGCAAATCTTAGCAAAGAAAACAGTGCTCTGTTGGTGGACTTTTATCAGGGCTGTAAAGCGAATCACCATCACTACATCTCCTGCCAGGCTTGATGGATGTAAACAGCAGCTGGGGTATTGATCTGATGGAGGCAAACACAGAGAAGCTGTCTTCTGTCTGTGGAACGGTCCACTTGTACATAAAGAGCCCTGCTGTCCTCTGAGGACACGCAGACACAGCTGGCTGGCAGCCTGCATGCTGGACTGCAGCATTTCACAGAAGGAAAGCAGACAAAATGAAAAGTGATCAGTGTAACGTCCCACTGCAGCTGCTGTATTATTGACACCTACTGGCAGAGTGAGTGCATTCAGGCCAGCACAACAACGACCCACCCCCTCATTTAATCCTCTTTTTGTCTCCTAAATTACAGTTTCAGTTTAATAAAATCTCTTTAGAGTTGATCCTCTGTAGGACAAGCTGCCAAAATACAAATCTGGGCAAGTAAATAATGTTATGCTCTCAATAAAATAGGAAAAAAGAGTCTAAAAAAGAGCAAAAAGGTGTGTTACATTATATGACTTTTTTTTACACAGCAACTAATATAAATAAACCAATAAAACTAAAAAAAGTAGCGATTTATTTCATAATTTGTCCTTTAAAAATAATATGAACTGTCGCTGATCCTCGAGTCACCACTAGGAGCACAATTCTCCTAAATCCGACCAGAAAAACCCAAATGTCCGACTTTTCTACCTGCCGTTGAACGCGCGTCCCTTCCGGAACCATAGACCGGCTGTGATGCGTTAAGGGACCCGCGATTGAGCTCGTTATTCTCAACTATTATATAAAAAACCTATGATTTGCATGTTAAGAGCCACCAACTGACTCAGGCTCAGTAAACACGGAGCAGCTGAGACGGAGAGCAAACAGAAAAAAGGTTTTAAAGTCACGGAGCTTCAACAGCAGACTGATAATCTGCTGCACCTGTTTCCTCTCCCCCACCATCCTCCCTGACAGCAAATACATCTGGATTAAACACTTGATACTTAAGATGATCCCATTTGTTTACTTACAGCCATCACCACACACAGAGGGACACCATCTTAAACTGAATAAATGTTGAGCAAGAGAATGATGCTATGACATCATCCTACATCATTTATTCATAAAAGGCTAGAAAGGTAAGCTGTGTGCCGTGTTGGGTACAGGCTGTAGGATTAGGAATAAACCACAATGGATGTCCCATAATCAGGGATAAAGGAGGACAAAACACGGATTATACACGTTTGAGTTGCAAACATGAGCCATAAAACCAACTGTTCTGCAGGAGATGTTTGTGTCAGTTGTTTCTAAAACTCAAACCAGGTCTGTTATGTCGAGTTTTTGACAACGAGTTGTTGCATTTATTCAACAACTCATTTTATGGATCATAAATCCACATTTACTTCCTGCTTTCAAACAAAGAATCGCACTGTTGAGTCCTTTGTCTGAGTTCCTCAGCAGCTGGTCCAGTGATGATGAGGTGCTGCAGCAGCCTGATGGTTAAACAAGAGGAAGAGGAGGAGGCTGTAACTCTACACCAGGGCTGGACCAGCACAGACAGCCTGATAAACTTTCATCCCCACAAATATGTCATCAAATATTTTCCTCAACAATATCTAACAGTCAGTAAAAGTGAAAGAAATAGGTTTATTCCCCCCGGACTTAAAGCAGGAAAAGTTAGTTTAAAGATTAATGAGGATAAACCGAGTATAAATATAAATTTGACGGCGTAATAACACATCGCTTTTTATTAAGTCACTATAAATACTAACGCAAGCGCTGTTTCTATTGAGATGCAGGTGACAAAACATCATTCGCATCAATAAGAGAGACAATAAGGTCGTAAAATGTTCAACATGAAAACAAAGAACCCACCTGCGACAGGAGGACGGGATGTGACCAGATTCAAATCCTTAAAACGGAGGTAGATTCGTTACTTTTCGAAAAATAGAAAAACTCGAGGCTTCTTCGCGGAAGAAATAATTTAGAAAACGTGTTTTTTACGGACTGTACATCGGGAGTCACAGTGCACTTTAGCCTTTCAGCCCGTTTCCTCCTCGGTTCCTTCACTGCGATTTCTTTTGTTGTTGTTGTGGAGCTCCAACAGCTGATCGCTGTGATGTCACCGCGGGCAGCCTATCCTAGGGGACGGACTAAGAACCGCTCAACCAATCAGAATGTGTTATAAGGACTGTCACTAACCCACGTGACCTTCCCCCCTCCTCCGCCTTATAAAAGCGGACATGACTGGGCAAAGCCCTGAGCTCAGCTGAGCTGACCCGGACCGAGACGTTAGGATCTCCTCCCAAAACAGGCTAATGTTACATAAACAGGCCTGGATCCGGGTTTCCGGTCTGAGCGGCCCCGTTCAGAGGCTTTGAGGAATATTAATGTTGAGCTGACAAGTCTTAAAGCTTTACCAGATACAGGAATCATCAGCCAGACCAATCTGAATCTAAAACCAGTCCCTGCTCTGTTAAGTTTTATTTTATCAGACTGAGCCACGATCAAAAGTGAAATATTTGACCTTTTTAAAATATTTTGCAGATCTTCAATCTCCACGATCAATCTGTCTTCGGCACATGTTCAGGGTCTAGACTGGGTAAACTGGGTTTATTCTGGATTAGAGAATAGCTCCACATAGCTTTTAATGTTTTGTGTGTGTGAACTTTTCTTCTTTTAACCCTAGCACTGTCCTACTTTTGGGGCATATGGAGTTTTCTTCTCATTTGGGGTCAATTTGACCCGACAGTGCAAGGGTTAAACATTCAATTGCATTTTGGGTGATTTTGTTTTTTTGAATCCTGTGCTGCTTTGAGGATTTTTGCTGCAACTTTCCTGCTTTTTTGCCACTTGTTATAATTCATAACTATAGCAACAAGAGACCTGTTTACAAGAGGGAGCGTCTCAAATTTAATATTATATTATTATTATTCAAAAGCCCACATAACACCTGAACTGCATCCCAGAAGGATTAAAGAGGAGGAGACGTGGATGTAGAGCACGGAGAGAGAGGGAGATTAAAACCATGAACCAACACTTTTATCGATCATATGAGAAATGTTAGTTTGCTCGCAAATAAAATGGACAAGTTTGAAGTGCTGATGAGGACCCAGTTAGAATACTGTGAATGGAACATCACTGGGACGTGGCTGCAGGATCGTATCCCTGACTCCAACGTCTATCAGATGATATGAGCAGACAGAGATTTGAAGACGAGTGTTCTTAGTCTGAGGTTTCTTCAGACCCACTGCAGAGGATCCTTCCTGCTCGAACAGCCTACAATGACTTACTTACACATCTACATCCCCCTGAGACAAAGAAAGTATTTTTGATTTTTATTTTATTGTTGAATTTGTTCAAAATCCAGGAGTTTGACAAAAATCTAGTCTCTGTGAAACTGAGCACTTTGGCTGTTTTGCCTGAAACAGCTCAGCTAAATTCATTTAACAGCTGATGTGTTTCCATGCCGTTTATGTTCCTTCCTGTTTCAGCAGCTTATTTAGAAGTTAGCAGCACTAAATAGAACCTAACCTGGACCTCAGCCCCAGGAATAGCTGACAGTGATAAAATTAGGTCAGCAGTGGGTTCAAGAGGGTCTATCATCCTTGGAAAATTGAAAATAGTGTCATCCTTCCCCTTTGGGTTTGTTTTGCATGTGTCTACGCCACGGTCAGTTTTATGTACCTTTGCATCTTTATTGACACCTTTTGCATCATTTTTGAGGTGAGGTGACAGGGTTCCTGCTGTGATTGGTGCACAGGTGCTCCGTCACACAAAGGCAGTGTGAATCTTTCCAGCTAACTAAACAGAAAGGACTGTAAAAACATCCACGTGGAAACATTTCACAAAAAGATGTTGGGAAAACATGTTTCTCTAAATGTTTCCATGGACCAATAAGGACACATCTGTACTCCACTTCACACCACAACACTGATAAGATGTGCCTCGCTGCTCACTTCCTTGGTTTTCCACGGTGTTACATCACCACTGTTAAATCCCCATGATGCCTCCAGAGTTTAGATCTGATCAGTCCTGACCAGCATGGATAAAAACAAATTAATATCTGAGATTATCAGCAAAGAATGTTATAGAACATGTTCTAAATTACACAACATGCTAAACTGAATACATGTAATGAAAGTTTTAAATGTATGTTTTCTGAATTCACTAAAGCCAAAAAGCAGCTATAGACGCTCATTTCTGAGCATTTACAAACTATACAAGTCCTATACAAGATCAACCTCTGAGCCCAAGTACAGAAGAATGATGAGAAAAAAAGAATATATAATTTGACATTTTTTTGGATGATGTTGAAAATAATTCCTATTTGATGAGATGATTCAGAAACTATATCATCTATAAATAAACATGTACATAAGCCTCCCATTGAACAGCCTGAGGGGTTTTAACTTGTATATATTTTTAAACCAATGCCACAAGCCCAAAGAAACTAAGTGTTCATCAAACCAGTCCCCATAATGTAAACCAATACCTTTCAGATTTGACTTAGTGTTACATTGATCTTATGGGTGAAATCTTCAGTAAATTAAATGACATTCACATCCTCTGAAGAGTTGAAAACCTGACTCTGTGTGTTGAAGCTAGCGTCATAAAGAGAGGAATAACGTCACGCTTTACCTTCATCCCTTACAGCCGTATCACCGTTCGTCTTATGTAATAAGTCTAATGTTTATCGACGGAGTTGTTGCACAATCCTGTTCTCTGTAACTCAGTAGCAGGGTCAAGAACCTTTTGTTGTTCTCACTGATGACTCATTGCGTGTACCAGGACAATATGTGTACTTTTGTGCTCAATCTGAAGTAGCATTAGCTTCCTAAAACTACTAGGAAAGGTTTGATGTTGAATTTGCTTCAGAAATATCAATACTGAGGTGTTTAAAGGAAATTTAAACATCCTTAGAGACCTGATAAACCTTGCAGTTATTTTTCAAGTATAGTTAGAATTTTTTTAAACTATGGTGTTTTTGCTAAGTATAAGTAGCAAACACAGTCAGTTAATAGATGGTTTGATTTGTGAAAATATCACAAATAAAATGATTTATAAGTCATGTGTTGGTACAATTTTATTGTTATGCTTATTTCTTATATTAAGTGGATATGCATTTAAGTCATTATCATTGAATACTTCTTATACAAAATCCTTCATTCATGAAGTTTAAATGAGAGGAACAGGATGTTCTAAAGATCCCTCCTAACTCATGAGTGATACTCCCTTCTTCTTAAAGATCTTTGTATAATAATTAGAGAAGCTGGACACTCTGCCTGTCTGTGAGCAGAATCCAATCGTAGCTGAATGTTATCAGCAGGAACTACCCCTGTCTGAAGGGATGTAATCAACTGTTCTGTCCTTCTGTTCTCTTGGTATATTTCTTTAAGGCTTGGAAGCCAAACAGCCTACAGGGGCGTCTATAGATGATTAGATCTGGTTCTGAGCTTTGTTTGGACCTGCAGTATCTACAGCACACTCTCAGCCTGATGGTAGTATCTCCTCCAGCAGCTGACTGTTGTCATGGAGACCAGTAGTTATTCAATGTTCAGCCAGCGGTAGGTTTAGGAATGTGAGCCAGGCTGTAACCCACTGACCTCTGAGGGTTCACAGCTTTACAACCAGCAGCTTCACTTAGAACAGTCAGATCAACACCCTGAACTCACAACAATCACAGTCTTTAAACAACAGTTCAGCAAACAAGTTTGAAAAACTAAAGATAATTTAAACTTGATCTCTATTTTTAACAAAACTAATTGTATGGAACACCCCGGGACCCTCAGTGTATTCATGGATCTGTTATGTCCCGTTTTCCTCTGAGTTGTTTTCAGCCTGATTGACTTGTGTGTGGTGGGAGGAGCCTATGAGGTGGGTCTATCTCTCTCTCCTCCTAAAAATCAAGCTTTTACAATTAAAGGTTATAAACTTAAACACTGGTCTGGTGTCAAATGTTACGTTTCTGTTTGAGTCAGCTGTAACATAATCATGGGGCTCGTCCAGGATCTTGATTTTCATGCTGTTTTTAAAAAAAACTGCGATTACAGAGTTCACTTCATGTGTTCATCAGATCATTTTTAGCTTTTCCCAGTTGAGAAGATTGTTTTCTCAGCTGGGAAACAGGTTTTTAGATAAACATAAAAAATTATCATGGAGTCAGATTTAAACATTGATAAATATAAACCCAGGTTGTTGCTTTTTATTCTGTTTGCATTTAAAGTGAATCATCATGATCAAATAAGACAACCAAACAACAACCAATCAGTGCACTTTGAAATGGTTAGGTCATAATATATATATGATAAAATCAAAAGGTCCAACAACAAAACGTTTAGTTTCATCTCATTCAGCCACTATGGAGGAAGAGAACTCAACAGCACGCTGAATGATTTCTGAACTAAAGGTTACTGGATACCATCACTCCTCACTCCACCAGTATCCTTCTTGTTGTCTGTAAACATTTTGGTTTGAAACAACTGATCTGAGTCAGATTAACTTTCTTGTCTGGACTTTGGTTGCAACTGTACACAAATAAATGTACACCTTAGTCCATACATAGTCCCAGTATTAATTATTGGAAGAAACTGACATTGTATTGACATTAACTCAACTAATGACTGGGTATTTTGGAAACTAAGACAACAGGAGGAGCTGAATTCTTGAGTGTTTGATAGCAGGCAGAATTAGGGTGGAGTGTCACTTGAAGTCACGACATGCTTTGACACACACTGGCCACAAACACAAACACACCCAGAGGAAAAATGTAGCGAGAGGTGGAGGGTTGAATGTGCTGATATCAGACACAAAACCGTGCAAAAAAGCTGACCATGAAGGAAAAGAGTCGACTCCCTTATTGCTATTTTTGATGAGAAGGGAGGGAAAAATCCTTTCACACTCATCTGGAAAGTCTAACAGGGAAAACTAAGAATGACATCCTCCTCTTGAGTTGCATCAGCTGAGCTGAGCTGAGCAGCCAGAAGGAGGGACGACTGAACAGGAGTCAGCTGGCTATTGATCCTTCAGCTCCTCTCAGTCGCTTTCCTCTGTTCTCTGCTGGCTGAGCTGCTTCCTGCAGCTCACAAAGTGAGATAATAATAGCAGCAAGGTTAAAAACAGTCTGTTTCCTCTCTCCATCAAAAAAATCTTCATGAGCATATGGAGAAACTGCAGCTTGGAAAAAACATCAGCTTGTTTTCACAGCATGTCACTGAACCAAACTTTTCATTAAAAGTTACATTAAAATGCATTCATTTGTGACAGTTACTTTTACATATCAGTACTTTTTACTGCAGAAATGATAAAAAAACGGCAACAAATTCACTGAAAACAGCAGTTACTTTCCCTCTTATTTACACTAAACACATCCTGGAGAAAATGGTTGAGTCTTGATTTTAAAAAAATCAACTAGGTGCTTGTAAAACCTTAACAGAATCTAGAAGAAAATATATCTTGTGGCAGTGTTTTTAAAATACATGTTGCCGACCGTGCTGAAGAACGGCCGGTGATGAAATGATTCAGCTGCCCAGGCGCCTGCAGCTCTCGTTTAAAACACGTGAGTCACATATTTGAGCTCCAGGGTAATATTTCAGTATGAATTATGTGTCTGCAAACAACAAAGGAAGCAGCATCTGTTCTGACATACTTGGATGTTTTGAAGTTCTGAATGTTGACAGATAAAAAATCTTGAAAGGTGAATGCAGAATCTAGTTTATTATTACAAGTTTGTGGCCATTATTTATCTAAATCTGAACATTAAAGGGGAAAAAAAGGTCTTTATACCCATTCTTTTCTAATAAAAATATAAATATGTTTTACAAACATTCAGGTAATTGTTAAAAGTTAATTATTTAAAAAGAAAAGTTAAAATCAATAAAAAGTATAAATTATAAAAACAAATTCCTCATTGTTGTAATAAAGCTGCGATAGCAAACTTGGAAAACAAAATTAGCTTGAAATGTTTTTTTTCATGCCATTTAACAACGTTCTATGTTACATAGTATAACTATAAATATATTGTGTCAATAAAAAAAGAAAGAAATCAATAAAGTGGTTGTCCTGCAGTTCTCTAAAAACCTCAGCCAATCAGACGTTCTGGACTGAAAGCAACTATTGGACAATCCAGCTGTCTGTCTCTCTGAAGCGCCTCACTTCCTCACTGCTTGGATCCTCCATTAATGGGTCCTCGAGCATTTAAAAGCAGAACATCCAGGAAGTGAGAGAAGGACAGAAACAGCGGGCTGTTAGCGCTTCAAATTTAGGAAAAACCAGGGGGAACGTTAGCATAGCGTTTCATCGGCTGGTGTTTTGCTCTCTATTGTTACTGTGACAATGTGCGGTCCCATGTCCGGGGGAGGCATGGCCTAAGATTATAGCTGACAGGAGAGTTCTGGGACAGTGTTTGTGTAAGCTAGCTAGCTACCTAGCTTGTTTGCAAATTCTCTATAGCAGCTTTAAGTGGGCTGGGCAGGTTGTGGTCAAGGTCAGAGGTCAAGTAAATGCCTCAGTCCTCTGCCACTCTGCATAAATAGCCCTAAACATTACATGAATCTGTTGACGATATGTTAACCGGCACGGCACACTGCTGAGCAAACCAGTTCATGAGACTGAGAGTCAATGAGACGCCCCAGAAATATTTTATTATAAATCTAAATGTAGTCACAATATAAACCAGACAACTTATAAGTACAGTTTGTTCTTTGCACAATATGTTCCAACTGTTTGCGTAAAATTATATGAACATGATTTACAATCAGGTTTTGGAAGGATTCAAAAACACTCCAGATTCTTTTGTAGGCACCGCGAATGAAGCCGTGAATGAACAACGCTCACAGGTCATTTGGGTTTCTTGGCTCTTCGTGTGGAATATACCGACAACTGATTTCCAAAATGATTAGTTGAAATCTTAAAGTGTTTC
The DNA here is from genome assembly GCA_006937965.1 of Callopanchax toddi. Classification (NCBI taxonomy): domain Eukaryota; kingdom Metazoa; phylum Chordata; class Actinopteri; order Cyprinodontiformes; family Nothobranchiidae; genus Callopanchax; species Callopanchax toddi. The sequence continues at coordinate 160,140 of SSNR01000539.1, forward strand.
TTCAGGATCAGATACCATCCATCCCTCATGACAGAATGAGTGAACCAACCATACTAATGATAACCACTAACTGCCAAACAAACAGTAACAGAATCCATAACTATCCCTTTTGACCAACTGATTTAACAACATGAAGAACAAGTGTGTGATGGATGTGTGTATTCTCTCCTCTGAAAGCCAAAACAATCAAACATAGAATTATTTGTACCGAAATGAATTAGAAAAAAATCAGAAAAGCTCTTAAGCTAAGAAGCAAGTAAAAATATAAGAAACCTAGAAAATAAAATGTAAACGGAAGGATTTCCTAAATCCTCACATTTCTATTTACACTTAAAGTGGCTGAAAACACTCCTAAATGATGATGTATTAAAGTCACATTTCCGTTTAGAAGTCCCAACAGTCTGAATATCTCACAACAAGAAAACTGTGCGTCTTTGATTTATTATCATATAAAGATTTTGACATTCCAGTTTGCACATTGTTATGATAATCTGTTGCAGTTAGACATGGATACATTTTAGAGACAGCTGAAACCTGTTTAGTAAGGATAAAAAAAAAAGTAGAAGTAAACATTTAAAAGATGCATAGAACACTGCTATGTATTTAAGCAGGTAGCAAAAAGCTGACAAGTTTTAGCTGGTTTCACTGAGTTTCTGACACTGATGCTTCGATCTGCAACTTTGATAAGTTAATTTATTACAAATACTATAAACTGTTATGCAGTTGATCAGAAACATGAGCACTAACAGAAGCTGACCAGTTAAAATAACCTTGTGTTGGGATTTGGTCTCATTTTTTATTTCAGGTCCTGTCTCAGTACAGCATAACGTTTGGAAGTGACATAAGTTTTTTTTTATTATTTAGTACTTTATTGGCAGATAGTTGTAGATTGACATATCTAGACAGTTGAGTAAAACAACTAAAATCTGAAACTTTGAAAACCCTGAAGAAATCTTTATATTGATTTATCCACTGATATTTAAATACTGACTTGTTTCAACACACAATAAATTCTGTTTCTGACGAGATCCTGTATTGATTAGTCAATGTTTGGACAACTGGTAGATATCTATAGTAGTAGATTATGGTAATCTAATGTGTTACCATGGTGACCTAACCCAGGATGTCCATTAAACAGAAATGACTGCTGATTTAGTTTTGTTACAGATTAATGTAATACCTAACATGCTAAAGTTTGAAAACATCCTCCTACGGATCTGGAATGGACCTGTGAGACAAATAACGCTCTGACTGATTACCGACCTTCTTCAGATTCAAAGCCTCAAAACAAAAATGGAAAGCTGCCAAAAGATTTATAAAAATCCTGCAGGTCAGTTTGATCTCAGGTATACAAAAGATGTGCTTTATCTTGTTTCAAACTCCAGATAAAAGTTTGTCAAGATTAGAAGACCAATAACACACAGGACCACCTAGTGTGCGATGACAGAGTGCGTTCTCTTACCCTACAGCCTCCCTGATCCCGTCGGAGACCAAATTTCATCCTGAGAGTCTGAGTCCTCCAATCCAAAACGACCTTTCCCATATTTTTGACTGTCTTTGGCACACGAAGCAGCTCCGTTGATGTCACTCAGCGGAACGTAGGAATAATCCTGACGCTGACGGAAGTGGGAAGCCCCTGAGCTGTGACACACCTGAACCAGGTGAAGCACCAGGCTGGCCAACAGGAGAAGGGTCAGGAGTATAGTAAGAATCAGCCACGATCGCCTGAGGAGAGACAGAGTTCTGATCATGATACAGCACTGCAATAAAGAACACTAAAATAAAGGATGTTATACAGAACAGCAGGAATTATACTAGATTTTAAGTGTTTAAGAACAAAACTCCTTTAACAGAATCCAAATCACCTAGATGGTCAAAACATCAGAAAAGTCACTCCTCTGGTTACGTAAGAGCAGGTTAACACACTGACCTAATGAAGCGTGATCATACTCACTAACCTGCTTTGTTCAACAGCTGTTCTCTGCTTTTACACGTTGGATTTTCATTTGATCCCACTGGTGTTCATCTCTGGGGTTTGAACAGTTTCTTGTGGAAATCATTCAAATCATATTAACTGATATTTGGCATTATTAATTATCTACATTACCTTTGTTATAGGTTTATTTTGTGCATATAGATAACGGTTGTTGGGAGCTCTGCAACACTTAAATATCTCATTCATAGGATAATAAAGGTTTATTTAATTCACTTTGTGAATAAACAGCACATCTGTGTTTAGTTGATGATGAGAAAGAAAAAAAAAATCTACTGAAAATCTCTGCTAGAGTCATTAGAAAAAGACAAAACACTAAAATATTCAGAGTAAAAAGCAGCCAAAGACCCGTCGATCCTAAAATGGACTTTATTTTAAACACTTTACATACTAAGCAGCTGGTTTCTCAGCATCTGATAAATATTTTAATTTAAATTAAGAAAATAAACTCGTGGATTTCACTTGATTTTATTTTTTGTGGCCGTTTACTTAAATATCCAGAATAGTGAAACAGACCTGAGAGGAGAGTTTAGGATGTGCTTTAACTTTAGTCTATGGACAAAGAGAAACCCTCAGACTCAACTACTTCTCTTGTCAGGTGCTTTTTGAATATCCAACCTTTAAAAAAGCCAATCAAAATAGCTGATGACTAATATGTTAGAATGTTCTTAAAAATAGATTCTGATATCAGAGTTAAAGCCTCGTTTGAATGTACAGGAAAGTCTGTATAAATAAAAATTATTTAAATAGAAACAACGTCTGGACTGCCTGACAGCTCTCTGTTCATTTAATGGAGGTCTAATACTATAATAATATGTTAAGAAAAGTTTTTTTTTAAAATTAAAACTGGACAACAGAAGTTAAAGGTCAGAGGTGAAAACAGAGACCAGTTTGACACTCACTCAGTCAGATAAGGCTTCTCACTGTTCGCATCTTCCTCTCGTCTCCAAGAGGTGAACATTTTGGTGGCCAGACAGTGTCCAGCTGGAGAGGGAGAGAGAGGGAGAGGGAGAGAGAGAGAGAGAGAGAGAGAGAGAGAGAGAGAGAGAGAGAGAGAGAGAGAGAGAGAGAGAGAGAAATCTGTTAATCGTTATTGTTTTGTCTACGTTTATCTCTGTGTTAGATAAATACTAAAATCCAGTTTACTGGGAATTTTTATTTGGAAAATTGAATTTAGCTTTGCACAGGATGAGCTTAGAGGACAACAAAATAAAAAAAATAAGCTAAATGGAGTTCATCAGTTTCAAAGGTGAGAAAAGCTCGTTTTAATAAGTCAACTCCAGTTTTGAAGGTTGAAAAGCCACCAGGGGTCAGACCGGGGGAATTCTCACCAAACAGGTAAATCCAGTTTGTCTCTGAAATGTTCCCTGAACTGGTTGTTTTGCCAGAATTATTTTCATTTTACTAAATTAATACCTTTAAAAGTACAGCAAATAGCATGTGTTTATAACATTTAGAAGGTTAATTTTACTCAGTCTGGCTGAATTTTGAACATGTTTTATGTTTGAGTCACAGTATTTATTAGAATGAATCTGGAGCCGTGTCTTTCTGTTCAGTACTCCTGAGGGTGCTTTTGTGTTGATGGTTTGTTTGGGCTTTGTCCTGGTTATCGTCCATCCCGACTCCCTGTAGGTAGAGGTCGTGCTACCTGTGGGCTAACAGCTGCTGCTGAACCACATGACAGAAACAGAACACGGCTCAGGTAACAGTTTCACTTTTTAGAAATGGTGCACGTCTCTGCCTTAACCATTTAAATTCGATTTGAAAAATAAGTTATAAACTACAGATAAGTGTGAAGGTATTAAATATGGATTCATCTGATTCTTATGAAGACAATATTTTCATACCATATATAAAGTTTTCCAGTTTTCCCTGTTGAACAGTCACAGTGCTCCTCTTTTTAAACAGAGCAACAAAGACAGAATTCTCTCAGCGTTATGCAAATAGTCACTCATGCACTCATATATCTGTGTGAAAGAAACAAAGTCAGAGTGTACACATTTAGTGTCACAAGTTTACAAGCAGCTTTGTTGTTTGGCAACTAAGAAATAAGTAAATAATCTAATAAATAAAGTTATTCTTCTGGATCATCATCTGGAAACTGTCGCTCTCAGGAAGAAACCTAGTATCTCAAAATATGGAACTTTTCAGGAAATGGTTAAAAACAAAAGTCTTTTTAAAAAATGTTCATAGTTCATAAGCTGTTTTTGACATATTTCAATGAATATTCATCCATAAAACCTGAAATGCAAAGAGTGACCATTAGAACTGATCTAGACAGAAACATGGAGATAACGTTTCAGATCAACAGCAGCAATATGTAGAAACGTTTGCATGTTTTTGAGAACGTTTTAAGTTAAACCACCTTTATGTAAAGTGTAATTGGTCTTTCCCTGAAATGTGATGTTACAGCTTCCTGTCTGCGGGTCACAGGGACACAAATCATCACAGTGACACTCCTCAGCACAAGCTAGTCCAAAGAATCCCAGAGGACACCCTGATGAGAAGAACAGACAGAAATTTAAATTCAAGGCTGGAATAGTTTCTTATTTTGCCACTGTTCATAACTTGTGCGTTCATGTTTAAATACAACATTTTTATACCTCTTCCAGTATCAGTGGATCCACTTTCTAAAGTACTAAAAGGGCATTTATGGCTTAAGGTAAGTAGTTATAATATATTCTACCCGTTTCTAGTTTCCACTGCAGTGAAATGTTCCTAACATCACCTGTCAGTGGTCACAATAGGCCATAGCTGGTTAGAGTAGCATGACAGTTAAACATAAACACTTCCCAAAAGAACTTAATCACATACAGAAACATTTCATAACCTAAGAAGCTTCTAAACATTTTGAATTGTTTGGATCTAAAACCCTCTGGTGTGACGTGGCCTAAGTGCCCATCAAATATAACACAGCTGTACCTTGTTTGCAGGTGTCACCATAGAAACCAGGAGGGCAGGTGCAGCGTCCGTGGACTGGGTCACAGGAGCCACCGTTGGCACAGGAGCAAGTCTGATTGCAGCCGTCGCCATAGAAACCCAGGAGGCACTCTTCAGATAAGAAACAAATCCAAATGCACACAATGAATAAATGTGCTTCATCTCTGTGGTTTTCTGCTAGCATGGTAGCTTTCAGATCAACACAAGCTAAATGTTAGCCTCATATAACTGGGGATAACTTATAGATTTTATATATAAAAGACAATCCAATCCAAATAATTAAACCACTAAGCATGCATTGTATAGTTGCTAAAATTAATAAATAAATAAAGCCCCAGTATTCATTTAAAGACTGCATATCATCCACCACCTTCATGCTGAGGGTTTCAAGTAGACAAATGAAGGAGTTGTTGGTCAAATCTAAAAAAAAAACCCATTATACTCGTTCTTACACATTATCGCAGCATCTTGCATGAAATCCTATTACAGTCAATCTAGTGGTTCATGGAAGTTTGAAGTATGAGTTGTGATTATAACACCTGGCTACTAACACACTAGATATTAGCTCAATTTCTGCAAAAGTAACTGAGTTAGAGACATGTTTGTGTTTTCCAATGCCAGTTGGCTGTGGAGGAAATGGATTGACTCCAAAAGTTAATCAGCTGTACAGAAACATCCAATAAATACTTTAAAAGTTTCATTAAAAGCCATCCAGTGGTTAAGGAAGCATTTTACTGATGAACATGAACGACATTGTTGTTCTAGTTTGAACATACTGCTGAGACTCTACTGCATTTAAAACACCGTAAACTTCATTCCCCTTAACTATTTCACTACAAGACAGTTTGTCACATTTTAACACGATGATGTACGACTATAGAAAACAAGTCTTTCTTTAAATAAAAGACTCCTGATAACGAGCACATTTAGTTAAAAGATAAGACTGAAAACAGGCAGGTTGGAGAGTTTGTTGTCTATTTTTTTATCTGGACTGATTTGAGTCATGGAAATGTTCTTATGCAAGTTTACATCTTTGCTTAGACTCATCTTTGTTGCTGAAAAGATACTGACTCCTGCCTTAAAACAATCTAAAAACACTGTGTGTGTGTGTGTGTCACTTACAAGTCAGCATCTATTTAAGTCACTCTGTAAAAGCTGTGCCATAATAATAAATAACATCTTTTAATCTATGAAACTTTAAATGTGACAGTTGACCCAAAAAATCAACAATTTAAAAACTTTCCTTATACTGGAGTGAACTGGTCTTCAGGTTTAAGTTAGGGGCAGCAATGAGAGGAAATTAAAGTTTACACTGTTGTTTACACGCACAGATAATTAACCCTTTATAGGGCAGGTGGCCACATTTGATCACTTGTTTTAAAAAGAAAAGATATTTGCAGCCTAAACCGGGAAACTTTCACAGGAAAGTTTTAAAAAGTGAAAAGAAAATGTAAGTAAAGAGTTACAAGGTTTAAAAAAAAACAAAAACAAGAGCAACAATAAAAAACCAGACAAAAGCCCTTTTAACAATTTAAAGGATGCTCAAAAATATCTGGAAATGTAAAGTTTTAAACATCGAGTTCTATTGGGGTCCTTTTTAAGGATATTTTTTCAGTTTTTCTATTTAAGAATTTTAAATATATTTTACTTGTTTAAATTTTTACATAAATAAATTAATTTTTTCTCATTTTTTAACACGTTTTTGTAAAAGTTTCAGGTTTAGGCTGCAAATCAAAATATAAAGCAAGAGATCAAATCTGTTGACGTGCACTATAAAGGGTTCACACACACACACACACACACACACACACACACACACACACACACACACACACACACACACACACACACACACACACACACACACACACACACACACACGTGTGTGTATGTTGATTATAGTTCCTGTATGCTTGACCAGATGATGCTCGTTTACCTTGGCTGCAGTTCATCCCTCTCCATCCAGCATCACAGACACATCCATCTGTTATCAAGACAAAAGAAACAGCAGAAACATGTAACGACTCCCTTAGAGCATCCTGTAACATCAGTGTGAACAAAACCTATTAAGTAAAGGTATTTTCATACGTTAAATGAGGCATTTAGCGTGTCAATCCCTCATAATAAGGACATGGAATAGTGTTTTATAACATTTTCCAGGCAAAGAATGATGAGTTATATCTGACAAAGTGCAAATCCCCCCAAGATATAAAGATCATATGGGTTTAAATAAGAGAAAAACAATGAAAGTTTGATTCTCTTTGAGCTCCGCCTCCACACTTACCCTGGGTGCAGACCCCATGGGGTCCACAGACCGGAGGCCGACACACCAGAGAGTCACAGGCGGCCCCTTGCCAGCCCTTCTGACACCGACAGTGTCCGTCCACGCATTGACCACGCCCACTGCAGTCTGCTGGCTGGCATCGACGGTTATGAACACACAGAACAGTAGACACTTCCCGGCTACAGCGCCACCTGCTGTCTGATTTGCTGGGAGGGGAAGATAAAGGGGGAGATCAGAGAAAGAATAAAAGGACAAACATCTATGACATTTCATTAAAAAACAGCAGCTTTTTATCTGTCAAATATCACATGTATGATTTATCAGCTCACCAATGATCAGACGGGTAGCTGGCCAAAGAGCCATTAACCACAAAGGTGGAAGAGCCGCCTCCATCCAAATTAATGGCATTAATCACTCCGTTCGCCTTCAAAAACGTTGCTAACTCCCAAAGATTCATGCTGCAGGACAGAGAAATATAGGTAGATAGCTGAAAAACAATAAGAATACACAGAACTGAATAAAAACAATTTTAAAATGGCATAAAGGAATAATATTTAGTACTAATAGTAATCGATCACTAATACTGATACTTAAAGTGATTTACATGCATTCAGGTGACATCAGCTAAGAAATGTAGAACTCTAAATTCAGGTTTGTCGCTGTTAGGAGAAGGTTTAGTTGTAAAATGACATTCTTGATCTCACCTTCTTGAGATGAAGATCCTATGATGTCTAATTTTCCATTTCTGTTTCAGGTTCAGAGAAACATTAATATAGTTTTTGACCCATTAGCATATATTAACTTAAGCAGAGCTGGTTATTTATGACAGGTCTGTGGTTTTTGAGGAATCAGAGCTGATTTTATATTTTTAAGTGGGATGGTGTGATGTTCGATTAGCTTGTGTTTTTCTGGTTTAGAATACAGTCAGCATGCTGTTAGATTGGAAAAGCATTGAAATAAAAAAACATGGAGCAAAAAAAGGTCACAGAATAGTATTTTTTATTTGCCTTCTGGAAGTAAAGTAAAAACAGAAAATGGAGATTTTCTAATGGTTTTCAGTAATACTCAAATAAAAAGAATTGTTAAGATATTTTCATAATAGCAAAATGAGTGTTTATGAACGTATTGAGATGCTTGTTAAAGATGTTTGTGTTTGCTTTATTAATCATATCATTCAACCATCAATAGTCAAGCTGAAATATTTGGGAACTGTTCTTTTAGACGGCCCACTGTCCCTTAGCTCAGCTTGTCTGCTCCGAGCCCAAACCCCCTCCTACTTCTCCAAACAGACGCCATGCTGACCTCTATGTACATAAGATAAGACACAGACTACTCAAAAGCACTTAAAACAACCCTCCTTAAAAAAAGACTTACTTTAAGCAACCAGTAACAACATCTAAGTTGTCAGCTGTGTGTATTAAAACAGTGCATCCTCAGCAGCCTCCTGCACTTAGTAATTTCAACATCCGAGTTAATTGTTTGTATGAGACGGAAGGTCAGCCTCACTCTTTAGTTCGACCTGACTTTTACACGCTTTATTGACCATCTGGAGTCCTGATATTGACAGAGGACACACAGAAGGCAGCAGCTATGCTTAAACATGTCAGAGTGTTGTGCTATTCATAGTCAGATCATTAACAGCAACACATTCATCTGTGGAGTGGCTGCAGGGCCACTGCTTAAAGGCTAAGAGGAAAGTGGGATCAATACGATCGATTGGTGGAATTATCTTAAGTGGGTTGAGGTGATATCAGCTTTACAGTTTGAGGTCATCTAGTGAAATGGGTCCTTTAAAAGGTTCAAATGCCCTTAACCTGCATCTGTTAACAACATTCACCAGCATCCATCCATCACCTCGTTCTTCAATCCTGCTTCTCAATCTGATTCCATGTTCAATGTTGACAAAACATTTAAACACAAGGATCCACGTTTGGTCTCTTTATTTTGTGGAACACTGATCTCACTGCCTGTTGTTCTTTTATTAATTTTATTTTATAAGTTGACTTTTAACTTGTTGCAACAAACACTAAAAGCAAACACTCATTAAACAGGATTATGAGTGAGTTATGATAAAGAACCAAGTTTCTATTTACTTTTAAACTATTTACTTTTAAGAGTTTTCTTATCATGTGCAAAACCAGCTTTTATCTTTGGCTTCCAGCTGAGTACAGAACCTTGTGACTGACTGTGAAGTATTTCAAACATACTTCTTGTTTAAATTATATTGTTGTGAGACATTCATTCCTCAGTGGATTAAGTTATCATATGAATAATGTTGTAAAAACTAAAGACGTCTTTAATTAAAGTCCTTTTCTGAAATGTAAAAATCCCTTAAAAAAATAAAATGTACAAAAACATTTTTACATCATATCAAACCTGCGTGAAACTTCTTTTTTGGGGGGGGGGGGCTTTGTTTCAACACCTGCTGAGTCACTTCAGGCTAACAGAATAAATGACGACATGTTCTATTTTATGTGTGTTCTTAAAGCACACTCACAGCGTGGTTATATATAAAGCTCCAGCTTCCGTTTAATCAATATTTTCTTCCTAACAACATGTTTAGAAGAGAACAGAAATCAATTGTAAACATCTTGAGCTCTTTCATTTTCTTACCCCCTCCTTTCTGTTTGTCCATCGATTTGGAATAGGATGAGCTTTCCATCTCTATCGTGGCCCACTGCTGTTCTAGCCGACACCACATCAGCAAAATACTGCAACGATCCTGTCAAATGACAATGAAACGGTTTATTTTGAAGGAAGCTTCTTGTTTAAAACTAGAACTGGATTAAAAGTAAACGTTTCTCCATCCTTTTTCTGCATTTCAACTCCTTCTTGTTATAATCCTGAAACTGCTGCTGCTTTAGTCAGTGTTCTTTTAAAAAGGAAAACATTTAGAATACTTTTATAAACTGTGGTTTAATTTGTACTCTAGAGAAGTTTAAATTGACAGAATTTTACAGACCGAATCCGTTTCTATGAACAAAAGAAAGAGGGATTCATCATTCTACATAGAACTTTTTAACATATGAAACTTATTCTTATCCCTTTTAAGGCAGGACTGGTGTCTCTTTTATGTCATTTTAACACGTACAGGAGAAAGCATATAATGTGACATCATCTCTGGATCAGCAAAGGTAGTTACAACATCGCAAATGTGTCATCCACCTAATAATTCTCTCTGTTGGGTCTTTATGATTTATCCAAAAGACTTGATGTTTTCTTAATAGATCTTTACAGAATTGACTGAGTGTTTTTGTTTGTGTCCTTGAAGTCGACTGCTGTTAGGAGATCATGTGAGTTGTGGGAGGGCTGCAGACTCTTGTCACTGCTAATCAAACATTGCAGTGTTGTGTTTTGGTGGAGCTGTGTGTTTACAGCAGGTCACCGATGACTTTCTGTGTTATCCAAACACTGGAGGGCACCAGCTGAGAAAATGTATTTATTTACTGCAACGCTGGAGCTGATCCAGTAGCCATAACCCAGTTTGAGCTGAGGGGTGAGAATTTTCTAGAAAGAAAAATCGTCAGTTCTATCGTCATTTAGTTCATGACTGAACCAGTAACTGTCAGACTTGTCTGCGGTTAAAGAAGAAATCTATTCTCCAGCTGTTTGTCATTGGCGACATGCGTTAGTATTTTCTGAATTTACCCGTCTCCTGAGTTTTGTTGCACTCGGCCTCCAGACTCTGGTTGATGTAGATCTCACCGTTCCTCAGCAGCCATATGACTCCGCTAACTAACTGGACAAAGGGATTGGACTGATCCAAAACATCTTCCTGGGACAGATACCTGGATGGGGAGTCAAAATAAAGACACCTCATCAGCACAAACTTTAACATGTTCAAGAACATGTAGAAGCCTTTATTCACCTGGTTATAAAGTTATTAGAGCTCTAGACTTTATTGAATTCAGTAGATTTAATGGTTTAATTAAGAAACAATTGCCTTTTGTAGCTTAAAACAGATGCATTTCAAATTAAACTGAGGTGTCTTAAAGTCCTTGAAAATCTGCTTCAGGTCAACGCATCAGACCGAGCAGTAAGTGGTTTATTTGTATTTGTTCTACCTTAGTCCCAGTTTTTCTGAGTGTTTTGGTGTCTGAACCACAACATGTGTTGCATCATGTAGAAATTCCTGGGATTTCTGACCTCACTTTTCAAACAAGCTAAATAAACTGTCTTGTATATATAAACTGTGTTTGTTTACATGGGTACTTTTTTTTAAATGCTAAATTTACAGAAAAACAGTGAAATTTAGCTCAGTATTGACCTGATTCTTTTAAATCTGCACTGGGCAAAAAACAAGTTCATTTATAAAACCTCAGTATGTCCTGCTACTGTCATGATGCCATGTTAAAGTGACAATGATAAAGAAGTGGTGCGACAGTGAGTCATGAACTCTTCACCTGAGGATTGTTTTTGAGAGGTTTATTGAAGTGGATCAGAGTTTACTCTGTGAAATACAGACTCACACGAACACAGGGTTTGTGGTTTACTTCCCACATGATCCGAGAGACCAGCAGCAACACAAACAAGGCAGGAAATATTTTAGAAATGTGATGTCAGGTGCAGACAGGCAGAAAGAGACACTGTAAAATGTCTCCAGTCACTGTGAGGAAAATATAGAGTGTGACTGCTTAAAGACACAGCTCAACACTGATAATACATTTCATGAAGTTGGCTTGTGGTGAACTCTGTTTAAAACCTTAAATTTGAGGCAGTTTGTTGTCATTTTTACCCTTTTTCTATTTCTGCCTTGTGTGCTATTATTTATCACTTGCTGCTGGAAGACAGGTGATAATGTTTTTGCCTTGGTGCGTGTCTGTTAGCTAAATATCTCAAGAGCAATTGGATGGATTAAAATGAAACTCTCTGCACTGGATGCACACCTACAACTAGTTAACTTTAGGAGTTAATTTTATTCAAGATGGCTGCCAAAACTTGCTGACCTCATCCTTCCCTATTGTCAGCCCTTCTTCCTTATCTGCTTAAAGAGGGCGCCACACAAGTGGCAGCTAGCTTGTTAGTGATAGTTGATAGTGGACTTCAGTACAAAGCGGGAGAGCAACTACCAGACCCCCGTCATCGACAAGAGCCCAGTGGAGAGAGTGGACAGCTTTAAATACCTCGGTGTCCACATCACGCAGGACCTATCATGGTCCTGTCACATCAACACGTGGTAAAAAAGGCTCGACAGCATCTCTTCTACCTCAGACGCTTGACAGACTTCAGACTGCCCTCCAAAGTACTCCTGAATTTCTACACCTGCACCATAGAGCGCATCCTGACAGGAAACATCACAACCTGGTTTGGATATAGCACCATGCAGGACAGACGTGCTCTACAGAGAGTAGTGCATTCAGCTGAGCACATCATCCGCACCAAGCTCCCTGACCTGCACTCAATCTACAGCAAGCAATGCTGGACCAAGGTCAGAAAGGTCATGAGGGACCCCAGCCACGGTCAGGAAAACGATTCAGCTCCCTCAAGACAAACACAGAAAGACTGAGGAGGAGCTTCTTCCTGCAGGAGATACGGTCACTCAGTCAGATCACCACAGTACTGATCCAGTTTTGCACATGTTTTCTTTTTTGCACACCCACACATATGTTAATTGTAACTATGACACAAGACATTTTAAGAATAATACTTTAGGGCATACTTGCACACCGCCTGTACATTTCCTGCATATTTAACTTCATTTCCACACATAATTCAAGGATTCTGTTTGTTTTCTACATTGTACAGCATGTTTTTCATATTTTCCTAATTTTCTTCTATATTTTAAATGTATATATATTTTTGTGTGTGTAAAGCATATTGCATGCACATATAGTCTAATCTTCTTAACTATATTTATGCTTCTTTTTCATCTTGTTAAATAGGTTGTTTTTATTCTTATGTTATTTTATTTTGTGGTACAGACAGACGTCCAAGCATTTCACTGCGTATCATATTGTGTATGATTGTGTACGTGACAAATAAAAATGTGAATTTAGCCCGCAAGGACAATCTTACCAGTCTGTTATGTTTAAGTCTAATCCTGTAAGATTGTACTGAAACTGAATTTCCCCTCTGAGGGATCAATAAAGTTAATCTCAAATCTCAAATACAGAAATGGCTACAACTCAGTGGGTTTTACAGATATCAAGCAACAGCACATAGTCTAGGCGCTAACTGACTGCACAAGATCTTGTGATGATGCGTGATTGTTTATAATGTTACTTTCAAGACTTGACCAAATTGGCAAGAACTCCATAATTTCTCATTAAAGATGATCTTAATTTAAACCTCCGGCATCAAATATGAAGAGTGATATGCATTCCTTAAAGAAATTCTAGACCTGTAATTGTGACTCTTTACACACAAAACAACGTTAAACAACAACTACACTTATAGGTCTTTTTTTAATCAATGCAAGGTCAACACAGGTTTGTTAACCTGCTGTTATGTTCTATCGCGAGAGTTTTGTGAGAGGCAGGAGTTCTGTAAATATACATAAGAGGAATGTGAGAAAAATAAAGAGCTTTTTTGTCTTAAGATACATTTGTTGGACTTCATGGTAGAAGAGGATGGTTACCAACTATAGAGCACCGCCTAAGTTTGATGAAGCCAGAACATACGAGTGGCTGGAAAAATGAAATCGGCATGTGGAGACTCGTTACAGATTTGGACAAGAAAAAAGCAAGCATTGGCGGTGGCGCTGGGGTTCAAGGGGCGAGCCAGGGAGACGGCTTTGGAAATATCCGCGGAGGATTTTAACAAAGACAACAGTATGGAAACTTTGCTTGCAAAATTGGACACGGTATTCTTGAGAGAAGAAAAAGACCGAGCATATGAAGCATGCTCACACTTTGACTCGATATCTCTTTTTCTTTTTTACCCCGTGTCCTGCCTGGCTGTAGAGCAAACAGAATAATGTCTGAGTGCCAAAAACAAGCCCAACAGCGTTGCAGTTTCAGGTGAGACGTTACAGCCACTGCTATAATGCTCAACCTGACTTATATTTAAATATAACTTTAAAAATCTTTATTAGAACATTTTTATGGTTGATTTGAATCACAATGGACACAAAGCCTGAAAGGAAGGGGAAGGGTACAGAAAGAAGAGTGGGGGGGAAGTAAACAGAAAAAGAAGAGAACATGAAGAATCCACTTCTAGACCTGCAAATAAAGCACAAACAAACAAACAAACAAACAGGCAAACAAAACAGGGAGAAAAGATACAACAGCAACAAACAGCATATGAATACACAACAGTTGTGATATCCTTAAAGTGTATACGGTAAAGACCCATTCAAGATGAGTTCAGTGTCAACCACAGCCCCAGTCAATGTGTCTGAAAACACCTGAGTCCGTCTTCACGTGAACACCTTGTGATCACCCGTGTGTGTATATGTGCGCTTGTGTATGTAAGGTTTCTCTAAAGAAACATTCAATAATAAGTTAGAGGAGCCACAGACCCGCCCCCAAGGCCCATGGAGGGCTAACCAATGGGCTAAAGACTGTCCTCATCGTAAAAATGAAGTTGACAGAAGACGAAACGGTTGAAGAATGTAACATAATGCTGTTTACTAAAACAGCTATAACTGAGACTGAGGTTTTCCTAACCGAGTCACTGGGATCAGCCATTATTGACACTGCATGCACCTGAACTGTTTGTGGTGAAAAGTGGCTGGAGAGTTATGTAAATGATCTGAGTCAAAGCCAAATCCAAGAACTGCTGAAAACAGAATCTTCAAGCTGCAGGCCTTTCAGATTTGGAGATGGTCAAGTGGTGTACTCCAACAGAAGAGTAAAGCTTCCTGCCAAAATAGGCAGAACAAAATGCCACATTGAAAGTGAGGTTGTCTAGTCCTTGTTGATATTCCCCTGCTCCTGTCCCTAAAAAGAGCAGGAACGGTTCTAGACATGGAACATGACAAAGTTGTTACGCTTAAGCAACAAGTGCCTCTTGAGCTACTTCAGGACACTACTGTGTGGACATCAGAGATGATAATGTAGAAATGAACTGTAATGAAAGTGAAGTACTCGTTGTCACAGCAGAGATGTCATTAAAGGAAAAGCGTAAAGTTCTCTTATGTGGGGATGGACATTGCTACTGTGGATGTACAGGTGCATCAGCACGGTTATGTTGAAAACCTACAACCAGTCCATTTACAGGCAGCATGTGCAGTACAGAGAGACGCCTCATTAAATGAGATGGAGAAAGAGCAACTCAGATCCAAAATAGGACAGATTTTGTGGGTTGCTAAACAAACAAGACCAGATGTTATGTTTGACATCTGTAGCCTGGCATCCAGCATTAAAAAAGCCAGAGTTCAGTCCATACATGAAGTGATTCGCAAACTCAAGTCAGATAAAGTCACACTCAAGTTTCAACACACATAGCAGTGGTGATATGAGCTTAGTCGTCTTCAGTGATGCTTCACTGGGTAATCTTCCAGATGGAGGTACACAGGGAGGGGTTTACATTACTCTTATGGGAAATTCTCTCCTTTGTTTTGGTTATCTAAGAAAATCAGACGTGTAGTAAGAAGCACTCTATAGCAGGAGAAACTTTTGCCATGTCAGATGGCATTGACAATGCTATGTTTTTAGCTACACTCTATTCTGAGCTTACCACAGGTGAAACTGATCTAAACGCCGTACCGATTATCTGTGTCACTGATAATCACTCGCTGCTTGATGCTCTCAAGTCAACAAAACAAGTCACAGAGAAGAGACTCAGGTTAGAAACGAGCAGCAGCAAAGAACTCATACAGACTAAAATTAGAGAGGTGTGTTGGGCAGATGCAAAGTCACAGCTTGCTGACTGTTTGACTAAAAAAGGTGCTTCTTCCCTGGTGCTCCTGAAAGCACTAGATGAGGGAGTGTGGATACAATGAATCTATTTTCACTAATATACATATGGTAACTGGTAAATGGCTTGTATGCTTTCTAGAGTGTTCTTCACTCCCCAAAGCGCTGTACAACACATCAGTCATTCACACTCACATTCACACACTGGTGGTGACAAACTATGTTGTAGCCTCAGCTGTCCTGGGGCACACTGACAGAGGCGGGGGGGTGCCTCCAAGTCCCTCCGACCACCACCAGTAGGCAAGCTGGGTGAAGTGTCTCCAAGGACAAAACGACAACGTAACCCAGCTGGAGCCGGGATCGAACCGGCGACCCTCCAATTGCCAGACGGCCACTCTACCAACTGAGCTACATGTTGCTGAAGTGTTCAACATTTGTATGTTATAAAGTTTCAATTTACATATGTTTACATAAAACGTTTCAAAAGAAAAATGTTTTTGTGATGCAACCAAGTTTTTTCTTTTAAGGAAGAGGGAGATTGTTAACCTGCTGTTATGTTTTATCGCAAGAGTTTTGTGAGAGGCAGGAGTTCTGAAATTATATATAAGAGGATTGTGAGAAAAATAAAGAGCCTTTTTGTCTTAAGATACAAACGTCGTGTCTGTTGGCCTTTTCAAGGTTCAGAGCTCAACTTAGAACCATTTCTCCCTGTTGTATTCATCAACAACTGGCTTCAAGGCAGAAAGACTGCTGCTACAGGAGAAACTAATCTTTGTTTATCCTAAACAAACAAAAAGCACCACGCCATGTGTGTACAAGACAAGTTATAAAAACTATGAACAAAAGGGAAAAATATCTCACAAACAAATGGTTAAAATAGTGAAATAATGAGATGTTCGTTTCTGCAACAAAAGTACCAAAATAATGGAGAATAAAAAATGAACTTACTAAGCCTTGATGTTTGGTATGATTGTGGCTAAGAGACTCATTCTTAGGACTTGGAAAGCCACTACTCCCCCTCTTTTTAGTGTCTGGCTGCGCGAAATGATTGGCTGTTTAGTGTTTATATGTTGAAGAGGTTCGTTATCGATTGGCAGACGCCAATTCTAAATTGCCAACTCCGGGTCGGGAGAGAGGTCCTGCCTCAAGTGGAGGAGTTCAAGTATCTCGGGGTCTTGTTCACGAGTGAGGGAAGGAGGGAGCGGGAGATCGACAGGCGGATTGGGGCAGCGTCTGCAGTGATGCGGACGCTGAACCGGTCTGTTGTGGTGAAGAAGGAGCTGAGCCAGAAAGCAAGGCTCTCGATTTACCGGTCGGTCTACGTCCAAATCCTCACCTATGGTCATGAGCTTTGGGTAGTGACCGAAAGAACGAGATCGCGGATACAAGCGGCTGAAATGAGTTTTCTCCGCAGGGTGGCCGGGCTCAGCCTTAGGGATAGGGTAAGAAGCTCGGACATCCGGGAGAGACTCGGAGTAGAGTCGCTGCTCCTCCATATTGAAAGGAGCCAGTTGAGGTGGTTCGGGCATCTGGTAAGGATGCCTCCTGGACGCCTCCCTCAGGAGGTGTTCTGGGCATGTCCTGCCGGCAGGAGGCCCCCAGGTCGACCCAGGACAAGCTGGAGGAAATACATCTTCAGTTTGGCCTGGGAACGCCTGGGCGTCCCAGCTGAGGAGCTGGTGGACTTGGCCGGGGAGAAGGTGGCCTGGGCTGCCCGACTTGGAATGCTGCCCCCGCGACCCGGACCCGGATAAGCGGAAGAAGGCGAGGCGAGGCGAGGCGAGGAGGCAATTCTAAATTTGCTGAAATTTGGGGCCCTTTTATAAGTCACATAAACAGGGGAACAGCATAGTTAATTTGCTCATCTCTCAATATTTTGTTGTAACATGAACATTATTTCGTTACCAGACCCTGATTTCCTCCTGGACCTGTTCCCTGCTTTTCTGGACCCACTGTATCGATTTTTTTTTTTACATATATCTGTTACCCTGCCTAATCTCATATATATGATCATCTTTCTTTTTACTTTACTTTTGTGAATTGGCAAACTAGACTGATTGTGAAAATTGTTTACTGTAATTTCCTTACAGGAATACTGGCATGTTTTGTTCTTTTTGCTTGCGTTTGTTCTTGTTTTGTCTTTTGTGTAATTAACAAAAATTTATAAATAAATGTTAAAAAAAAATTTTACTTACTGGTCAATAAGTCACTGTAGAGGTATCTCAATTAGACTTTCAAATATATTGATTCAGTACTGATTTGTTTTGGAGTCTTTCCATCGATTATCCATTTCACAAAAAGATTAATCAAATCCTCACACAGCCAGTTGAGATTAATGAAGAAAATCTTCATGACGTCTAATTAGAACTGAGACTATTTTAGTTCATTTACAGCCCCACTGATTAAACTAAAGCAAAAACATAGAACTGAAACAGAATCATGTTTGTATTAAACTCACTTATCTTAAAGCACAGAGCTAATCGTTTCTTTAATATAACTTCATTTTTTAGTCTCAAACGTGAAACTGCACGTCTTACCCAAACACCAGCGTGCCATTCTTCCTGATTCCAAACTGTGCGTTTTGCAGCCCGCCACTGTCCCGTACC
Source organism: Callopanchax toddi (assembly GCA_006937965.1). Taxonomy (NCBI): domain Eukaryota; kingdom Metazoa; phylum Chordata; class Actinopteri; order Cyprinodontiformes; family Nothobranchiidae; genus Callopanchax; species Callopanchax toddi. The sequence continues at coordinate 178,761 of SSNR01000539.1, forward strand.
AGCCTGCCATTGCTCACCACGTTTCCCAGACACTGGCCTGAGTTTGTGTTGAAGAAGCCAGCGTTTTGGGCGTAGAGACACTCAGCAGCTCCAGCTGTCTCCTCCACAGTCGCCTGTTGATTCATCTTGCAGCCATTTGGACCTCCTGGCTCCACCACAGACACCGTCCTTAGCGGGTCATGGACCACAGTCATGTGACCTGGGAACAGAGAGATGCCAGAAATTCTTTAGGAAATAATTGCAAAACTTTGTACTCGCAAAAGTTAAATCTAGAGTGAAAGAAGAAACTATAGAATTAAAACATTAATCAGTCCAAACTCTCTGCTCCTGATTATTAGTTAACTTGGATCATCATCATCATCATCATCACTCACCATAAACCCATCTGGTGCCTCTACGCACATCTGTCACAAACACCCTGGACTCAGCAACTGGCTGCCCACTGTTGCTGCTGGAGGGCCAGCTCTCATGGGTAGAGTTACCATAGAGGATGCCCTGACAGTCTCTGACGTAGCGGTGAGAGTGGGAGGGGCCATGTCCATGGATATACGGCCGGAGGACGTCATCATCCAAAGAACGTCTGCAAGGATGCACAATGTTGGAAGCAGTAAAACTCAAATATTTGCTTAAGTCAAATACTGTAACTATCCATTGTTTTTTGTGACATTTATGTTAGTCAGTAAAATGTCTTTGTTTCTGAACTGCTGGTTAAACAAAACCAACATTTTGGTGACATCCTTCAAATCACAATTTTAAATTATTTATACAGTGAGTGCAGAATTATTAGGCAAATTAGGGTGTTGATGTCATTAGACCACACCCCTTCTCATTACAGAGATGCACATCACCTGATATGCTTAATTGGTAGTAGGCTTTCGAGCCTATACGGCTTGGAGTAAGACAACATGCATAAAGAGGATGATGTGGTCAAAATACTCATTTGCCTAATAATTCTGCACTCCCTGTAGTATGTTGTTTGCCAAAGAAATATATATTTTAAAAATATATATAAACTGCACTATTTTTTAATTATGCACATAAAACCACTCAGCAGATATACTGTCGTTAAACTGAAAAGCAACAATATTATTGACAAGCATCACATGAACTGTCAACCTGTGCAACTTAGAAAATTCATAGATCTCTACTGATTTAAGTAATCAGGATGTAAAAATGAGATAGAACACACTACAGTAAGGCAATCCGCCACAAAACCCTATTTAAATCAATTAAACTATAATCAAATAAAAGGCTAAGTGACTTGTGTAATGCTTACACGTAGCATTTAGTCTGTTTGTTCTTCAATAAAGTTCAACAGATGTTCTTTGCACCAACCTAGCTTTGCTTTATATTTACTTGGATGTTTTTTAGAGCAGTTTTGATCTGTTGAAAAAGTCACAAAATAGTAAGAAACACTAGTTTTCTACTTGCAATCAAGCGCAAATATTTACTGCAATGAAATTAATTTTGTAAAAAGTCATACATTTTTATATGTGAAAAGGCTGGAAAAGAAAATGTTAAAACGCTAACAGTACAGTATCAAATATTTGAATATAATTTTTATAGTCATCAGATAGACGATTATTTAGTGTATGTTGGTTATGTAATACAATACATTATTTGAAGATATAGTGATTTAATTTGGATTAGATTTATGACACAACAGCACCCTCTTGTGGTTATAAACTCAAAACTGCAGAAGTACTTCAGCATGAGGGAGGCAAAGAATGACGTGTTGTCTTGTGACCAATGATCTGGTGAACAAGTTTCATTTTTAATTCAAAACTTTGAGTTTACCCTTAAAGTCGAAGCAACCTCGTTTTTGTGTCAAGTAGATGTTTAAATTTATTATTGATTATTACGTAGAAGTAGTTTTGATTGTGGTTACTGGGTCAAATTTAGGATCTTTGAACTCAAAAAGACAAATAGGTTGTATTTCTCAACGAGTAGGGTTAGCTGTAGTTTGTGGACTTAAACTGGGGTTTAAGACACGAAAATAAAATGTCAATTTGACTTATTATCAACAACAAATATCCGCAATCATCAAACGCAACATTCATACATATGGAGGAGGAAGAAAACAGAACTGAGAATGAACCCTGGCTGCTAACAGAAACTAAACATGCTAGAATTAGATCAAACAAAACATGTCTTACCGACTGTTTTTAGTCACGGACGGCTTAACAAAGAGCAAAAACAGCAGCCACAGATGCCAACATTTCACCGACTCTGCTGCCATATGGTGTGGACAACTAGCCTGTCAAACTCCGCTCTCCGGTTGCTGTTGAACCCGACATCTTCCTGGTAGAGCCCAACAACACGAAATAAAAGGAAACACACGAGGTAAACACGACGTCCACTTCCGCTTAATTACACAATAAAAGCCTCACTAGTGGGCAAGGATATTATTATATGAATAAAATGTAATTTATTTAAATACAAATGTTATAAACACAACTTAGTCTTAAAATGTAAATGTATTTATTCATTTATTTAGCTTTTCTTTAAAATGGGCTTCTTTAATTAAACAATAACCTGTTTATTTTATAAACATAAAACAACAAGCAGACCTAACAGATCTGGGTCGGTCACGCTCATTGGACGAACAGCTGATAAAGACGCGTCACATAAACATCAGTGACACTTCTGATGAAGACCTGAGCAGTGGGTCGAAACATGTCAAAAAAAAGGTAAATAAGATTGACCAAATATTACATGTCTGCATTAAAAGAACCTTAACTAGTAACGTAAAAAGAAGATCTTTCTCTCGGGTATCTCGGGGTCTTGTTCACGAGTGAGGGAAGGAGGGAGCGGGAGATCGACAGGCGGATTGGGGCAGCGTCTGCAGTGATGCGGACGCTGAACCGGTCTGTTGTGGTAAAGAGAGAGCTGAGCCAGAAAGCAAGGCTCTCGATTTACCGGTCGGTCTACGTCCCAATCCTCACCTATGGTCATGAGCTTTGGGTAGTGACCGAAAGAACGAGATCGCGGATACAAGCGGCTGAAATGAGTTTCCTCCGCAGGGTGGCCGGGCTCAGCCTTAGGGATAGGGTGAGAAGCTCGGACATCCGGGAGAGACTCGGAGTAGAGTCGCTGCTCCTCCATATCGAAAGGAGCCAGTTGAGGTGGTTCGGGCATCTGGTAAGGATGCCTCCCGGACGCCTCCCTCGGGAGGTGTTCTGGGCATGTCCTGCCGGCAGGAGGCCCCCAGGTCGACCCAGGACAAGCTGGAGGAAATACATCTTCAGTTTGGCCTGGGAACGCCTGGGCGTCCCAGCTGAGGAGCTGGTGGACTTGGCCGGGGAGAAGGTGGCCTGGGCTGCCCGACTTAGAATGCTGCCCCCGCGACCCGGACCCGGATAAGCGGAGGAAGGCGAGGCGAGGTAAAAAGAAGATGCGATGAACTTCATAAAATATTTTATGTAAATGTTTCAGATTTAGGCAACATATAATTCAAAGCATGCAAGCAAGTGATCATATATGGTCACTTGCCCTATATGCTGTTAAACATAGATTGATCTGTGTTTATGGAACATTTTGGCTGTTTAAACATCAATTTGCTGATCAATTTCTGATTCAATTTAGCTCAGATTTTGCAATATAGTTACATGGATTTTTACTAATTTTGGCACAATAATATACACATGTGCATGCAGACTGACAGCAGTTGATGTTTGATTAATTTGATAGGGTATGGACTGGTTCAGTTACATCAGGCAGATATGGGCTGCAGACCCTAGAATTATTATAAAATTTTAACAAAACCTGAATGAATCCTTCTGATTTGTCAGATGGGTTACAATAATGTTGTCTCTTGGTCAGGTTGTCATTGGAAATGAGAAGTGGTTCTCAATTGACCTACTTGGTAAAGTTTGATTTATTATTATTATTATTATTATTATTATTATTATTATTATTATTATTAATTAGTAGTAGCATTAGTAGTAGTAGTATTAGTAGTACAAATCCTAATTTTATTTGTGCTTACACATTAAGTATAGTTGTTATTTAGTTTCAGAGGATCTTTGTTATAATAAGACACAGCTAAAAAACACTTCAGTAATAATAGGTCTGCTCTTAGTTTTAAATATGTATTTTAAGGTAAGGCATCCTTATCACTTGAGAAATACATTTTTATCTAGTCCTTATCTTATTTTGAAAGAAGTATCATTTGATTTCCGGTAATCTCGTAAATTCTCTTTTTCATGTTTGTATGCTTTAATGCAAAGTACACGCGTTTCTAATAACTATGCGATTATTTTACTATTACATATTCAACCACAATAAATTTTACTCCTCTTTGCAAACTCAGTTAAAAACATTTTTCCACTGGTAACGGACCCATGCGATGGGTGACCAGAGGAAGGTTTTAATGTAACACATGACTAGAACGTCTGCTGCATTCATATACAGTGAAAGCATTGGATTTTCCAATATCTAGGTAAAAACTAAATATCCCACATGGATTATCTTTCAATTATAAAGTTAGGATACAATTTTGAGTTTGGCCGTTTTTATCCCAGAAAAACACAGCTTGTACAGTGAATTCAGATTACTATTTTGGTATTCTTGCTTGTAACGAATGTACCATGATCACTGAACTCTTAATTTACGTTGTTGAGTGAATAGAATGCTAATAATAAATGTGTTTTTCTCATGGAGAAGCACAAAGCAAACGCTGGTGCAGACATGGTATTTTTTTAGCATTTTATCCATTACGCAGAAGTCCATTCCAATATAGTTTTTTCCCTGTTGTGGTTAAATTTCCGAGGTACATTGACTGCAGCACGGTGTGAAGGGGAACATGGCAGCTTGTGTGAGTGCTAAACATGGATTATTAGGCAGCAAAACATCGATTATTTACAGTCTTCATAGAAAAATAGCACCAGCGAGTGTTCGTATCCAACGAGCGGCAGAAATTCAAAGTGTGAGAGCGTCAAGCAATGCAACAGAATCTCAGCACAATGAAAAGTACTGTCTGGAGTTGGTCAGGTGGGTCAGGCTGTCTTCAGCGCTAACATTTGATAAATGTTCTTACAGAACTCATAAATAAACTTTAATCATTGACAGGATACACCCAATATATACAAATTGATGTGCAAAAACGTAAAAAAGGGATAGTTTGCTAATTCAGCTTAGTTTATGCTGCTTTAACAACATATCTACGCCAGGCTCCATTCACAAATCTTACATGAAAGTTGACAACTTTGTATTAAAAGTATTAGAGAAATGCTTAGGTGTTTTTTTTTTACAGTGTGAAAATTTATTTTTCAATGTTCAAATCGGCGGACTTCAACTGACTCCATGTTTAAACGTTATAATCTTTTAAAGTGAGATTTATTTGAAGTGGCTCTGTGACCCATCCACCCCAAATGAACAAAAACAATGTCTTGAAATGTTTATGAATGCAGCTCACTACATATGCATTTTTCTTTTATTTTCTGTTTTAATTTGCTGAAACTGTATTTTTTTGGGAATTTTATTAGCTCAAGATCTATTGATCACAGACTTAAAGTCAAAAGGTTGTCAGTTTTTTTTAGACTAATATTTATTATTAATAATTCATCTTTTTGCCCATGGCAACATGGCGTGTCTCTTCTTCTCAGGTTCAGAGACTATGAAGGCTTCTTGTCGTCTCTCCTCCTCCCAGAGGAGATCCGGCGCTCGGCTTTAGCTCTGAGAGCTTTTAATGTGGAGCTGGCACAGGCAGGTATCCCCAGCATCTGACTAGATTTGCAATTTATTGAATTTATGCTGCTGTAACTGTTGTCACTGCCACTGTTAGATCTGTTATTGAACTATTTGTTATATTATAGTAATTATATTTAATTAACTTTAACAATATGAAAAGTCCAAAATAGTGCCCGACATCAGATCAGCTGCCTTTTAAAAACTATGTTTAATATTAGACCTTCTATATTTGTTTTCTGAACAAGGTGAAGGACTCAGTTTCCCAGAAGACCATTGGTTTGATGCGAATGCAGTTCTGGAAAACGGCCATAGAGGAAATCTACAGAGATGACCCTCCAACCCAACCAGTCAGCGCTGAGCTTTGGAGGGTGAAATGTTATTATACATGGTTTTGACTTATCAGTTAAACATGAAACCTATTGAATAAACTGATTTATTTAAGAGATATTAGCACAAACATCAGCTATTTTCTTTGATCATCATTAAAACTCATTCAATTTGCTTTTGTCTCACAGGCAGTGAAGAAACACAACTTGACAAAGAGATGGCTTCTGAGGATTGTTGCAGAAAGAGTAAGACAAAGTTCTGATAAAGATAATCCCACACTTCTGCAATTTGTAGTAATCTGGATTAAAGCTTGCATTTGACTTATTACAAAGTGTGTCCACCAAAGGTATTAAAAGGAACTTGAGTCTTTCAACATGTTTAATGAGGGATATTGATAAAGAACATTGTAAAAAAAGCCTTTCTTTCACCAGGAAAAGGACCTGGATGACAAAGCCTACAGGAACATTCAGGAACTTGAGACATATTCAGAGAACACACAGTCATCTTTACTGTACTTACTTTTGGAGTGTTTAGGTAAGAACTCTTCATACTTCTGAGGCATATAAATTAAATATTATAAGCTAGAAATATTACGAGCAGTCTCTAAATATTAGAATTATTATTAAAAAAGGACATTTTAAGTTTTTGATCAATTTGCATTCTTTATACAAGTCTTCCAGCAATTAAATAAATGCAAAGTCAGACTTCAGCCTGATGTATTTAGCCATCTTTGCATGGGATCAGATTTAGATTATTCAGTGTAGAAAATGCAGGTTTGAATTTTGAACTGCCTGATTTTACTTAAATAAGAGGTTGATTTGGCCTCATTTTCTCCACATACAGCTTTTAGACATTTTAATGATCAAATTGAACTACCTATAACTGACAGTAACTTTCTGCTAGCTGTTTGACCCTCATAGACTTACCCACTGAGGAACCTACACACAATAGTCTGTTGTCTCACAGTCCAGACTGTGAGGTGGCCACTCGTCCTTTTTAATGAATGCAGGAACCAAATCCTCCAAGTACTGTTGTGTTCTGCAGCTTTAATGAGATGCTGTGCCATTTTTTTGGAATATGATTCCATTATCAGGAAACAAACGCCAACATTCATTGAAAATGGAGACCAATTGACCAACTGTGAACTCAGATCATCTGGAACCACATTTGTTGAGACTTAATCATAAATTTGATCCCATGCAAAGTTGGTATTGGTATTTATTCGAACATGCAAAAAAACAAATTAATAATCAATAATCATGGCACAACTCTGCTCCACACATTCGAAAAGGAGTGGGAAGAAGTACAACTTATTTTATCCCACTCCCTCTTTACAAACCAATCTATTTAATCAAATTAATCAATTAGCTTCCGGTCATAACAATAATCACCGTAATACTAGTAACTGATAATTACAACAACAAAAGAACCACAATTCCAAAAACAAAAAACACAAACAAACAACAACAACAACAAAAAAACAACTACATAAGATAATGCAAAATAAGCTAATGATAAGAAATAAGATAAGGCACCCTGTCCAACTCAAACATTACTCCTCATTACTGTATCTGGTATAAATGATATTTTTATATCTATTTTTAAACTGTCTTATAGTTTGACTTTTCTTAAGTGTTCCCTCCAAGTTATTCCACAGTTTAACTCCACAAACTGAAATACGAAATGTTTTCCTCGTTGTCCGTACACGAGGAAGTCTGAAGTTTACTTGTTCCCGTAAATTATAACCCTGTTCCCTCTCTATAAATAAGTTTTGAATGTTTTCTGGTAAAAGATTGTTTTTTGCTAAAAATAGTATCTGTGCTGTCTGAAATTCCACGATGTCTTTGAATTTGATCAGTTTGGACTGTAAAAATAATATATTGGTGTGCTCCCTATATCCTTTGCTATGAATGATTCGTATTGCCCTTTTCTGTAAAATAACCAATGCGTGTGTTGAACTAATGTAATTATTACCCCATATTTCTGCACAGTAACTGAGATATGGCAGAACTAATGAACAATAGAGTATTCTGAGTGATTTATAATCCAGTACAAATTTCACTTTATTTAATACAGCAATGGATCTTGAAATTTTAGTTTGTACATGTTTTATTTGTGATTTCCAGTTTATTTTATCATCATGGCTAAAGTTATAAACCTGTCTAATGAAAATAAGGAAAATTTCCCAAAATTATTGCAAAAGTCTTTTTAACCTAGCTGATGTTACAGTCCATCCCAGTTTTTGCTTCTGCAAGAAATATAAATTCTTTATTTTAAACTCAAAATTGTCCTGTTAGATTAGTTGTAATTTTGTAAAAACATAAGTTTGCCGGTCACAGGATGAAGTACCAGTATAAGTGTTGATTTTCTGTTATGCAGGTGTAAAAAATGTCCACGCAGATCACGCAGCGAGTCACATCGGTAAAGCTCAGGGTGTCGTGACTTGCCTAAGAGCGACTCCTTTCCACAGCAGCCGACGAAAAGTCTACCTGCCGATGGACATCTGCATGCTGGTGAGTTGAGATGTCAGAGCTGTCAACACATCTGAGGCCGATCACAAGCTAATTAAACTTAGATTTTTAATATTAGTGACAGAAATCAACACAAGAGATCGCTCAACAGCATCAGACAACAAAAATGTTTAGTTTTTTTAACCTAAGTGATGAATTGCTCATGTTGTAGAAAAATGTCTGATTAAAGCAAAACTCACACCTTAAATTAAGGCAAATTTAATTTGGTTTGCAAAATATTTAAGTTTTGTTTCTCACAGCAGGAAAAAGATCATTGGTTGGGGGAAAAAATCATTTTCTCTTTACCAAAAAGAGCATATTTAATAAAAGACAATACGTATTTCTGTTATGGGTCATAGTGGTATATTTTTGTAACCGGCCTTAACATTCTAAACCTGTGCCATTGCTGATACAGAATGACAAAAAGTTTGATTGCCTTCTGCGTTTTTAACTGACAGGATGACTAAATGAAAATTTCTTGTATAATTACTGTAAAGAAGTCTTGTGAAAATGGAGTTTGCAAAAATGTGACAGTTTGAAATGGTTAATTTAATTTAGAGTCGGCTCTTAGAATAGCTGCAACCAAGAGGTGTTATCATTACAGATGAATGGATTAGGATATGATGCAACACAGGAATTACTCTCCAGGTCTTAATGGAAATCTGCAGAATGTGACTTTTTAAAAAGTCACTTATTTTTGTCTTCTACATGACACAAAGCTAAAAAAACAACAGCAATGTAAAAATGCATTGCAATTTTCTATACCCATAGACTATTTAAACCTTAGCTTCTGGTGTATTTCATTATATAATGTGCTTCTGGATGGCTTATATTTTGGATGCATATAATCTAACAAATATGGATTTTTTTTCTTAATCTAAACTATGGAAGCTTTATCGGAGCGCTGCAGGCTGCTTTTGGAGGGCTCGTTAAAGTTGGAGCTTTAGCACCTAGCATCCTGTATGTCGCTGTACGTTTTGGGTCTATGAGAAGGTGAAACCACTGGATTTAATAACAGAGATGAGAGTCGGAGTTCATCGTTGTTCATAGGTTTTTTGGACATAGGTGTGCTGTCCATGGTTCTGAAATACCGTGTTAGCTCTTCTCTGTTCTTATACCAGCCTGTGGTCGAAGTTGAGTGGAAACTAAGATCTCCTCCTGAGGAGACTGAACTCTTCAGTCATGAGAAAACAGCAGCTCTACTGACTAAAGGTAGAATTAGTCTAAATTAATAAGTTGATTTAAGGACTATCCTGTTGTTTTGATTGAACGTTTTTGCTAGCAAAACATTTGTTTGATGCAAGTTGAAATGAGTTAAGAGTGATAACTTTTGAAGTACTGATTCATTTGGTACCGGGCCGTCAGAACGGCAGAATAAAAAAGTGTAAGTGTAGTAAAACAAAAGTCAGATCCGGCCTGAACACCAGTGGGTTTACATCACAGTATGAAGCCCACAGCCCTCAGCTGAGAAGCTGTGCAGCTCGGGATTCCAATATGGCGACATCCTCGAAAATGGTTGTTTAGACTACTAAACTCATAAGCAGCTCTCTGCAGCCTGGAGTTACAAGTGCTTCTTCTACATCTTCCTACTTGAAAGGCGGGATTTCCAAGTTCCTGGTACATTTTAACGCACCAGGACCACAGTTTCAATGGTGGACTTTTTTTTTACAAACTTTAATGAAAAGGGGGGTTGTACATACAAATAATTGTACACCGAAAAGCAGACAGGTGGTCCAATATAAAATCAAATACAAATAAATAATCAATAAATCACAGTAAATTTAGGTTGGTCATTTATAATATATCATTTATTTTTTATAACATAGTTCCTTTTCATAGTAACTAGTTACTTTGAAAGTAACAAGTAACCTAAAGTAACTGAGTTACTTTTGAAAGAAGTAACTAGTAATGTAACTAAAAGTTACTAATTTAAAGTAATTTACCCAACATTGTTAAACAGTCATTAAATCTCATCAGAACAAAAGAAGAGAGCTAGCTTTAGCTTCATTGTCAGCTAGCTCTTCCACATGAAAACCAATAGAAGAGAGACATATGTTTATTTGACTTTGTAGCTTTATGAAATGAGATGATCTGCATAAAAAATGAACACGTGAAACCCGTTTAGGTGAGATTCTAAATAAAAGGGCAAAAATACTCATCTGAATGAGCTTTCTTCATCTTTGATTACATAACTCAAATTTAATAAAGAAATAATATATGGTAAATATATAAACTGTTCCCAAATATACAGAAAATGTGCTAAATTGTGCTGTATATTGTTATCAGGATACAAATAACTTATATTGGGAAATCAGAGTTTAGTCATATTTCTCAACCTTATGTTTAAAACAGATCTAGAAGCATTGCTTCTACTCTGCTTGTTCAGTCTGAATTCTGCATAAGGCTGTGCCACACACATACCTATGAACCCATAGATTCACTCTGACATGATGTCTATAAAATTGTCATCTTGCACAAACCAACAATAAACGATAAGACGATCTGCTGCACAAAAATGATTTGGTAAACTTCAGATGATGAGATATAAATCTATCAGATAATCATCTGAGCCATCTGCCTTACACAGAGATCAACTGCGGCTGGGGGAGGGGCGCTGCAGATGTTTTAAGGCTGCTGTGTGTAGGACATATCCTCAGCTGACCTCTGGATTTACGCTCAGACCAGCCTCACAGTTACTGCAGTCTGTTTCCTGAAGAGGTCGCTGGAGGCGTGCTGGAAAACCCTGCACTTGTATGCATGAACACTATAGATCATATTGTTTGTCCAGGGGTAACTTGGAGATCTAACATGTTTTCACATGTGTGTATGAGATGTTGTTTACAATAATGTCCTTGATGACCCCTCAATTTACTGCAAGGGTTCAACTGAGTCCCCCCTAAGACTCAGTCAGACCTTAATCTGGAAGAGGTTCTCATTTTTGTGGTCTGACTGTCAGAGGGCTAAACTACATCCTTCTGACATCAGGGTCAGTCACATGTACAACACTTCATTCAAAAATTTATTTTGGTCACTTCTTTCTTCTATTGGCAGCATGTGATGCAAAACAAAACCTGCAGCTAATCTGTGTAGGAAAACCACCCTCTTCACATGCATGATGTCACAGGGTATCGAACAATCACAGCATTTTGGAACTAATTTGATGTCAAACCCCTGTTCTTGTTTTATGATGCTGCTCCATTATATTTGTTGGATTTTCAGTGGCAGCGCCTACAAGATTACTGTAGGAAGCTTATTGGATCAAAAAGTGAAGTACTGCAGTAATAAAGGCTTAACTAAATTATTTTGTCATTTAGAAATTCATTCAATCCTTTGTCTTTTACTTACTTGGGCAGCTGCTTTTATTAATTGAAGGTTTTGTGAAAAACGTGAAGCAAAAGTTAATAAAATAGGAAGCAGTCTTAGGTGATTATCTAAAAGTTTGCTTCACAACACTTAACCGAATGATTTTAGTTTAAGGTTGAGGATGTGAAAATATTGGAATATGCTTCAGTCCCACATGGATTCACGATCTGTGGAAAAACAGTAGCCTGAGCCAATTTGCTGCCTGGATTGTCCCATTCTTTGTCCTGTGCTCTGACGTCGCTGATGTGTGCTGCAGGTGTGAAATGAGGCACATCAAGGCTTCATGAAAATGTTCCTCACAGTCGGGGAGTCATTGGCTGTATGCCTTCGTTCTGCTGGACACCAGAGACAAATACTGGAACTAAGAGTACAGCTTCCCTAAAACAAGGATGTAATGGGACACAGGTTTAACAACCTCTATTGTGGTTTTTCCATTAATGTTGTGTTCAGGGGTCAAATTGACCCCACAAGAATAGAAAACTCCATAGGCCCCAAATTTACGACAGTGCATAGGTTAAAACAATCTTTTGTAAAGAAAGCACATTTTCCTTAGGTCATAAATACTATTTGTTTTAGTTTTAATAAGATTTTATGGTGTATGACCCGTTGCACCATTGGGTCTTTTAGATATTCACAAGCAACTTTAAAAAGCAAAAAAGAGACATTTGATTATGAGATTTTATTTGAAGGTATTATTATTAAAACAATTATCATATTATAAAATAAGGACATTTAATATTTGCTAGGTGTTCCAGGCAGTTCTGAGCAAAGACAGCAGTGTTTCATAATGTTTTTGCTGGTACACAAATGATCCCCACCCCCCATTTTTTTGTTGGCTGAAACTCAGGACTCTTTTTCTCCTAAAATGTTTCTTCCTCTCAATACCCTGTTATTTTCTGCATCCATTTCCCCATCATTTCACAGTAAGAAGGAGCAGAAAGCTGACTCACACACCAGGCACATTTACTAGATCTTAGAGGAACATGATGAATTGTTCTTGGAGAGAAAACTGACCTTGTTATTTTGTAGAATATTTACGCCGTGCCTCCCCCGGACATGGGACCGTGCATTGCCACGGTAACAATAGAGAGCAGAACACCAGCCGTTGAAACGCTATGCTAACGTTCACTCTGGTTTTTCCTCTTTCTACGTCCAAACGTTTTTAGTTTTCTGCTAGCTGAAAAGGTGTTTTTCTTTTTGGGACTCTGGTATTTTTTCCTAAAATTGAAGCGCTAACAGCCGGCTGTTTCTGTCCTTCTCTCACTTCCGGGATGTTCTGCTTTAAAATGCTCCAGCATGCATTAATGGAGGATCCAAGCAGTGAGGAAGTGAGGCGTTTCAGTGAGACAGACAACCGGATTGTCCAATAGCTGGGTTCAGACCGAAACGTATGATTGGCTGGGATTTTTAGAGAACTGCGAGGGAACCACCTTATTGATTTCTTTAATTTATTCTATTGCTACAATATATCTATAATTATACTATGTTAGAATGTTGTTAAGAGGCATGAAAAAAAGTTTTAAGCTAAATTGTTTACCAAATTACCTGTTGAACCTTTGTTTGCAAACTAATGTAGAATTTTAGACACAAATCTGATACATTTTCCTGAAAACATAATTAGGTGAGTCAAAGTTTAAACTGCTTTTCTTACATTGTGGTCTCATTACAAGCAGCAGCTGTTCCATGAAATCAAGTTTTCTAGGCAATAATTTGAATTTCTCCATTCATACTTAAAACAGCTATTTCTTAATTACTTTATAAATTGTCCTATAGTCTTTCTTTCTTTCTTTCTTTCTTTCTTTCTTTCTTTCTTTCTTTCTTTCTTTCTTTCTTTCTTTCTTTCTTTCTTTCTTTCTTTCTTTCTTTCTTTCTTTCTTTCTTTCTTTCTTTCTTTCTTTCTTTCTTTCTTTCTTTCTTTCTGAAAAGCGTGACTGTTTAGTTGAGTCAAGGCTCAAGGAGTATTTTTAGAGCTTTGATTCTTTTATATATCCAACAGGCCAATTTCTAACAGTGAGTTAACCTAAAAGAGTCTGAGACCCTGAGAAAAGCGAGAGTTCTAATGTTTCTAAACTTCATTAATATTTTTAAAAACTATTTAAAGAATATTTGTTTTACTTTCATGACTTGATAGATCAATTTATCTTCTACTAACTTAGTTATTGTCAGTGTCATAAGTGTTGAAATCTTTTACCCCTTTCTTTAATAAACTTTAGGCATTGATCCCTTCTGAATGGCCTCAGTTTGGAGAAATAGTTTATTTTCTATAAGACTAACAGCTAGTGTAAGTTAGGGGTGGGCAGTGAAACCTCAGAATTATATCACAATATTTCAAGGAAATTTGCAACAAAGATATTTATGATGGCAGGAGCCTCCCGGGTCGACCCAGGACACGTTGGAGAACGTACATCTTCAACCTGGCCTGGGAACGCCTTAGGGTCCTGCTGGAGGAGCTGGTGGAGGGGGCTGGGTAGAGGACGGTCTGGGACTGCCTATTGGGATGCTGCCCCCCCGACCCGGACCTGGATAAGCGGAGGAAGACGAGTCGAGGACATTTATGATGATTAATTCATAACATATGAATAAATTCAAAACCACACTAGCATGCTGTAATGTGTATCTCACCCCAAATCCACCAAAAAACAAAATTTCTTACATATTTGAGTTTAATCACTCTAAAAGCAAAATGTAGTTTTGCACATTTATTAGAATTTACTTAATTTTAAGGCATCAAAATGTGACATAGTGAATGTGTAGTAAAAACAGCTTCTTCTGTTAGCTTTTTAAATGAAGATGTGATTGATTCTGCAGCTTGAGGACTAAATTAAATTAAATGTGTGTAAATGTAATTTTAGGTAATGACCTGAGTGAAATTGGTGTTAGGCTCTGCTGTCTTGTATTTCAGAGCAGAAGAGCCATGATTCATTGGTGCACCAACTTCAAGCTTTCTTTTTTAACAGACTAGAAATGGTTCAGTCCCCGGAGCTAAATTGGTCACAGCTGAACTGCAGCGATATGTTTTTTGTTGTTGTTAAATTGACATGTTTTCTGTAACCTTAAAAAGTAAACATCATATGTGGGTTTTCTGTTTTCTCCAGCACGGAGCATCGCAGGAGGATTTTATCCGTGGCAGCCGGGAACAGAACGTTCGAGATGTTGTTTACGACATCGCTAGTCAGGCTCACGTACACCTGCAACATGTATGTATGCACGCACACGTTAACGCTAAAGAGCTGTTGATTTGAAATGAGTGTATCTGAATGTGAAGCTTTCCAAAGCACAGGCTCTGATGTGCTGCTGTACAGTTCAGCAGAACTAGGCTGAGGAAATCACAGACGTGAAATTTATTCACCCGATTCTTTGGTCTGAAACACAAAAAGTCAAAGACATGCTTTTGAGAAAAATACATTTTTATACAAGTGTTTTTGAGATAAGACTTGAGAAATGTAGCTGATTAGGTAAGTACCAGCAAAAGAAAAGGGACTGATGAAGACAAAGCAGGATTTTTCTCATCAAAATGAGCATGTTAACCAATTTAACCACAGGAAGGAACACAGAGGAGTTTAAGGGTGGATAAATGTGAGTAGACTTTAAATGTTATTTGTTGGAAATCAGTTTAAGTGTTCCTTAGACTTTTGAGTGAAAAGAAGGTGGACCTGTTTTGTTTTATAACACATTTCAACCTAAGATCTAAAAGGCTCTTTCAGCTCTTAGTGATTCGTCACAACTCCCAGATATTTAATCTCTTGAGGGATCATTATCTTCTTAAAGGTTGCTTCTTCTGTGTCATGGACCCACCCTAGCCTCCTACAAGTAGTTGGGGTCAGATAAGCGAGGGCGTAAATGGGAGCCTGCTCATGAGTCATGGGACTCTAAAATCAGAACTGATGATCGGTGGGTCAGGCACACGCTCTGTGTTACTATGAATGCCGGAGGACATAAAAGTGTTGAGTGCATGTTTTATTAATAGGAAAGTCCTGTGAAATGGAGACATTATTCTGAAATGCTAAAGACTGTGCAGGATGTGGATTACAGCTCAACTGAAAATGGTGACTGTTTCAAAAGATCTTGAAAATTAAACAAAATTTTCAATATGATCAATGTAGATTTATAATGAGTTTTATGTATATTATCAGAATGGTTTTGTTGGCTTCCTAAAGCAACCATCCATTCAAATTTCAGATGTTTGTGATTCCAGTCTTTTTCTTTCTGACATCATTCAGAGCTGATGACCAGATGAGGGATGAAACGGAGACTGATTAGTAAATTGACAGCTTTGCCTTCCTACTCAGCTCTCTGTTCACTGATAGGTAGAGCATTCTGCAGAAACTGCCTCGATCTGACCAGCAGTCTTTCACTCCATTGTTCATGAACAAGACTTTAAGAGACTTGAACTCGTTCAACTGGAGCAGGGACTCATTCCCAACTGAGAGTTGATAATCCACTTTGTTCCAGTTCAGGACCAGGGCCTCAGATGTGTTGGTTTTGATCCTTCTAACATAAATAACAATTAATGTGTTTACATGCACATCAGAAAACTAAACTATTGCCTTAAATCGACTGAAGTTGTTTGTTTTTTTAAATGCATGTAAACACGTTAGTCTGGCTCTAATCGAGCTGAAGCTCCCAGATAATGCAGTTGTAGCTTGATTTCATTTACATGTAAACACCTCAGTGGAGCTGAGACCGGCTCGGGATCGTAGAAGTGGGATTAAAAACAAATCAGTAGAGGTAGAAGAAGATGGCAGCAAAAACAAACAGCTTGCCAGCGCTGAGTACACGAAGACGCCCGAGCAAATTCATGTCTGATAGAAGCATTTAACGCAAACGCTTTTAACCGCTAAGAAAACAACCAGAAAAACACAGACATGAAAGGGCGCAACTCACCACCTATCGTAGTGGAGTGGAGCGAACTTCATTTAAGAGTTTGTTTTTTTTAATGTTCATGAAAACTATGATAAAGGTTTCCAGTTCATTAACATAAGATCGACCTAAACCGATTTAGATGCGCATGTAAACGCACTGACTGTGATAAGTGATTATAGACAGAATTTATTTAATAATCCCTTGTTAGAAATTTAAGTGTTGCAGCATAATTTAAAAAACAGACACGCCAACAGTTACATTAGAACACTTAAAAAATGTTATTGTTTTTAAAAAGTTGAACGTCTGCTGGCAGGAGTTCTTGTAGCAATCAGTCCTGCTCCTTGGGGGAATCAGCCTCTGGCTGAAGGTGCCTCTCTCTAAAACTGCTACAGTGGGTGGTGGTGTTAAGAATCAAGTTGCTGGTGACAGTGGCACAGGCAGCAGAGTGGGTCATCCAGCAATCAGCGGGTCGCTGGTTCAGTCCCAGCTCCTGCCAGGTCAATTTGTTGTTATGTCCTTTGTGGGCACGACACGTTACCCACGTTGCCTACACCACGATCGGGACAGTCCAGACTCTTCTCATGTGTCGTTCCACGATGGTGAAATGATCTACCAAGCTACCAGAGCAGGGACGTCCCTGTCCATTTTCAAGAAACTCCTGAAGACCCAGCTCTTCAGAGAACATCTTCTAGACTAGCTCCTATCTTCCCTACTCCTCTGTACTCTCTTCATGCACTTCACGCTACCCTGTGTTCTTTTTCTTTCACGGTCACATTAGAGACTAGTGTTAGACCATGGCAGGGTTAGTTGTTTGTTAGCCTCAAAGTCAATTATTGGTTACAATATCATTTGTTAGTCACTTTGGATCAAAGTGTCTGATAAATACATAAACATAAGCTCATGTTGGTGATGGTCAGAGGGGGCAATGGTGCAAAATGGTAGCCTTGCCTCCCCAGCACACTACAGCAGTACAGTTGAAGGATCTCAGCCATCTTAAGAAATCTAGATGGTTTAGTCCCTTCTTGTACAGCGTCTCCATGTGGGCAGTCCAGTCCAGCCTTCTGTCCAGCTGTACTCCCAGTGTCTGTGACTAGAGAGAATCCTTATGTCATCTCCTCCGTTAGCCACAGAAACTGGTCTAGACCTCATCCTTCTGAAGTCCACAACTATCTCCTGTAGATGGTCAGTAATCAACCTCAGTCCCTGATGATACTCCTGGACTCGGTTTCACTTTAATACATCCAACAGTTGCTGAGTCATCAGAAAATTCCTGAAGAAAGCAGCTCTCCAAGTAGTGCTGGAAGTCGGGTGTGTAGAGTGAAGAGCAACAAATGAAGGTCATGACAGTGGTTACTGAGAAAAGTTACACACAGAAGTAGAGAAAATGTCTTTTTTTCTACAGAACATACCGTATTGACCAGAATACAGAACGACCCCGATTATAAGACGACCCCCTTTTTCAAGACTGGTCTTCAAAAAAAAGACTAAATTCACTATTTAAAGAAACAATTTTTATTGAAATTTTGAGAAAATCACTTAAATAATACTTTAATTACAGACTGCTTTAGTATTTGCTTATTAATCAGGGGTTAAAGTTCGCCGTGGCAACATATTTCAGTTAACTGGAAAAAAAAAGTTCTGGTAAATCTCCTACTCTCTCTTGCTCTGTCTCTGGGTTCAGTCTCCCTCCTCCCTCTCTCTTTCTCTCTCTCACTCTGAGACTGTGTGTGTGTGTGTGTGTGTGTGTGTGTGTGTGTGTGTGTGTGTGTGTGTGTGTGTGGGAGTGTGTGTTTGTGTGTGTCAGGCAAATAAAGATACGTGAGATGGACGAGGTTCTGAGGAAGCATGCGTGTGTGAATCGAGTGACGCCCTCACCTGTACAGAGTCTGCTCACGCTGAAAGCACAGGTCCAGTAGTCCCAGTCTGATCACCAAGGAGTAGGTCTGAGAGGAGGTGTCGGCTTGGTACAGAGGCTACGAGAAACCCAGACCCTACTCTGAAAAGAAAAACCAGTACCGAACCGAACTGAACCCACACTAGTCTGAAAACACCAGAAGTGGACCTGGCTACTGCTGGACTTCGCCATCGGTTAATTTAATCCTCAGTGGGCCTGTAACTTTGAGCTGGACTGGACCACCGGACCGTTCTGCTGCTTTGACTGAAAAGCATGCGCCATCTGCTGGTGGGGTCGTGTGATTACTAGGCCGTGATTATAAGACGACCCCCCTTTCACATTTTCAATGAAAAAAACCTTGTCTCATATTCGGGTTAATGCGGTATTTTTCAGTGTTTTGTTTCTCTGTTTTTGTCATTTCAGATTAGATCAAATGAAAATGAATAATAAAATCACTAAAGAGATTCAAACTTTGGCTTATGCAGGAGCAAGTTTGGACTAAACCTCTGATGAATCATCTCACAGCTCTCGTTTAGCCTGGTTGTGACGCCTCTGCAGCAGCTAAAATGATGACTCTATTCAGAAACGACGTGCAGTAAATTCACTTCCGTTTTGTTTTTTAGACTCTTGAACGCCTTTTAAGGCACTCAAACAGCAGGTACAAAAAGGTTTTCTATTTGTTAAATGTAAATGAGCATCGCTGATGGTTAAAGCTTTGGCATGCTGTGATTTACGGTTTGCACCTGCACCACTGGCTAATTAAAAGTGTCCTGTAAATATCTTACCATTACCTCACTAATGTAGCTCCTAAGAGTTTGCAGCTAATTTGTTTGGAAACGTGTTAGTCTCCATTTACGCGCATCGTTGATTTTTGTCCTGATGTTGACGTTTTCATTAAGCAGCTGCTCAAAAACTCTCCGTTTGCACCAGTTAGGAATGTTGCCACAAGCTCAGATCAGATCTGATTAGACCAACTAGAACAGTAGAATAAAAGAGAGCTTTTTGTCCAAGAGACATTTGACTGTGTTTTACTTTTCTCTCCCTGCTACTAACTAACTTGAAATACAGACTCTTCTTAAACAAGTCGTCTTCATTCCCTGAAGTCTTAGTAAAATGTCTGTGACATCATTTGGTTGAAATACTGCAGGATTACAGAACCAAAGAACTCTTATGAGTATGTGTTTGTAATTATTTACGCGCCTTTCTGCGCGGAGTTAGCATGTTCTCCTCATGCATGCGTGGGTTTCCTCTGGGTACTCCAGTTTCCCCCACTGATCACAACATGCCTGATAGGGTGATTGTAAATTGTGAAAACTGCCAGAGTGGGTGGTGGTGTCATGGGAAAAGACCCCTGAAGCTTTTCATAATCCTCATACTACAGTCAGTCCGAAGATGGTGAAATAATTTCATTGTCGCTCCATCTTTCACTTCACATAAACAATAGATTGTATGGTGTTGCTATCCACTAGCCTCTGATGCTAATGCTGGCCTTACCAAAATGAATGGACAGCAGATGAGAGAGTAGGCATTTCAGTGGGTGGTCAGACTATGAGTGCTAATTATTAGCTTCTCCAATGCTAACTGAAGTGAGTAGTTTCTTTCTCATTTGCCAGTGCTGGTGTTACATCATCCTATCATTTACCAGATCAGTAAGTAAGTAAGTTAGTAACCACTAGCTAATGGGGATCTTAATAAATAAACAAAAACAGGAATATATATATATATATATATATATATATATATATATATATATATATATACAGGGAGTGCAGAATTATTAGGCAAATGAGTATTTTGACCACATCATGTCATGATCCCCTGTCTGGTCTGTTTAGTTCTTGTCTGGTCTGGTTAGTCTTGTCTGTTTCCCCTGTTGTTCCTGGCTCCTGCTCTCGCCCCTCCCTCACGTGTCAAGTATCTCCAGGTGTTTCTTGTCCCGTTGATTTCTACCTCGGTATTTAAACCCTTCTGTTTCTTGTCTCGTCCTCGGTTCATCTGTTCTGTTACTGTTTCTGTTCCTGCTCTGTTTCTGTCAGTCATAGTCCTGTCCAGTTCATTTAATAAAGACCTTCATTTTTGGATTACCTCCGTCTCCTGCCTCCTGCTTACCAGCACCTTGGGTCCACCCGCCTGTTCACAGCCACCGCCGTGACAGAATGAACCGAGCCAAACGTTTGGACCCAGCTGGTGAGTTCTTGACGCTCCTGGAGTTCAAGGAGCTGGAGGAGGAGATGAGGTCGCCGTTCTGGGGCACACGTCTGGCCATCAAGCCTCAACATCGGAGAGGGATCGCTGGCGGCGTCCCGCCGTCCTCCACGATCCTGTTCAGCGGGGTCATGTCCTCACGTCGTCGGCGGTCCCATAGACCCAGCTCCACGCCTCCGCCGCCCCAGACCCAAGCCAAGGTGCAACTGCCGCCTCGAGCCCGGAAGGAGCTCCGATTCCAGCAGCCCCCGACCAAGGAGAAGCACGCTGCCGTACCCGCAGCCTCCGGTTCCGCCGCTGCCGTACCCGCAGCCTCCGGTCACAGAGCTGTGCCACCTCTCTCGGAGGAGGTCATTGATGAGGTGAGCCAGCTTATCACTGACACTTGGACTGATGTTTTTGCTGTGCCCTCATGTCCCCACCAGAGGCTGCGGGCCGCCCAGCTGCTAAACTCCCTCTTCACGTCCCATCCGGGACTGAGAGCTGTGCCAGCCCTGAGGAGCCGCTATGCTTTTGTTCAGAGGGCTTACCTGACAGCGCTGAAGGAGGTCGCGGCTGACGGTCTGTCCTGCTGTGTAGAGGAGGGTCCTGTGTCCAGTCAAAGTCCTGAGGATCCTGTGTCCTGTCAAAGTCCTGAGGATCCGGTGTCCTGTCAAAGTCCTGAGGATCCGGTGTCCTGTCAAAGTCCTGAGGATCCGGTGTCCTGTCAAAGTCCTGAGGATCCGGTGTCCTGTCAAAGTCCTGAGGGTCCCATGTCCTGTCAAAGTCCTGAGGGTCCCGTGTCCTGTCAAAGTCCTGAGGGTCCCGTGTCCAGTCCACGTCCTGAGGGTCCCGTGTCCAGCCCAAGTCCTGAGGGTCCCGTGTCCAGCCCAAGTCCTGAGGGTCCCGTGTCCAGCCCAAGTCTTCCTGCTCAACGTCCTGTTGGTCCCGGGGTCCGTGGGTCCACGCCGGGTCCAGACCTCGAGCCTCAGCCTTGTCATGCAGGGCTGCCTCCAGGCCGCCCCCCTGATCCAGAGCCAGACCCGGGCCTCCCTGATCCAGAGCCGGACCCACCTGGGCTCCGTCACGCCGGACTGCCTCCGGGCCGCCCCCCTGATCCGGGGCCGGACCCACCTGAGCTCCGTCACGCCGGGCTGCCTCCGGGCCGCCCCCCTGAGCCCGCGCCGGGTCCAAGGCCACGTCACGCCGGGCTGCCTCCGGGCCGCCCCCCTGAGCCCCGTCATGCCGGGCTGCTTTCGGCCCTCCTGCCTGGTCCCCCTCCTCCCTCCCTGCCTGGTTCCTCTTGGGGCGTCTGGGATCCGTCCCTTGTGGGAGGGGTTATGTCATGATCCCCTGTCTGGTCTGTTTAGTTCTTGTCTGGTCTGGTTAGTCTTGTCTGTTTCCCCTGTTGTTCCTGGCTCCTGCTCTCGCCCCTCCCTCACATGTCAAGTATCTCTAGGTGTTTCTTGTCCCGTTGATTTCTACCTCGGTATTTAAACCCTTCTGTTTCTTGTCTCGTCTTGTCTCGTCCTCGGTTCATCTGTTCTGTTACTGTTTCTGTTCCTGCTCTGTTTCTGTCAGTCATAGTCCTGTCCAGTTCATTTAATAAAGACCTTCATTTTTGGATTACCTCCGTCTCCTGCCTCCTGCTTACCAGCACCTTGGGTCCACCCGCCTGTTCACAGCCACCGCCGTGACAGAATGAACCGAGCCAAACGTTTGGACCCAGCTGGTGAGTTCTTGACGCTCCTGGAGTTCAAGGAGCTGGAGGAGGAGATGAGGTCGTCGTTCTGGGGCACACGTCTGGCCATCAAGCCTCAACATCGGAGAGGGATCGCTGGCGGCGTCCCGCCGTCCTCCACGATCCT
>SSNR01000539.1:201470-214640 GCA_006937965.1 Callopanchax toddi
GCAAGGACACTCAAAAGCCTGCCATCCATGGATTCTGTCAGTGTTTTGATCTGTTCACCATCAACATTGCGTGCAGCAGCAACCACAGCCTCCCAGACACTGTTCACCCTGCTGAAAAAACCAGCATAGACCAGCATATGCTGGTTCCAGCATATGTTGTGTTTTGGTGCTGGTATGCTGGTCCATAGTGATCCATTAGTTCAACCAGCATAGACCAGCATTGACCAGCATTGAATCATGTTGGTCTACCAGCTAAACCAGCACCAAACCAGCATAGACCAGCATTGACCAGCATATAAATCAAGACCATCATGATTTGTTTGCTGGTCTTTGCTGGTCTATGCTGGTTTGGTGCTGGCCTATGCTGGTTTGGTGCTGGTCTATGCTGGTTTGGTGCTGGTCTATGCTGGTATACCAGCACCAAAACACAACATATGCTGGAACCAGCAGATGCTGGTCTATGCTGGTTTTTTCAGCAGGGCAGAGAGGTGTACTGTTTTCCCTCTTTGTAAATCTCACATTTGATGATGGACCACAGGTTCTCAATGGGGTTCAGATCAGGTGAACAAGGAGGCCATGTCATTAGTTTTCCTTCTTTTATACCCTTTCTCTCCAGCCACGCTGTGGAGTACTTGGACGCGTGTGATGGAGCATTGTCCTGCATGAAAATCATGTTTTTCTTGAAGGATGCAGACTTCTTCCTGTACCACTGCTTGAAGAAGGTGTCTTCCAGAAACTGGCAGTAGGACTGGGAGTTGAGCTTGACTCCATCCTCAACCCAAAAAGGCCCCACAAGCTCATCTTTGATGATAC
The DNA here is from genome assembly GCA_006937965.1 of Callopanchax toddi. NCBI lineage: Eukaryota > Metazoa > Chordata > Actinopteri > Cyprinodontiformes > Nothobranchiidae > Callopanchax > Callopanchax toddi. The sequence goes on from SSNR01000539.1 coordinate 202,284, forward strand.
CAGCCCAAACGAGTACTCCACCTCCATCTTGCTGGCGTCTGAGTCGGACTGGAGCTCTCTGCCCTTTACCAATCCAGCCACGGGCCCATCCATCTGGCCCATCAAGACTCACTCTCAGTGACTCATCAGTCCATAAAACCTTAGAAAACTCAGTCTTGAGATATTTCTTGGCCCAGTCCTGACGTTTCAGCTTGTGTGTCTTGTTCAGTGGTGGTCGTCTTTCAGCCTTTCTTACCTTGGCCATGTCTCTGAGTATTGCACACCTTGTGCTTTTGGGCACTCCAGTGATGTTGCAGCTCTGAAATATGGATAAAAATGGTGGCAAGTGGAATCTTGGCAGCAGCACGCTTGACTCTTCTCAGTTCATGGGCTTTTATTTTGCGCCTTGGTTTTTCCACACGCTTCTTGCGACCCTGTTGACTATTTTGAACGAAACGCTTGATTGTTCGATGATCACGCTTCAGAAGCTTTGCAATTTTAAGTGTACTGCATCCCTCTGCAAGATATCTCACTATTTTTGACTTTTCTGAGCCTGTCAAGTCCTTCTTTTGACCCATTTTGCCAAAGGAAAGGAAGTTGCCTAATAATTATGCACACCTGATATAGGGTGTTGATGTCATTAGACCACACCCCTTCTCATTACAGAGATGCACATCACCTGATATGCTTAATTGGTAGTAGGCTTTGGAGCCTATACAGCTTGGAGTAAGACAACATGCATAAAGAGGATGATGTGGTCAAAATACTCATTTGCCTAATAATTCTGCACACAGTGTATATATATATATATATATATATATATATATATATATATATATATATATATATATATATATATATATATATATATATATATATATATATATATATATATATATATATATATATATATACACATATATATATATATATATATATATATATATATATATATATATACATATATATATATATATATATATATATATATATACGTTTTGGAAAATGATGAAGCCATTTACAGAAACATGCAAACATAAATATACAGTATTGTAGGAAAAAAACAGGGCATTTGTACGATTTCATAGAGTTTTAAGGTCAGTTTTTCACCTTCATCTTGAAATGAGTTTCTTACAATTTACTCAAGTAAGATGCCAATCTTTACACAAAACGTTAGTATTTTCAGTTTTGCTAGGATGGTTCCTAAGAACTCATGATAGCTTGTTTCAGTGTTTTTCTCTGTTTTTACTGCTTCACCATTTTATCTGGGATCATTGCTCAGTACTGGAAATACAACTGTTGCCATTTAGAAGCTTAAATTCTGACTGTGCAGCTCTTTGTTTATACTTTAATTATTTTGACACGTTCTCCAACACTAATGCAGCACCAAACCACGAGAAAGACGCCGCCCTGTTTTACAGATGGCTGTAATGGCTCACAGTCGTTGCTTTTTGTTCATTTAGATCCAGTTCCTGTGTAATTTGTTCTGTGGATTATTGTTTATTTGTGATGAAGCTTTGGTAAATGGTGAATGGAGGAATTGAGGGGCAAGCTGCAGCTCTCAGGTTGTGTGTCGGGTCTGGTTTTTTCCTTACTCTTGAATGGAATGACTTTAAGATACTGTTCATTGGTTGTAGGTAGATTATTATTTTTTTGTCTTTTGAAGGCATTGTTCCACAGTGTGCTGTGTTTTCATCTAATAGTTCTTTGAATATAACCTTGTCGATGTGAAAAAATACAGTTTTCTGTCTGTCTAAAGCTGTTATCTGTGCTATTTGGGTCAATTCAGCTCAAAGAAATGGGAACATGTTTTGTGTTTTTACCACACAACTACTAAAGTGCCTCGAGATGATTTAAATGAGATGTTTGATAAACTGTCACTTTTCTTTGATAAAGCATGCTAGTTTTTTCATTTTCCTTCCATTTGTGTGCTAGAACAATTCATAGGTCAGTGTTAAGTGGCTTTACAACAAAAAACAAGAAAAGTATTTCTCTGGTGCAAGGACTGAGATAAAAAGCTGCAAGGTGTCAAAGAAAACTTTATATTTATATATTTTTTAATTTAGTTTTAATTCCCCAAAAATGTTATGGAAGAAAAAGAAGATTTCTTTAACTATCTGATCTTTGTGTGCTCTCTCCTTCAGGCCCGGTCGTTTAGCCACAATGTTCCAGTTGCTGCCACATCAGCCTTCCTTCACACAGTGAGTTCCTCTACATCCAGTAATAATGTCATCGTTCTGAAAGGATTAGGTTGGTTGATATTTATCTTTGTGACGTTTGATGTTTGCAGCGGTAACACACCTTGAAATCAAACGTCCTACGATGTTACACAAGTTTCACACAAAGACAACAATGTTCAGGTAGAAATAGTCGATCTATTAACATGGAATTCTCCTTTTGCTTATAAGTTACACCAGAAAAGGCTAGAGTTTATTAGAGGTCAGCTCTCAGGTTACATCCTCAGAGATCATGTGACACAACCTCAGTTTCATCCACTCATAGCACTCAGCCAGCTGTTGATGTAAAGAAATAGCTTACATGATCTGAACTCTATGGTTCAGATTTTCATTCATCATAAAGATCACATCTGGTGTTTTACATCAGTAATCCAACATGAGAAAAGTAACAGAATGGTTCCTGATTGGTGATGCTGCAGAGCTCAGACACAGTGAACCTTTACTGATTAAAGACAAATTGAATATTTTAAATATATTCATGGATTGTACACATCTGGGAATGCACAACAATGCGGTCCCAGCTCACTCCGAAGCAATCTGACAAACGCTTTACTACTTTGCTACAGAAAGATGCACATCTGTCTAGACGCCTGGGTTTGTTAAAGAGCTAGATCCAGAGCTTCAGGTGGTTTCTGTCAGCACCAGTGCACTAGAAGCTCTGGTGGTGATCACGCTCTGTTTTTCCATTTAATCCCAATATGTGGTTAAAAATGTTTCCCAAAAAATCAAACCCATCAGGCATGTTTTTCTGATAAGAATAATTATAGGACAGGTTGTTATATGAAGAGATGAAGGAAATGAAGGCAATAACTGAAATGACTGAAGGATAATTATTAGAAATTGTAGCATGTATGTTCATGGCTGTGAGTAGTTTTATGCAGGTTAAATAATCTGTCCTGATTTTAAACAACTCAGTAAACAACTTTGTTTTTATCATTCTTTTATTTTGATATGAAACGTGTCTGTTTGATGTGAAATTCTTTAACAACCATGTAATTAAAAGCTTTATTACCTGTGTGTAAACCTCTACAGCGTTTCATGAGACAGTCTGTTTAGTTCATGGTGTTAATGCTGCTGCAGTACAGCATCTTAGTCATTTCACGGTGTTTGTTTGAAACAAACTAAAACAAGTTGTAGGAGTAACAAACAGCTAATACAGCGTTGTAATGCATCAGTGTGACTTTTTGAGAAAGAGTCGTTTTAAATACCCAAAATTATTTTCTAATTTGGCACCAGTTTGCAGCAGTGTCTCTCCTGATCTGACTGCCACGGGTATTACTCTGGTCAGATGACTACTTCCTGTTTCTAGAGACTTTGCTCACTTTGAGTGATGTCACCAGTGGGTAGTCTTGGCACAAAGACCTAGATTGTGCAGGTTTTTATTGTTGGTTTGGTTGTTTAGAGACTGTTTTGTATTGTAGATTCTTGAAATGTAAACTGTTTTTTAAAATGAGTGATACCAAAGTGCATCATGGAAGTTCTTTAATGCAACATTAAAGCTTCAGTTTGTAATACGACTACACTAACACCCACCACCAAGAGGCAAAGGTTGGTCGTTGTGTTTTTTCATGTGTCCATGTGAGTGTTTTTACAGTTTCAGCAAAACATCCTGTGAAAATTGTACATTTTAGAAAGTCATCATTATATACAGTACAACTGGGCAGATTTTGCTGAAACTCTCAGAAAGTATAAATTTGATTTAACAAATTCAATGCAGAAACAGCACAATAATGCAGTCACTAATGCAGGTATTGAACTCAAATGAATGCAGTAGGAGTTGAAAATCCTTCATTCTCCAACGAGCTAACTGCTTTCTGTTGAGGTCACGAGTGATCAAATGGAATAAGATTGAACCAAAACCGTGATAATGCCATCATTTCTAAACAATGAGGGATTTTAGGTAAATCCTCCACAGAAGCCTGAAACACAAGAATGGACTTGAATCAAAATAATATCTATACAGTAGACCTGACATACTGTATATATAGTATAAAAACAATGAGCTTATGATTAAGTTAAAATGTTTTAACTGACTGTAATCTAGAATGTTTCTGCATAGATGAAAATTCTTCATTCTGCTGCATAATGACACATTTAAAATGCACAGTCATGGTTCTGGATTGTAGAGAACTATAAAGTACCATGGCTTTCCTGCAGGCTGCAAGCAGCACGCAAGGACTCCCCCCTGAATATAGAATTAAAATAGATTGAACATGATGCAGTGGACCTTCACTGTGCAGCGTAGGGCAGTAACACACGTCCATGTGAGATATAGTATCCGTCCACATGGGAGAGCAGTCACAGTGCAGAGAATTTAATTCAGATAAATTGCAGGTTTGGTTGGAAACAGAATACAAGACAGAGTAGTCCCGGTGAAGCCTGGGGAACATGAATCACACCAACTCGCCTTTTTCATTTCAACACATGACGGGTTATTTACACCTTACTGCGCTGTAACACCATTAGACCTCAGAGCTTCAGGACAAGGGTCTGTCAGGTGATTTTAAGTTACACATTTCCATAAACTGTCAGGTTCCTAACCTGTCTAAACAAAATAAAATACCAGCATCTGCTGTAGCGATTCACAGAACTCATTTGGCATTGGTTCCCTTTCCTCATGCAGTGTAGGTGGAATTTTGATCTTTGTGCCCAAATAGAAACGCCTGCAGACATTCCGCAAAGTCTGTGAAAAAAATGCATTTACAGCTTCTGATTTACCTCCAGTTTTTCTCTCTTTACTGAGATGGAGAAAACAGAAAAACAGCCACCTAATCAGAGAAAATGCCAGTGCCATGTTTCTCTACCGCTCGCCTGGTGAAATCTAAAAGATGACTAATGAGAGTTGGATGAATGCAGGAAGTTGGTTTTAATTAAAAAAGAATCTCTGCAGCTCATCTATGAGCTTAAGGTGTATAGATAGAGATGAGGTTTGATGAATTATAACAGAATCAGAACTGCAGTTTAGAATGTTCTTGTCTGGTGCAGAAGTTCGTTTTCATTCAGTTTACTGGAGCTGAGTGTTTGAACATCACTTAAAATATGTTTAAGAGTCTAAAAAGATGGAATCTAATAAAACAAACTGTAATTAATAGAGTTTCATCAGGTCAATTCAGAGTTTGTTCCTAATAAATCTTAATTTATCACATTAGTTAGAAATAATAACATTAACTCCTGACACCTGTGTATGCTTTGTTTTATGTAATGAAACTCTGCTTTCTAGAAATAAATCAATCTTTATTATTTAGGTATTAAAATAATCTTCACCCAGAAACTGGACCTGACTGAAACCCTCAGGACTCTGGAGAGATGTTAGTGTTGGTTTTGTCGCGTTAACCCGATAGAGACTTTATACTTGGTGACCCAGTTTAGAAACGATGAAGGTCACATTACTGTTTGTATTTTGGATGTATTTCATCAGATCTGTACCTTGACATATTCCTATCTCACTTGTCTCATGAATTTGATCTTATTTGGATGTTTCACACTATAAACTGTCAGATCTCATCTATTAAGGTTGTGCAACACAGACTCCTATCCAGTTATGAGATGTTTTTTCTTCATGGAACTCTGTGGACTGAGATAAAATAAATGACTTTATTATAAGAGGAGTTAAAATCCCAAAGGCTCTTCAAACCAAACAGGAAGTCCTTTTCTAAACACGTGCAGGATGAAACCCACTCAGTCCAAACTGATGCCGACCTCTCCGTCTGTTTGTCGTGTGCTCCAGGTGGTGTTAGAAGACTATCTCCACAGAGTGAGGAAGGCTGATTTTGATGTTTTCCATAAGAGCTTGCAGAACAGAAACCCTCTCCTCCCTGTTCAGATGTACCTCCGCTCCTGGAAAAAGACCTTCTGAGTTCAGTAGGACTGCAGCCTTCAGGAGCTGCAGAACTTCAGACCAGAGAGACTCTGGACTCTGCTCCCAGTAGCAGGTCTCTGAGGACTTCAGCCTCACGGTGAAAACCTCAAACCACGGCTTACTATTGTTTCTTCACACCAGCTTTAGTATTTCAAGTCTTTGTATTTGTTTTACATTGTTTATCAGAAAATGTCTGTTCTTTGTACAACTGTGCAACAAATCAATGGAATATTTCTTTTGTGCAACCGTTAAAGATACTCAGAATTAATTAGGACTTGAGTTGGGTTTTTTTCTTCATAATTTAAATTAGTGGAAACCTCTGACAGAGATGGTGAACTTGGTTTACAGCTGCTGTGATGGTTCAGTCAGGTTTGGGTTGAAAACACAAATCATTGCAGATTTTTAGCTCCTGCTGTATTTGTGATTATTAGACATTCTGTACAGGAAGCAGCTTTTCTTACTTCTACTTTCTTATCACTTCTACATGTACTTTTTAAAGCCAGTTTCCAACCACAGCTGCTCCTGGAGCTGAGCGTGAGTCATGGGGCGGAGCTACGTGGAGGTGAAAGTAATGTTCTTGAAACCTCTCAGTGATGATGTGAACTCTGTTGCTCATACTTCTGTGTTTCGGTCTTGAGGACCTTTAATTACTGAAGCTCATTTCTTTTACAGTGAGTGCAGAATTATTAGGCAAATGAGTATTTTGACCACATCATCCTCTTTACGCATGTTGTCTTACTCCAAGCTGTATAGGCTCAAAGCCTACTACCAATTAAGCATATCAGATGATGTGCATCTCTGTAATGAGAAGGGGTGTGGTCTAATGACATCAATACCCTATATCAGGTGTGCATAATTATTAAGCAACTTAACAAAAACAAATATATACCCATTTCAATTATTTATTTTTACCAGTGAAACCAATGTAACATCTCCACAGTCAGAAATATACATTTCTGACATTCAAAAACAAAACAAAAACAAATCAGTGACCAGTATAGCCACCTTTCTTTGCAAGGACACTCAAAAGCCTGCCATCCATGGATTCTGTCAGTGTTTTGATCTGTTCACCATCAACACTGCGTGCAGCAGCAACCACAGCCTCCCAGACACTGTTCAGAGAGGTGTACTGGTTTCCCTCTTTGTAAATCTCACATTTGATGATGGACCACAGGTTCTCAATGGGGTTCAGATCAGGTGAACAAGGAGGCCATGTCATTAGTTTTCCTTCTTTTATACCCTTTCTCTCCAGCCACGCTGTGGAGTACTTGGACGCGTGTGATGGAGCATTGTCCTGCATGAAAATCATGTTTTTCTTGAAGGATGCAGACTTCTTCCTGTACCACTGCTTGAAGAAGGTGTCTTCCAGAAACTGGCAGTAGGACTGGGAGTTGAGCTTGACTCCATCCTCAACCCAAAAAGGCCCCACAAGCTCATCTTTGATGATACCAGCCCAAACGAGTACTCCACCTCCACCTTGCTGGCGTCTGAGTCGGACTGGAGCTCTCTGCCCTTTACCAGTCCAGCCACGGGCCCATCCATCTGGCCCATCAAGACTCACTCTCAGTGAGTCATCAGTCCATAAAACTTTAGAAAACTCAGTCTTGAGATATTTCTTGGCCCAGTCCTGATGTTTCAGCTTGTGTGTCTTGTTCAGTGGTGGTCGTCTTTCAGCCTTTCTTACCTTGGCCATGTCTCTGAGTATTGCACACCTTGTGCTTTTGGGCACTCCAGTGATGTTGCAGCTCTGAAATATGGCCAAACTGGTGGCAAGTGGCATCTTGGCAGCTGCACGCTTGACTCTTCTCAGTTCATGGGCAGTTATTTTGCGCCTTGGTTTTTCCACACGCTTCTTGCGACCCTGTTGACTATTTTGAATGAAACGCTTGATTGTTCGATGATCACGCTTCAGAAGCTTTGCAGTTTTAAGTGTACTGCATCCCTCTGCAAGATATCTCACTATTTTTGACTTTTCTGAGCCTGTCAAGTCCTTCTTTTGACCCATTTTGCCAAAGGAAAGGAAGTTGCCTAATAATTATGCACACCTGATATAGGGTGTTGATGTCATTAGACCACACCCCTTCTCATTACAGAGATGCACATCACCTGATATGCTTAATTGGTAGTAGGCTTTGAGCCTATACAGCTTGGAGTAAGACAACATGCATAAAGAGGATGATGTGGTCAAAATACTCATTTGCCTAATAATTCTGCAGTCAGTGTACTTGTCATTTTGTATTTGTGTGTTTCTGAATCGATACCTGGATGCTGTTGTTTCTGCTCTGCTTCTTTTATGAGCTGATAAACAAACTGAAGTCAGTCAAAAAGTAGCAGTTAATCAGGATTTATTTGAGAAGAGCTAATTGGGGGTTTTTTGTTTATAGAGCGTCAGTTTGAGGCTCTAAGAATGGATTTGACCCTAAGTCCTGTCACCTCCATGTAGCTGCGCTCCAGTGGCTCCTGGGTCGTTTCTGGGACGGCTTTGGTTTGAAACTGTCTGGAAAAGTGAATCAGAATGACCAGATAACATGAAACAATTTTTATTTAATGATCTAGACACACCTCCAGGCAGTCTGTGACCCTTCGATCTTCTTTCTAGTTGCTCTGTCTGCTTAAGGATTTTTTGTGTTTTATTTTGATTCCCAGTTATTAAAATATCTTAAATATTTCTAAATTACAAAATATGTTATGTCCAATGTCAGGACTTGAGATGTTTAAATAACTAGGTGTTTTTTTCTTGCTGTTAAAAAAGAAACCAAAATGAGAGCCATTACTAATAAACCATCAAACGTCTATAGATTTTGTGATTAAAGAACTGGAAATAAAGATATGTCAAACCCTTTGGGAAAAATTGCTATACAGCTGTCGGGGTTGCCATGGCAACATTAGGGACTTAGTGATCCATACATGTCGTTTTTGAGGGGACTGCTGCTGCTTTTCGCCCTCCCTGTTTTTATCAAGCAGATGTTTTTCAGTCTATGAGATTTCCTCTAATTATAAGGTTTTCATGTTACAGTCACCAGATGTTAAGTTTTACTTTCTCCCCTCTAAACCCTTTGAGGCTGCACTGGGAAAAAAAACAAGCTCTGATGTAATTGTGTTCATACAGAAAAATCGAAAGAGCACAATCTCCAGATAATGAGAGGGACGATGTGAGAGGAGGCTGCAAGCAGCATCAAATCAGAGTGATGTTTGGTGTTTGATCATGTTCAGCATCCTGTGGAGAGCAGTCTGACATCTCCTGCTGCACAAATAGACCAGCAAACTCAAACTGGTCCCAGTCAGAGAATCGATGTTTGTTTCAGTGAAGATGCATCATGCTCTGCAGCCATTACCAAACTGAACGATGCTCTGGATGGAAATGAGAACGGATCTGTTCGGTTCACACTGATTTTAGAAAATGGGGGAGACATTCATAACTCTGTACCCTGAAATACATTCATGGCTTTTGTCAGCGAGATTAAACTCCTCCAGTTGTTTTGTAAAGAGCAGTCTTTCCTTTTGGACAGACCGACCTCTCAATGAAACACCTCCTTTTATCTGTTTGCCTGCAAATTTCTTTTTACTGGAACTTTTTCCTTCCCTGTATTTTTATGAGGAGCATCAGCTTTTTACTCCAATACATTTGTTGACAGCTGGGGCTCTTTCACAAGTGGTATTTATAACTTCTACACAAGAACCTCTTATAAATAACTTTTTATGTCCTTGCGCTCTCTGACTGTATCTCTGTGAACAGGCAGTAAACTGTGGTTTCAGGTTAAAGTTGTGCTGATTTTTGTTGTGCTTCAATCTACATAAAAACAACTTTTATGGAGCATTAGTGACCTCACAGTCAGTTAAACTTCTTTATGGACTCAACAGTTTCAATAAAGTGAACGTTAAAAAATATATTTAGTGTGTTTTTGAGCCAAGTTCTCATTAGTTTTGTTGACGGCACAAATATAGATTTTGTAAGCAATTTAAGGACAAGACTCAAAGAGATCAAGTAGTTTAATATTTCAGCAAGAAACTAACATTAAAAAATGAGAGAAAATATAATAAGTCGTGTGTTTGGAGCTGAACTTGACCTTTTGCTCTCTACTTGTGGGCTTTAAAGCGGCGTCTTTGTATCGATCTGCTCTCACCTTCCTCAGAGTGAAGAATTATGGGAATTCAACCGATGAAGATGTGCTTTCATTCATCTCTCCGAAATCCTCTTTAGACTGTTCAAAGGTCAAATGTTCATTGATTTGAAGTACAAAAAGTGGAAAAATACAACAAAAATAAGCAGTTCATAAAGTTTTTAATGTCCGGCTGAAAGCCAACTGTTTTTGAATTGTTTGTCTGTGATTGAGGTTTTCTGACCCCCATGGTGGAAATGTACATGTTTGTGTGTGTTTGGAGGAGATTCACCTCCCTGTCTGAACCCTGAGGAGTCTCTGAATATTTAAACACATTTACAAAACTGACCCACAAAACAGTACTTTTTACAAAGTTCAACAGTCCTGACTTGAGCTGAACTAAACCTTCTTTTTGGGTTGGATTCCTGCAGTTTACAGCTAGTTTGGTTTCCTCTATTTTCATGGAGTTTTGAGTGTTAATTCTATTAAAACCAGAACAGCTGATACTGATTTAAAACCCTCTGATACGTCAACATCCTAAAAGTTAGACTGACTTGATACCAGACTCTTTTTTAAAATGTTTTTTGAGCAGTGCACAAAAGCAAACTAGCTATTTAAATGGCTAATTTTTAAAATAATAATAATAATACTAATAATAAACATCTGAGTGGCTCAGTGCTTCTCATGCTGCGGAATGAAATATTTTCACATCTTTTTGAATGTTCTGTCACAAAGCAATGCACCTTGAGGTCGTATCCAGTGACCCTGTGACGACCATAAAAGTGCAGTTTTTAATTCATTCTTTTATCAGGTTGTTGTGTTTCACCTTTCAGATCAAAGAAGGTTTTAATAGTGACCGAATCACTGTTCTACTGGATGTGTGGTTGTGATCTTGATGGTATTTTATGATTCAGAAAATATTAAAATGACTGCATTAATTCAAATTGATCACCCTGAAGACTTCACAAGAACAACTCTTTAGATATAAAATCATTTAGGAGTAAAGATAAGCAGCAGATCAGGTCAGCACAAATATAAAATCATCATCAGCAGACAGCACCTTTTGTCCTGAGCGCCACTAACTGGATGATAAACAACGGCTTCAGCTCTGTGGGATTGGTGAGAGCCACTTCAGCTCTTCTCCTCCTTTGTATTTCACAGGCTTCATCTTCTTTTATCACTTGTTATAAAATGATACAATGTGCAATGCAACGAGGTTTAAATACAAACTACAATCAATGAAACTTGAAGCAATTACCTAAGAGAACATGATGCGGCTGCTATCCCACTCACCAAACCGAGGTCACACAAGGACTCATCAGGAAAACACACTACAGACATTTAGTTTGAAAACTACGGAGCCCGTCTCATGACATGGTGGAAGAATTAGTATTTCGTGCGCACGAATTAGTATTTCGTGCGCACGAATTAGTATTTCGTTCCCACGAATTAGTATTTCGTTCCCACAAATTAGTATTTCGTGCGCACGAATTAGTATTTCGTTCCCACGAATTAGTATTTCGTGCGCACGAATTAGTATTTCGTTCCCACGAATTAGTATTTCGTGCGCACGAATTAATTATTCGTGGGACCCGGGCTGGACTCCACGCACAGCAGGGCAGCACTGGTCAGCTGTGGCTGCACGTATTATTGCGGGGATGCAGCTCTTTGGCTGCCCCCTGATAGAATTACTGGGGACATTTCAGTGATTTCTGGGAGATATTGGACTCTGGTTTTATGTTTAAAATACCGTGTGCCCTTTATCATTCAGCTCTACTTTAAAAGTGCCATGATTCGTGTGCAGGTGTGACAGAGTGGATGTTAATAAGGAGCACTAAGGCTCATGTTTACCCCAAGGAGACAGGACCAAGGAGGTTTAAAATAATGGGTTTATTTACAAATAAAACAAAACAGTCATAAGCCCCAACCAAACAGTGGGGATCCACCAGCAGGGGGCGGAACCCTGCAGAGCAGCAGACCACAAACCTGAGGGTGCACCACACCACACCCACCCCTAGGTACTGCTCCAGCTGCTGCCTCTGCAGAGGGTCCGGTAACACCGGCTCCACCTCCTCCTGGCGAGCTCCACTGAAAGAAATAAATGAAAATGGTTAATGACACCTTGTTAGTCTCTCTCTCCCGACTGTTCCCCTAACACACACACACACACACACACACACAC
>SSNR01000539.1:220263-233813 GCA_006937965.1 Callopanchax toddi
GCTCTTAAGTAGCTCAAAGATCTGATGAAATAGGAATAAACATTTTAAATAACCACACAAACATATATTATGTCCTTTCACAAAAAGGACAATGGAAGTGGCTGGTATCTCTACAGGTCAAATTGCACCTGCAGATTAAGGTTTCTGTAAACAAAAAATTATTTATGTTAAAAATTTGCAATATTGGGACGTTTGGAAAAAAATAAAAACTAATACAAAAATATGAAAGACTTACACCAACACAATAACACAAAACGAATAAGTTGTGGATACATGTTCAACTATAAGATCTGAGTCAGACACTTTTCACCAACATACCCTGGAAATGCACTGCGTTCTCTGTGTGGTTCATCAAGTGCCTCTGATGACATCATCACTTGATGTGAAGAAACTGGGGCAGAGAGGACACCCAAACCCAGACAACAGCAGTTTTCACTGGAGGAAGGCAGCCTCTTTTACAATCGAGATATGCATCTGCAAAACACGACAAGATCAGTAAACATTGGTATGTAATAAAATCTGATAGGTTGTACATTGATAATGTTTTACCTATAGGTAAAATACAGTAGGACAAAATACAGCTGTCTCCAGTATCCACAGAACTAAAATGTCTTAAACCATTTTAATTTAATCCATTAATGACATAGAATGCTAAACTATTTTAATTTCTGGTAAACTATGTTGTCTAAGGGCTAGCTTCAGCTGTAATATTACATTCCTATACATCCCATAAAGCATTAAAAAGATATTGTTCACATGATTGCTCATTGTTAAGAAAATCTTTGCACCTCATATATGTTAGAATACAAACAACAGGAAGATAGAGTTGTTAAAGAAAAACAAGTTTTATTTGACAACTGAATCCGTTAAAACAATATCTGACTAAGATATAGCTACTAAAGCTTAATCAATGATTCTTGTACTTCCTGGACTCCTTTCTCATTGAGAGTTCTCCATAAGGTTAAAATGAGGAAGCCCGACGGAACTTGAAATGTTTTGATAAATAAAAGATGAGTAGTTGGTAAGGTTTTATTTCATTAAAATGTATACTTACTGGCGTGAATAACTTCTGTTTCTGGCAATTTATTTGTATTTGCATTTTAAACTTATTTAAATATCCCCGTGTCTGTTAGTTATAATCTGACTTGACCTATAAAGTTTGAAAAGCATTACGAAAAATAACCCTTTGTTTGTGATTAAAAGGAAACATTCAAAAGTCCGGGTTAGCTTACTTTTGAATCATTCAGAGAGAAAAACTCTGCGGAGAAACGAGAAAAAGAAACTCCATTTACCTCTACTCATATGCTACGATTATAAAATCCATCTTTATAAAGATATAACTTATATATAAGCTACTTACGTTCATTTTGTCTCCACAGCAAAGATTTCGGATAGAAAAACTTTCGGGCTCGCTTTATTGGCTACTACGGTCACGGGACTTCCGGGTCACGGGACTTCCGGGTCAAACGATCACTTCCGGTAATTGACGTCATGGAGGTTCATGCGACGTCATGGAGCTCCGTGCGCCATTTTGATGCAGCTGGGTGCCTCTCGAGTCCTCTAGCTTTTCTGAGAAGCCACCCCATACATGAAAGGTCTCATAATGCGTTACTATTGGCAGGACTCAGGACCGATGGGGTACTCACCTTTTCTAATGTAGACAATTCTTTTTCTGGATGCAACAAACAACCAGAAAGAAAATTCATCAGAGAAAATGACTTCCCCAAGTCATCAGGAGTCCAGTCCCTGGACCTTTAGCTTTACCTTTAGTCTGTCCTGCAGTGGTAGCCCATCAGTGTCTGGTAGGCATGGATGAGGGGGATACTTTTTTCTTCCTCATCCTTCCCTGTTGTTAGCCCTTTTCCATATCTGTTAAAAGGGGGCGCCACACAAGTGGCTGCAAGTACAGTCTTTCCTGTCTGTGTCTAATCCTGTAAGGTTGTACTGAAAGTGAATTTCCCTTCTGACGGATCAATAAAGGTAATCTCATTCTCAATAGGGGGCACTAGGGTGCTGCCCCAACAGTCTCACAGGAGGAGGAAGAAGAAGACGATTGGAATCACAAAATAGTTTTAGAAGAACCATGAAAATGTCTCGTCTCGTCTCGTCTTCTTCCGCTTATCCGGGTCCGGGTCGCGGGGGCAGCATCCCAATTAGGGAGCTCCAGACGGTCTTCTCCCCAGCCACTTCTACCAGCTCCTCCGACAGGATCCCAAGGCGCTCCAGGGCCAAACCAGAGATATATTTTCTCCAGCGTGTCCTGGGTCGACCCGGGGGCCTCCTGCCGGCAGGACATGCCTGAAACACCTCCCCGGGGAGGCGTCCAGGGGGCATCCTAACAAGATGCCCGAACCATCTCAACTGACTCCTTTCGACATGGAGGAGCAGCGGTTCTACTCCGAGTCTCTCCCGAATGTCCGAGCTCCTCACCCTATCCCTAAGGCTGAGCCCGGCCACCCTGCGGAGAAAACTCATTTCGGCCGCTTGTATCCGTGATCTCGTTCTTTCGGTCATTACCCAAAGCTCATGACCATAGGTGAGGATTGGGAGGTAGATCGACCGGTAAATCGAGAGCCTTGCTTTCCGGCTCAGCTCCTTCTTCACCACAACAGACCGGTTCAGCGTCCGCATCACTGCAGACGCTGCCCCAATCCGCCTGTCGATCATGAAAATGTAACTAAACAATCTATCCAATATACATACTATAAGTACTGTGTATCTGTATTTAGGTGTAGTTTTAAAATGTTCTCTCACTTTTTTTACCAGACTGAAAGGTCGTGTGGTTTACTTCCTGTTTCTGTGAGGGTCTTCTGTGCATGCTTTGGGCGCACAAATCTTTATCATAGACCTACTCTATAACTGGTGCATGCGTGCTGGAGCCCCTTCAATACAAACTATAGGAGAAACCCAGGTCGCAGAACTGCACAGCATGCGCAGAAGACCAGAGAATCAGCTCAGAACAGGACTTGACCTGGAGCTTCAGGTAGCTCGCATGGAGGAGGGAGTTCTTATCATGGAGGAAGCTAAATTATATTTTTTCAAAGAATCCTGCTTGACATCTTGTGACAGCCCTGAGGATTGATTCCATGTGTCCTGATGTAATCGACTCGACAGTCGATGAGTCATTCTTTTGATTTGCTTGTTAGAGTTCAGACCGGGTCCTGGTTCAGGTCCGGTACGAAGTCCAGTACCGGGTCATTTTGGACTGGTTCGGTTCGAATCAGGTCCGGTGCCGGACCAGTCCGACCCGGTCCGAACTGGGTCCCTGCTCAGACCAGGCTGGTTCAGACTGTCAATGCCTGCATGCACTGAACTGAAGTCATGAGGCTGATATTTGATGTAATCTGATCTCAGTTTAGCTGGTTTCCATCAACTCTTGCTGCTGAATCTAATCTGTATGGCTGTGGACCTTCAGGATTTGAAATAAATGCATTTTCATGTTAAGGATCTTTTTTTTTTATTCAACCTTTTTTTACCAGGTAAAATGTTTGAGAACATGTTCTCATTTACAAACATGACCTGGTGCTGCTAAGAACCAGTGTTATTATCAGCAGAGTTTGTGCTTTCAGTAGAAAGCTGTACAAACTTCATTATGAATATTAAGTTATGTATTTGACCTTGTTTAGGTCAGGTTGTTTTTTTTTCTGAAACTCTTACTTCTGTTGTGACCACATTGTGTTTTTTTAATTATTATTTGTTTGTGATTATATTGATATTATTCTAAGGTCTCCTTATGAAGACCTTATGATTTCTTTACTGTTTGATGTGTAGAATTAGACCTAACTGCTCCACATTTTTAGTGATTTGGTGGTAGAGATTTTTACCAGCATTTTCAGTCAGATGAAAATATTTTTGCATCATGACATCTGAGTCATTAATAAACTTATAGAGTAAGACTTTTCAGACTGTATATCCTCAGTGGGGGATTTGTTTATACAGTGTTGTTTGTTCTTGAAGTCTGGCTACGAGTGGAGAAACACTTCAGTGCTACTGTGGCCCTTAAACTCCACTGTTCTGAAACATCATCCAAAATCTGCCAACTGAGTCACAAGAGATGAGATGCAACAAAACACTCCCAAAAGGATAAGCCTTCTACAGAAAATAGAGGAAGAATCATCCAAACATGAATTTAAAGAGTCTTAGCTGATCCTGTGTTATCAGGTTCTGACAGCGCACCAACATTTACTCAGAGACCTTTTTCTTGTTACTTCCAGGATGCAGAATTTAAAAAATAAACAAATCTCTCTTCTAATATTGACTGAACTGTCGAACACCAGCTTGACTCTCATAGGATTCAGTGTGTGATAGAAATAGGTTTGTCTTCCTACTCAGTTCTTCAATAAAAGATTACGGTGAAATATTTTCTTTTCTCAGCAGAAACTTTGGAATCCAGCAAGTTTAAACAATTTCATTTTCTTATTCAGGGAAAACACATTGCAGTGTTGAAGTTTGACCCTAAGATTGTTTGTTTTGTTTGCATCTAAAAACAATCTTCTCTCTTGAAAATGGATTAATGTGCTTTTAGTGACAGAACTTTAGTTTAATGTGCATTTACTTTCAGGAAATGTCATTTTGAGGTGAACGACAAAACAAAAAGAAAAAAAAAAGGATTTCTAAAACTATATGAGAGGATGAAATAGGATGTGGGACTGTGAGCTACAGTTCGTCCTAAATGCTTATAAATCTGCATGTTCTTGTGTCATTCTGATATTACATTTTTTATTAATTATTTATTCTTGTTCCCAGCATGCAGTCATTCATCGTACTCTTTATTTCGACTTGACAGGTGCCTGGTTAGGCCTTTAATTAAGCTTTGTCTCCTCTGCCTTAAGCTGTCGGCTTCGGCACAGAGACCTGCAATTACCAGCTGCGACCCGGGGAGCCTTGTCGTTTACATCAGCAGACCCAGCAGCTTTATGCTGCAAAGTGAAGTGAAAGCATTAATTAGGCCCTATCTGCCCTGTCCTGAGTAATTAAAGTCAGTGGAGGAGACATTCATTCACCTTCAGTTCTTTAAAGTCTCTGACATTTCGCCCAAACATCAGAGCTACATTCATGGAGAGTTTTGGCATCAGGAAGCAGAAGATTTTGGCAAAAACTTGCAGACACAACAACTTTGACCTACTGACCTACAAGCACATGTTTTCAGAAGGTTATGTTGGCAGGGATCATGGTAAATTTGACTGATGTCTGAGTAGATTATGTAGACCTTTCAGAAACCACGACCTTCAGTCAGATGTTAAAGTGTTTGGATAATTCTCAGGTCTTTTGTTTTACATCTGCCTCTTCTGTTTACAGAAACAGGAAGTGGGGAGAAAACGTGTAGTGGTCACAGATGATAACCTCAGAAAACAAGTTATTAGGATGCTAAGTCTGAAAACTTGGTTCTGAGCACTGTAGTGGAAATAGACGTTATTTCTAAGTTTATATGGACCAGATCAAGAAAAGGATTATTATTTGTGTGACATTTAACCTTTTTCCTACCAGCTCACACCCTGGAAGGGTCGACAGCCCCAGGCAGTTGTAAGAAAGACCCCTCTTTGCATCTTTCTGTTGACAGTAAAGATAATGCGGATGCTAATTTACAGCTTGCTGATACTTGTTCAAATAACAAACTTTCAGGACGGGATCAAAGGAGTTATGATCACCCACAGACGAGAGGGAGCCAAAGAGCCCCCTCACCCATCTCTGACTCTGGCTCTTATCAAAACTCAGCATCCATCTCACACTCTGTGGTGGCTCATCATCCCACCTTTCTTCCCCAAATGAAAGACCTAGGAATTCCTTTGTCTCTCCTGTCCCTTAAGAACTCAAGTGTCTTTTCAAGGAATCAAATCTAACCCCTCTTCACCCTCACAGGTTCCAGATGAAATAAAACTTCAGTGTAATCCAAATTGTGGTAAAGAAATGTTAATATCCACAGGTTTACTTTTAAAATGTGTTTACAAGATAACGTATTATTTTCCCTGATGACTTTTAACTACTTTTAGATCTCTACTGCATATGCTTTCTTTAGTTAATCTTCTTTGAAGACTGTTCATATTGTTTATCAATATGATACCAAAATATCTAGGGGTGTTTTTCTCTTTTAAATCTAATCTAGTCAAGAAACTAGAAATGTTTATTCGTCTAATGTACTCTTAAGCTAAGAGTAACTAATTTCTCTGATTAATCTGATGTGGGATTTAATGTGTTTCTATGCTTAGAATAAACATGATGCACTCAGTCTAAAAGGTGATTCTGAATAACTTATCCAGTTTCAGAGAGAAAAGTGGTAAAGATTTATTTCTATTGCTTAGGAACTTCATTCCTCTCATCAAAAGTTAAACCCCCTTTTTAGAAGCCATTCCTAAGTACTTCCCCTTTATGCAGATGAAGGTGGAGTCAACCACACCATTGGCTGAACCAGACTCCACCTTTGTCCTTTAAAACCAGAAGGCGCTAACTGCTAGCTCTCTTTGCTCCTTCTTCGCTCTTGCTCTGGCCTCTACTCTCTTGCTCTTCTTACTCTTACTTCCTCTTCCGCCTCATGCCTCGTCCTGCTCAGATGACCTGATGACCTCTCCAGCCTGCCTGCATGCTGGCCCTGCTTCTCCCCACCAGGGAGCCAGGACGCAGAGCTGCAACATGAGGCCTGCCCAGAAGAACAGATTCTTAGACTTTTAGTCTTAGAAACGTTCAGCATTAAGCTTTTCTTTTATTTTCACGTTACACTCTTTTCATCCAAGTTTAGACGTTTTAAAGTTTATTTTTCTTTTATCCATCGTTAGAAACCAAACGACGGCGTTATTATGAAACTAAACTACTTTAGACTTTTAATGGAAATCAACGACCTCCCCATGCCGAGAGAACTTCACTGCTTGTTGAAACATCCTGAACCTGCATCCTCATACTCAAGCTGCCTGCCAGACCTGACTGGTGACCTAGGAACACCTCTGATCCAGTGACCAAAATCAACTCCGACCTGGGAGAGAACCGCGGAGGAGTTTGAAGGAACAAACCACTGCGACACTTGTGTATCCACCCATCCAACCCTCTGAAAAGGTTTGTGATGAACGCATTTGTGGCTATTAAGAGTGATGCAATCTGATAAAGCAAGCTGAACCTAAATCTCTCATCCATCCTCCTGAAAATCCCGTAATCAGCCTTTTCCTTTCATAGGTCAATAAATTAGCTTAATTTCATTAGTATACCATTTCTCACTCTGAAACATTAGTCATTAATATTTATTTAACCTCAATAATTCATCTTGTCAATAACTTGAACTGGTTACAAAGTCAAATTCCTAATGTTGCTGTGTTGCTTGTTATAACATGTTCATTTTGAGGTTTCTGTAAATAAATTTATCCGTATATAATCAAAAATGGGCCTCCAGTGATTTTTGCATGTTTTCATATCAAAAATGGGTAAAGAACTTACTTCTTTCAGACTCAGACTGATAAATGATAAATAACAATAAAATACAAATAAGATAAAATTCAAGGTTGTCTCAGCTTACCTTCCAAAGAAAACGCTGGGTGGTGCCCTAATTACGAGGTTTTGACTATTATTATTAATTATTAAGAATAATTATAATAATAATATTCAATATATACAACTTTACCCCTATATTACGCTACAGCACATAGACACCTGTCTCATGTATTTAGTGTTGTTCTTTTCTGTTTGTTTATTTTTATTTACAATATCATTCCACAGGATAAGAGTCAAAAAAGTTTGTAATCTCAAAAATCTAATCTGCACCAAAATAATCTCACATTCTAGGACTCATACTGTAACCATATGGTGTCTCCTCCTCCACCACTGGATTCATCTGGTGCTAAAACAAGGATGTGTCCTGAGCAAACGTCTTACTAATGATTGTTCTGTAAGATATCCTGGTTATCATATTGTGAAGTTTGCAGATGACACTGCTGTTGATGGCTTAATCTCCAACAACACTGAGTTTATGGCTTCCTGTTGGCACAGCTAGGACTCATTATATTAGGTGAGCACATTACAAACTTGCTGTCCTGATGAAGGCCCTTGAGGCTGAAACTAGTTGACTATGTTTTAATCAGTTAGCCATGTTATATTAAAGGCTTTTTAATCTTCATTACCCTCCTGCCTGGACCTTTTTTTGAAGTAACACTGAGTTTATTCTTAAAGACACGCCCCACCCTGGTCATTCTCTGTTTGAGCTGTTGCCATCAGGCACAGCGCTATAAAAGTAAAAACAGACTCAGAAACCGTTTTTATCCAACAGCCATAAGATGTCTAAAGAACCGGCACTAAATGTGTATGTTTTGTGGGCGTGTGTATATTTGGGAATAACGCTGTTGTTGTTTGTGAGTTAGAACTCCCAATTTTTGATTACTTCTTTTAATTTAGTCTTTTAATTCAGTTTTTAACTTTAATTTATTATTTTATTCTTATGTGTTTATGCACCGGCAAGTTTTGCACTTTAAAGCCGCACTCTGGATTATTTCAGCAAGAGAGCAGTTTTTGAATCTAGCGTCCAAAGGCTCCTCCTCAAAACATCTCGACACGCGCGTCCGGTCGCGTGTGCGCGCGTGCACATGGCGCATATACTTCGGGCATAAAGTGTACAGCTCAATGTGTAGGGTTTAATCACTCACAGTTCACAATCTTATTCCAACAATACTACGAGGGTCTGATGAGCCCTCTCTGTCCCTGCTGCTTCTGATATTAGCTCTGTTAGCAGAGAGCTGCTGCTGGACTCTGAAGCTGAACTTTAATCGGCCCTGGATGAACTTTCTGACCAAAATAAACACGTAATCCTGTCAAGCCTTGCCATTCTGTGAGGTGAAAGGTTTAAAAATAAAAATAAATCCATCTTTAGCTGGGAAATGGGTAGGTTTTTAGTAGAAATGAGCTGTGAGTCCTCAGTGAACGGGACGGTAAACAGAGAAACACACGGAGTGTCCTGTACGACAGCGCCCCCTACTGGTACAGGTTTGGTCGATGCGCGTGCATGTTGAGAGAATGCAGACATTTGAATTTCATTGGCTGAAAAATGTCGGCGGCAAGATATAATGGAAAGGGGTCTCTAGGAGGAAGGAGGGTCTTCATCAGAATGACAGATGTTGTGGAACTCAACCATAGATCATAGTTTAGACCTGAAATATCATTTAAAACATTTAGAAAACTTTGATACATAGAAAAATAATCCAGAGAGCCGCTTTAATTTCGTTGTACATTTTAACAATGACAAATAAATATTCATTATTCATTTATATAATGGAGCTTCCGTGAAACATCTTGAACCAAAGAAGTCCAATTTTGCCTTTGTTTGAATCCGATGACTGAGAACCTTCATCAGCAGAAAGGAGCTTGCTGGCAAAATAACCAAAACATCTATGTGATGTGACCTGGTTCATTAAAGCCGCATTGTGGACTATTTCATCAAGAGAGCAGTTTTTGAAACCAACGTCCAACGGCTCCTCGCCAAAACACCTTGTGACGACAAGGTGCCGTCACTTCATGCATTATATTTTAGCACGACATAATTGAGTGTGTGAGTTAAGTAAAGGACAGTAAATTATTGAAACATGTCTGTTTATTTAATTCACATGTTGGTCTTGGGTAACTGGCTTCATCAGCATCTGTGGAGAAGCAAATGATTGATTTTAGTGTTCCTGATTAAGATGATCTGCTAATTGATAAATTGTATCCACTTACCTTTGTCTTGTTTCTCTCTGCCAGGAGGTGTAACAAGCAAATCAGCCCTCAAGGGTTTGCACACCTTTTATTGGTTCCAGGAGGGAGAAACCAATTGAGGACTAGGAAGAGGGGTGTTTAGTGGAAGAAGGCAAAATAATTGTAGTTTGTTTTGGGTCTTATTGATCTAAGATTAGAAAAACATATTTTAAGATATATTTTGGGGTAATTGTTTGTATATTTATTGGATAATTTATTGTTGTTAGAATCCAAATGTGTATTATGGTAATAGTTTTGCCTAATTGGCAGGTCAGGATGCAAGTAATGTCATGTAGAGGTGTGTGGTGAAGCTGCAGCAAATAAAATGGAGAAAAACCTCTACTTCTGGAATCCCTTTTGTCCCTCCTCGTCAAACTACACTTTTGCCTCTAAGACCACTCGGTCAAGCTAACACACCTCAACACGCTCGTGCGGTCGCATGCGCGCGCGTGCACATGGCGCATTCCTTTGGTCTGTAAGCTGGGCATAAACTGTGCAGCTCAAACTGTAGGGTTTAATCATTCACAGTTCACTAATCACATTCCCACACTGCCAGGCTCTGATGAGCCTTCTCTGTTCCTGCTGCTTCTGATACTTAGCTCTGTAGCAGTGAGCTGCTGCAGTGCTCTGAAGCTGAACAGAGAAATTACTCTGCCCTGAATGAACTTCTTCACCAAAATAAACGTGTATCCTTGGCAAGCCTTGCCATTCTGTGAGGTGAAATGTTTAAAAGTAAAAATAAATCCGTCATTAGCTGGGGAATGGATACGTTTTTAGTAGAAATTAGCTCTGTCTCCTAAGTGAATGGCTGAGACGGTAAACAGAGAAACGCATGGAGCGTTCTGTACGAGAGCACCCCCTACTGCTACAGGTTTGCTCAAAGTGCGTGCACGTTGATAGAAAGCCGACAATGCAGAACTTTGAATTTTATTGGCTGAAAAAGTAAAGGGGTCTATAGGAGGAAGGGGGTCTTCATCAGACTAACATATATTGTGGAACTCAACCCATAGATCATAGTTTAGACCTGAAATATCATTTAAAACATTTAGAAAACTTTGATACATATAAAACACTCCAGATAGCTGCTTTAAAGATCACACTGTATTTTGTGGCAGTATCTGTATTCTGTGTTAACTTAAACATTCAATAAATTGTAATTTACAAGATTTAGTTCAATGAAATATTTGGCGGGCTGCCTGGTGGCGCAGTGAGCAGCACTGTTGCCTCACAGCAAGGAGGCATCACGCGTCTGACTCTGCTGCCTCCCTGCGTGGAGCCAGCATGTCCCCCCACACATGCATTGGCTTTCTCCGAATTCTTCAGCTTCCTCCCACAGTTCCAAAACGTGCATATCAGGTCTATTGGTGTCTCTATATTGTCCCTATAGGTGTGTGTGTGACTGGTTGTATGTCTGTATGTGGCCCTATGGTGGACTGATGTGCCCCGCTCCGTGCTGCTGGAGGCACGACCCTCAGTGGAGGATTAGGTGGTTATAGAAGATGGATGGGAATATTTGGGAAAGTGTATTTGCTTCATGTGTTTGTGTCTCACATCCTGCCCTCTTTGTTTTCAGTTATGCCAGTCTTCTCCCTTATGTTTTGATGTTCCTCCTCCTGTCTACCTGCACTAATCCTCCACAGGTGTATCTCATCTCCCTGATCACCTCCATCCCTTTAAATGCAGTTCAGTTTTGTCACTCCCTATCAGTTCCTCCTGTCAATCTGGTTTTGTCCTGTCGTCTACCCGTTTCCTCCCAGAGATCTGTTCTGGTTGGCTGAAATAAGTCTTCTGAGTTCATCTCCTGAATCTACGCTTCTCCACATACATCCTGGGTCCTACTCAAGATAAGTCGTGTGTGTGTGTGTGTGTGTGTGTGTGTGTGTGTGTGTGTGTGTGTGTGTGTGTTATATTTCAGAGGTGGGATGTAATCCAGTTTAGCTGATTAACGTTTGACTTTGGTACAAATCAGATGTTGGATCCAGGATTTTCCTAATTTTGTATTTAATCCTTGGCAGACGGCTGCTGCAGTTTCATATGTTTTCTGCCTGAAGGTAGACTTAGGCATGCTTGATGTGACTAGAAATATTCATTAAACAAATAACACGATATTCTTGCACTTTATGATACCAAAATAAAACCCTCAAAGTAAAGTCAAACACTGAAACTCTTTAATTTTAATGAAAGTCATTTAGAGAACTATAGGAGTAAAGACAGAAAGAAAACCCAAAAGATTTGATTTCTTCACATGTAGCTCCTTGTTGGACTCAGATGCTGTCACAGCTTTCATGTTGTGTTTTGTTCTTGACGTATTTCTTTTATAATAGTCTAATATTCCAAGCCAGCACAGGGTCACTAGTTTACCTCCATCCCACTCATTAATCACCACCTTCAGCATCCCATTTTACTTCTCCTCAGAGCCACAGTGTTGTTGACAACGACAGCACACATTAGTAAACATTAAAGGTCCACTGGTCACTAATGACTGACACAGCAGCCAGTGTGGGTGAATAACAGTATTTACAGCAGTGGGAAAAATACTCTGAGAGGAGAAATACCTCAAGGTTGTGTTGGTTCTAAAGGTTCTTTAAATTTATCAATGGTTTCTTAGTGGGAGTAGATCCCACTGGTTAAAGAGGACATCTGAATCATAAAGCATATTTTTGTCTATTTATTATAGAATATTATGGAGCATTTGACTCCAGGCCTGTTAATATTTAAAAAGAACTACTGAGCTTGACTATAAAATAGAAACAGGTTAATTCCTCCTATCTGCCAGTGCATGATGATCCAGCTCCAACGGTTTTCCTCATGTGGACCGACCCGATGTCAGAGCTCCTCTGCTTGAACACATTAAAGGTTTCACTTCTGCACAACTAACACTTTTCAGCTGAGTGTCTCTAAGCTGTTAGCCAACTCTGAGAAAGAAAAATAACCTATTTCAGTTTTATAAATATTTTTGATTTATAGAAATAAAGTCATGTAAAAAAAAATCTCAATTAAAATATTAAAACTTATATGATTGTTTTGAGAAACTTCCTCAAAACTGTCACAAGCAATAACGGAACAGAGACATGTAGAATAATGTTTGGACAAACTTTCTATTTGCTAAAAGGTACCAAAGTCTGGAGTTCCCTGCAACCTCAAATTAGAACATCAACAGAGCAGAAATACTTTAAACACAAGTGAAACAGCTGAAACATCACAGCTGGGTTTGAGGATCAAAATAAAGAGGAAGGAGCGAGTTGACGGGGACTGAACTCAAAAGACTTAAAGAAAGAAAGCAAAGCTGAGAAGGCAGCAAATAACTCAAACTCGAGGAACACTGGGAGAAAAATACAGGAACGCAGTGGTTCAAGACTTACAGGTACGACTACAGGTCAACAGGAGGATCTGACAGGAGCTGAAGGAAACAGAGGAGTATATATACAGGGGCAGCTGGGAGGATTAAACGGATGAAGACCTGCTGTGGAGGAGTTTCAAGGTGACTGAGGTGTTACGTCCCCTGAAAGGGTCTAGGAGATGTACTATAAAGGAGGACTAACACAAAAGGCCAAAAACACAAAGTACAGATTATTAAGATATTTTATTATAGATCAGGCAGAAGGAGGGGCTGCAAAAAGGAAGACGAACTAAAAATCGCTCCTTAACAAAAAATCACCCAAAAGGGGGAAAAAAAACCCTAACTAATAAAACAAAATGGCCTAACTAAGAACACTCTAAGAGGTTCTGTAAGAGTATAAGGGATATGTTAAGTAAGGGAGACTAGAAAGAACTAAAGAAGGCGATAAACGCTATAAGTACCGAACGGTAACTAACAAAGAAACAAAAAAGGTACTACAGGAGTCTATAAC
>SSNR01000539.1:233861-256140 GCA_006937965.1 Callopanchax toddi
GAGAACCACACGCCAGAACCTGTCTGCTCAGTTTCCCCCCGAATGGCTGACCGCTCCCTGCTTTTAACCATGCCGAGCTGATAGCGGAATTTCCTGCAGCTGTGCAAGCCCGGCGCGTTGCTCTGGAAACAGGGGGCGGAGCCAGGAGCTGTCAGTGTCAGCTGGAGCTGACAGGAGGAAGGATCGGGCGCTGAAGATAGGAGATCGTAACAAGAGGAAGTAACCTGAAGCCAAACTAAACTAACAGAACTGATCAGATCATGATAGTCCTATCAGGACTACTATAAGGAAAGTTTCTCAGTAGGGATTCCCCATTCTTCTGCTTCTTGTTTGTATTTGTTATCTTTGAGAGTGGCACCACCTTCCCCCTCTACCTGGGACACACCATCTCTTCATCAGAGACCTCAGTCTGTCAGATTGTTCTGTTTATTGTTCTCAGCATTTGCATGTTTTTCTTCCTCCTCTTATTGTAGATTTATTTACTCCCACCTGCACCTGACTCATATCTCTGTGTCCTCCAGCTTTTCTGACAGGAAGTGACTTGATATGTAAATTTCTCCAGGAAACTGGAAGCTCTGTGCATCCCTGAGATGCACTAGAAGATCTACTTTAAGGACTACTGAGTCATCACACTCACAGGTTTGCATTTAAAGTGATTTTCTAAAGCAGTAGGGTAAATTGTAATTTATTTAAATTCATTTGTTGCAGCTGCAAAACATTTTAGAAATGTTTGCACTGTTACTTTTAGGGGAGGGTTGTAGGACGTAATAATGCAGAAGTAAACTCCAATAAATCTTATTAAGGAAGCTTATAATAAACTATAAAAGTGTAGGGATGCAGTTCCATGTGGAGGTTCTGTTAATAGACTGAACCCTACATGTCACAGTGCAGTAGCTGAACGAACTATTCCACTGCACTACATGTTTAATTTTGAGACATTAAGCTGTTCTTTTGATTGCATGTAGTTTTTTTCTGTTAATTTACGACTACTAAGACCATCAGTGGTTGTTTCTGACTTTTCATGAATATGATCCCAAGGTTAAGTCATGGAGAAGGGGCTGTCTGGTTTGGGAACTTCAGGGTCTCATTTCTGCTCTTGCAGATCATCTGGTTGTGTTTCAGTTCTTAACCTTCAGTGTGAACTGGGGTGGTTTGGAGCCATGGATAAGAATCAGCTCCTGCAATTTTAGGAAATCTCAAACTGATAAAGACTGAAATATTTCCACAGTGTCTTTAAACAGACTGCTACAATCAGCTGAGGTAGTAGAGCTGCTTCTCCTCCACATCAAGAGAAGCTGTGGTGATTCGACCATCAGGATGCTTTCAGCTGGCCTCCTTCTGGAGGTTTTCCAGACACATCTCGGCAGAAGACTCTGGAAGTGACCCAGAACTTGCTGGAGGGATTACATATCCTCTTTGACCTGGAAGTGATGTGGAAACCCCCAGGAGGAGCTGTAACGTGTCACCAGGCAGAGGGATGTCTGATTTACTCTGGACCTCATATAACCTCTGTGACAACTTCCGATTAAGATATTAAACACTGTCTAAAATGATCCATCAGAAATAATTTAAACATTTTGATAGAGTTTTTACTTTTTTGTAATGCATATTTCCTTGCATGTTAAATTTTCAAGTTGAATTCATTTCTGAGACAAATGAAACCTGGTAATTGTCTCAGTTTCTCTCGGTGCTCAGTGACCTGTAATGATAAATAATTACAACTCCAGGAGATGCAGACTTGCTTCACTGCCGGTTGCTCTCACACAAATACATGAAAGAAACACGGTTAAAAGCATCTGTCCTGACATTTGTTTTTCAAAGGAAATCAAAAATTGAGTTCTGACTTAATATTCAATTTAACAATGCCCTCCATAAAGCGTATGTCTTATCCTCAAAAGCCTTTCACAATACATCATGAGTAAAAGCAGCAACTGAGAATAACAGTAGGAATAGCCTGAAACGCATTAAACTAGAGAAAGAGAAAACTGATTTCCCTGTGAAGTTTAACCTCTAGTTCAGAGTCACTTCCTGCTGTCTTCTCCCTCTCCTCCCGTCAGGTTTACTTTAACGGGAGTTTCTTTGTCCATAGAGAGAGTTATTAATGTGACAACCACTGTAAGGTCAAAAATAAACTTTTATTATTTCTGCAGAAAATAAGATTTCACCATGTAATACATTTGTTTAAAAAATTATTTAAAATATTTGTTTTAGTTAAAACATATCTTAACATAGATATTTGATTGATTTTTGAGTTTGCATTTTACACAGTTTAAAGTATTTTTCTGCTTACATCAGCTGATTATATTTACTGCAATCAGGCTAAATCTATATGTAAAATGTATAAGAATGTAATGATGATGTAGTGGTTTGGTGTTGGAATATAGAACCAAAGGGTGTAGTGAAATGCTGCAGCAGGCAGGTGTAAGTCCTAAATGTAGAGGAACAAGCAGAACGGGGAACATAGATGAGCTAATGAATGGGTTCAGGACAAGAATCAGGCTGACAGTGAGCTAACGCTACGTTCACAACACAGATCTGAATGCTCTAAATCCAGTTGTTTTTTGTGTCTGACTGTCTGCATTATAATTTAATTAAACCACCATCAGACTCAACGCTCTACCTCCCTTAAGTGACTCACATGCAGAAGATGTGATTTATGATATGGATGCCAGATGAGATATTACTTCTTCTTTTCACATTTCAGTGAAATATAAACCAGATAAAACATCATTTATGTATTAGGACTGACCTGGGTGGGAGTTTAAAAACAATCATGTATGGGTCACAGGTGAGCAACAAGGTCAGATTCAAAATCACCTGAAATTTGAACAAACCTTGAAGAAACTGAAGGATACAAAGTCCAGGATAGAAAAATACCAACAATAATTTATATTCATGCTATGTTTATTCACTACGCAGACCTGGAGGCAACCCACATAGGGAGAACATGCTAACTCCATGCAGACTGGCTGCAGCCCAGAGTTGAACCTGCAACCTTCTTGCATCGGTGCTACCAACTGCACCACATTCATACTCGCTGCCCTGCGCTTAGGCATTTTAAGAGTATTTATTCCAGGAGGAAGAGTTTATCAGACAGTCCTGGATTCCCTCATTGAATGTTGACGTGTCCTTGGGAAACACATGCAACCCCATGTTCTACAAATCATAGTACGACAAGTGTGAATGAGTGAATGCAGTTTGTTGTGTAAAAGCTCTTTAAAAAGACCAGATCAGGTCAGCTCTGTGTGGAGGACAGCTGCCTGACTCATTTCTACAGTTTGTTCTGAACTTTTTAGATGTCATAATGAAAAATTTGATTTAGCACATTCAGGAAAAATCTGTTCTGTCCTTTTCCCTCTGAGAGTGTCAGCTGACACTCGTCTGCCTTCATTACAGAGACAAATGAAACCTGCTGCTTCACCTTCTGGGTGAGTTTACAAATAGAAGACTCACCTCCTGGCTGAGGCTGTAACTATTACAAACATATCAACTTAAATCATAAAAATTCTACGTTGGATATTCATTAACTATACTTTTTTTCATTTTTCTCCATTCACCTCAAATCCCTCCCCCCAAAAAAACAACCAAACACTTAAAAAAGGATGAATTAAAGTTATTTTTTCTTCTAATTAATCACTCTACAGGGTGTGAGCCACCGACAGTCAACACTTCAATTTAAGGTTTGATCACTGATTTGAACAAACTGTGATTAAAGACATGCAGGATGAAACTGGACATCAGTAAACGTGAGTTTCACTTAGAAACATGCAACAAAAAAAGCAATAGAACCAGGACATGACAGAGCCCACAGATAATTAGGTCTGATTAGTTGTCACGGAAACCAATTTTCCCTTTTATCTTTCCACTTTGAAATCTCAACTCATTTATCTTCTCTCTCTTTTTTTTTTTGGTGCTCGTAAAATCTTTAGAGAGGTTGTAAATCGGGGCTGAAACACCTGCAGCTGAAGCAAACAGGCTTCACGGCACAAATTAATTCAATCAACCACAATGGAAGCTCTGAAATGCATCACATCACAGCTAGAACATCTCACAGATCTATTTTGTACAGATTTTGAACACAGCTACCTGTTATGTTGTTGGATGTGACACAAACAAGCAAATCACTTTTTTCTTTTTTACTTCTTTTGGGTCAAAATACAAGACTAAAGTCTCGTCTTCAGCCTGTTTTTAGACCTTTTCTTATGCAGTTTAATGCAGAAGTCAAAGTGTAAAACACCTCCTTACTCAAAAATATCACTCAGTAACCCCTAACAGAGTGTATGGTGCAGGCTGACATTTTACAAAGCACATATGACAAAATGAGGATGAAAAGCACTCGTCAGAATGATGAGATGGCTTTATTTTTTTATGTGTGACATTTTTCTCTTCTGCAGTTTCCAGAACTCATGTAATTTAATGGATGTAATGAGTCCTTTTTTAGAAATGGTTTCATTGAGAGTCATGCATTGAAAAGAGGTCCAGGTCAACAACATAAAACCAGCAAATACAAACACAAAATATCCCACAATGCATCAGTCAGTCATGTAATAAATACTGAGAAATATCCATCCATCCATCCATCCATCCATCCATCCATCCATCCATCCATCCATCCATCCATCCTTAGGTGATGGAGAGACAGATCTAGGAGGGAAACCCAGACATCCTCCTCTCCAGCTCCTCCTGGACCTCAAAGTGTTCGGTGTCCGTCCATCAGAGTTGACATTAGATTGCTTAATGAGGTCAACATTTTTAATTGCAGCATTGATAAAGACTAACCCTACTCCATGGTGGCAGTCCCTTCTGTAGTTTTTACAGATGAATGTAGATGGTACTGGTCTGGGGCAGGAGTGGGTGCTGTTGCTTCTGCCGTCTCTTGTCTCTTTGCCTGCAGTAAGGTGTTATGTCTCAGCTGAGCAGACTCTGGCAGTGATTTTTCCCCCTCCTCTTGATGTCAACTTATGCATTTCTCATGCATATAAGACCAGTAACCCTCCAGTCAGTTCTGGGGTCTCTTCTCACTGAGATTTGCCTGGAAAATCTCCAGAGGGAAGCGAGCAACTCGGAGACATCCTTATGGTTGGCTCCTTTGAGCTCTCACTGGTTGAAGAAGCTCCTCACCTTGTCTCTGAGGCTGAACTATTTTAGCTGCTTGTATAAAGGATCTCATGACCATCGAATTGGAACGTATGCCAGTAAATCAAGAGCCTTGCCTTTTTGCTCAGCTCCATCTTCACTGCAGCATCTTCTTTGGCTCTCGAGGCGAGAGGACGCGTTTCCCCTTCTCTTCCTCCCTCCCTCCCCCGTCTTCCCCTTTCTCCGGAGGACCTGCCTGCATCTCCCTCTGGACTTAACCATGAATTTAATTAGCTGGTCT
Organism: Callopanchax toddi; assembly: GCA_006937965.1. Lineage (NCBI taxonomy): Eukaryota > Metazoa > Chordata > Actinopteri > Cyprinodontiformes > Nothobranchiidae > Callopanchax > Callopanchax toddi. The sequence continues at coordinate 239,239 of SSNR01000539.1, forward strand.
AGGAATGCGATGGACAAATACATTTTTTCCCACTATTTGAAGATGTTTACACAATTGGATCATGGCAACCAGGTTCTGCTGTTTGGTGTGTGTGTGGGATCTGGATCGTCGGCAAATTGAGAGCTGTGGGACCGATTAACAACCCAGGCTCTGTGGACGGTGCCGTGGGTGTGAACTCTCAATTGGGGCTGGACACGCTGAATCACAGGTTAGATGCACTGAGCTGTGAACTCTAAACCCAGGCTGGCTGAGCTGATGCGAAGGCTGGACGCTTTGCGATCTGGTCGCGCTTTCAGACTCATATGCAGGAAAACATCTCAGAGGAGTACTCAGCAGCCATCTGGCTGTGGTTTTGGACTGGTCTGTGGAGGGCCTTGGAAAAGGCTGAAGACTCAACTCTACTATTCTAGAGAACAGCTGGAGGCAGGTGCTCCGATACCCCCCTCCTCCCCTTCCTCACATGTACTGATTACAACACACACATCCTACTAATGCACGTCCCCTACACTTCAACGTTCGTCTTGGACCGATGACCTCGTTCCCCTCCAGAGGCGGCTTCGCAGGGTTGGCTCGGAGTTCCTCACCCTCCCCTACTCACGTCTCGTGTACAACGTTTGTGACTGTTTGGGTTTTGTCTGCTTTGAATGTAGTGAGGCGTTTTTTATCCTGAGTCAAGTCTCTGTCTCCCTTACGGAGTGTGGAGAAATGAAACACAGTTTATTTTTATCCTTATGCAACTTCCGTCTTATTCACCATCTATCCCCCTCTGCATCAAAAGGGTGCACCCTCAGGTGGCGTCCGCGGTCTACCTGTTCCTGTAATGTGTTTGACATGTTCTGTGTGTCTAATCTTGGTCAGGTTGTACTGAATGCATCTCGTTGTACCAGGACGCTGGTTCAATGACAAATAAAGCTTCTGATTCTGAACAGACCGAAGTTTTGATCAGTCAACCCAACGCTCGCTCAATTCCATCACTACTAGCAAACAAGACACCAAGAGACTTTAATTCCTCTACTTGAGGGAATCTCAGTCTGAAAAGGCTTAATAAAACAGGTCAGCAGTGACTCATTATAGTCTCCACAGATCACAAATAAAAGAATGGAAATCATGTGAGAATGCACCTCTTAAACTACAGCTTTGCCTTTAGTAAAACACAAAATCTGCCTGACCTGAATGTCCTGGATCTCATAAATGCAGGACTGCTTTATAAACTGCATACAAACTGTCAAATTCAGCCATCTCTCTCATTCAGCATAATGTTGTGTTCTGAATCCAATACTCTCCTCATTGCTTACCAGCACTGACCATCCCTTTATAATCCATCATTCAATTATCAGATGACAGAAAGCTGGTTAGATATCCTCTGCATGAAGTTGCCTCCTCCAGTGCAGGACACTGAACCCTGTGAAAAAAACAGCTAATTAAAAACCAACTACTGTAGGTCCTCTATTATTCATCAGACGAGACCGACCAGGTGAAAAGAGTTCATCGCTTTAGATTCCTGAGGGTCCACCAGACTGGCACCTTACGGTCAAAAAGGCTCAGCAGTGTCGGCATTTCCTCAGAAAACTTATAGCTTTTGGCAAATGACATCATTTATGTTCAGCAGCAGAGGAAAGGCCTTTCAGAGGGTCATCAACACAGCAGAGAATATAATTGGCTGCTACCTTTCTCCCTGGAAGACATTACAAATGTTGGCCTCGTTTCTAGAATTAAAAATGAGAAAAAACAAACATCATGCAGATCATTCAGAGCACATAGCACCAGATTCATGAACTGCTTCTATCCTGAGGCCAAATGCTTTCCTAACTACTCCAAAAGTTTTGCATTAGTTCAACGTGTTTTAATTCTATCAAGATGTTTCACATCTACATGATTTAAAAGTTTTGTATTTGTTTATTTACTGAGTCCTTGACTTCCATTTAATCTGTTTCTTGCCACCTTTTAACCCTTTAAATTGTGATACTTTAAATCTAATAAAATTTTTAAAAATCTAATATTAATATGAGAATAATACAAATAAATAAAATTGACACTTGCCACCTGCAGTAATCTCCACTGAAGGGACACAAACGTTTAAACGATAATTTTATTATAATAATAAAAATGAAAATATTTCCATTTCGTTTCAACCAGCATGCTTTATAAAGTTTCATATTTCTATCTGTTCAGTTTTATGTTTTTCCCATTAAATTGAGTTATTTATCAGGTGTCTCTGCCTCGACATCATCCACGTTTTTATTATCAGCTCTCCTTCTTTCACAAGAAATAAATGTTCCTCTTCTGACGTCAGATTTGTTTAAACGTGTTCCCACAGCAGAGCAGGATTCAGAAGCAGACTTTACCTTCTGTCTATTTAACAGAGGACTCTGCCCTGCAGTAACAGTAAGGCTGTCTCCATCACCTGGGTTAGGGATATGTTCAAACTCTTCTCTGTAACTTCAGGACATAATTAAACAAATAGCTGAAGCTGATTGTGTTCATTATTTTATTGTTATAATTTTAACCGTATTAAGCAAAATGTAAATAACCAAGCATGTTACAGTCACACTTATGTCCCTTTATAATTATGTTTTGGAAAATAAACAGAAACACTAGTTTGGATGAAGTTAGAAAGAGAAAATGATTTTTAAAAATCCACTTTTTACATAGCAGTTTGTCTCACAACCACCAGATGCCACTAAAACTTCAAATGCAGTTAAATGTCCAAACCCAGTCTTTGATCCTGCGTGGTTTTGATGATCTTCTGCTCAACCTGATCCAAACCCTTAAATGACCTCATCAGCATGCTGGGTTCTGCAGAAGCCCGTCTTTGACCCCTTTATTTAATTGAGGCAGGATAGTTGAAGACTGGATTGGATGACCACTTCTTTAAAAGATCAGTAGTTTATGGAGTGTTTTTCTTAAAAGGTAAATTATTTGTTGTAGCAATTATTCAACACTAAGTTCCAACTTTTCCTAAATTAAAAAGTGACCTTTATGCCTAATAAGATCATTCACAGACAATTTGATCTTTCTGTAGATCGATGAGACAAAATGACCTGAGAATTCTTTGAACGTGCACCTGCTCCTTCAGCCATCTTGTTTGTTTTTCCTTGTTTACATTTCCCCCAGGTCTTCTAAATGACTTTAATAAAGGAGAAAAAGTGATGATTAATCACACATTATTAACTAAGTGCATCTGAATATTTAACAGTGAGATGCAACAGAGCGACTGAGATTAAACCACCAGGGTAACCAAAATGAACAAACTCTGAGTCACTCTGCTCCTGAGCGCGGTCAGTACAGACTTATGGTTGTTACTAATAACAGGATGCATCACACTCAACATTCACTGAGTTAATACTGCAGCTCTGGAGAGGACTGCTCTGCTGCTACAGCTGGCTTTCCCCTCTAACTCTTCAAACCTGGGTGCTGGAGATTTTTTACCTCACTTTAAATTCAGATGAAACCTTTTAGTTTGACTCAATCTTTGCATGCAATGTAGTTGGTCCTAATGCAGCTTTCATCTGTAATTAAAACACTAAAGTAAAGCTAAAGCAGACAGGGGGGCTCAGTCTCACCTGACAGTGGAGCAGAAATATGTGGGTCCCAAACCCCCTGAGTTAAAGGATCCTTAACAGACAAACAGTCACGAGGAGGGGGGGAAGAGACAGAAGAGGAGAGATAGAGACAGGTGTGTGCATCTGAAAACTATCTATATGAAAACACTGTATTATCACAGTTTTATTATTTTAAAAGAAAGCTCTTCTTCACTTTGCATTTACTGTATTTTCTATTAATGATCAAATCCTTTCAGGTTTTAGTGAAGTTTAACTGAACTGATTTAAACTTTTTTAACAAGAAGAGAGAAAAGAAAATATGGAAAAACAGGCAGAGACACAGAATAACAGCATGGAGAGCTGAGAGGTAAAGGACTGAAAGATCACTGAGACACATGGACACGATGGGGGACATGTCCTCTGAACTTTTTAAAGTCTAAAACAAAGTTCCACTATATTAAATGGATACTGGCTGTAGGTTTAATATCATGGCTCTGTTTAAGCCCCCTCCTCTTCACCTTTAAAATCAAAGTTTCATCCTCGGTGAGACAGGAGACGAGGAGAGAGACGGGGAATTTGCAGCAATAGTTTGCTCTTTGAGGAATTCTTGAACATTAGATTAGAATCCCATCTCATTCTTGTGAGCCCAGTATGGTTATATTGGTCCTTGTGAATTCAATATCTCGTCTTGTCTCATGAGTTTTAGGTTTCATTACATCCGTACTGTTTAGTGCTTATTGTGTAATAATAAACATGATTGTTTAACTGGAAAGGTTAAATAAATGTTTATTTATATATTTATATTAACCAAACAGACCATTTACTGTGCCCCCCCCCCAGGTGAATTCCTCTGGAGTCTGCTGTAGCCATTAAACTCAGGAAGCGTCAGTTTCCTCTTTTTAATTATGCAGCAACATTAAAGAGGAACAAGTGAGCTTTTTGGTTAATGTAGGGAGTGTGAGTATAAGAATGAAGTAAACTGGATGAAATGTTCAATAACATTTCAAATACTTGTATTAAAAACCTTAAAGCATGTAATTGTTATTATTATGATAATACTGTAAACAACAAACAGCTGTATTTACAGTGCAACTGCTGTATCTTATTTTAATAGTTTTCTACAAATATAGAAAACAGCTCTGTATAATTCTGAACAAGCGTTTTTCTCCTTTCCACCTAAAACATATAAAAAAAAAACATTTAATTCTAAGAGTCAAGTATACTTTGTGGTTCTATAAAAATAATAAAACTATATATTTTTATGTTTCTTTCATTTGTAAATGCAGGGATGGTTTTGCTGCACAAACAAGTCCAAACAGTCTGTCAGGGCTTTATTAACCACATGTTCTCATTAATTTCTTCAAAATAAATAAGACGGGGGCCTGTGGTGTGTTTATAATATAAAAAGGACAGAGTTTATTTCCTTTCTAGAATTGTAACAACAATTCTGCCAAACAAATCCACAAACTCATGAAGTTCAAACTCGTATAAAGCTTCATTTCTCCTGATGGTTGCACCAACAAACTAATATCGACATGGATGCTGCTGAAAGTTTTAGAATCTGCTTTATTAGAATTTTTTGCCTCCATGAAAGAGACGAACCAACTCAAAGTGTGTAGGTTAAACCTGGAGAACGGTGACGCTTTCATGTTGTCCTTCCTGTCTGAAGAAGGGACGACGTAGGTCAGTAAACCCATTAAACCTCGCTGGTCTGTCACTGAATGCTAAACCTGTCAGAACCAGACAGAAACCGGGCTCAGACTGGATGTCATTTCCTTTTTATAAATGCATGTTTGACCTGGCTGCAATGATTCACTGGCTTTTCGTAATATTTATAGGTTTATCTTTACTTTTTTATTTATTTATTTATCTATTTTAACCCCGTGTCCTGTCCGGCTGTGGAGCAAACAGAAAATGTCTGAGTGCCAAAAACAAGCCCAACAGTGTTGCTGTTTCAGGTGAGAGGTTACAGCCACTGCTATAAAACTCCTCCTGATTTTTGTTTAAATATAACCCCCAAAATCTTTATTAGAATGTTTTTATGGTTGATTGGACACGGAGCCTGAAAGTGAAGGGAAGGGTACAGAAAGAGGGATGGGGGAGAAAGTAAACAGAAAAAGAAGAGAACAAGAGACGTGAAGAGTCCACTTCTAGACCTGTAAATAAAGCACAAACAAACAAGCAAACAAAACAGGGAGAAAAGATACAACAGCAACAAACAGCATATGAATACACAGCAGTTGTGATATTCTTCAAATGTATACGTATACACCAGTTCAAGAGAGTTCAGTGTCAACCACAGCCCCAGTTAATGTGTCTGAAAACACCTGAGTCCGTCTTTATGTGAGCACCTTGTGATCACCTGTGTGTATATATGCGCGCTTGTTTATGTAAGGTTTCTCTATTGAAACATTCAATAATAAGTTCGAGGAGCCACAGACCCGCCCCCAAGGCCCACGGAGGACGCGGAGGAGGTCCAGGCCCCAGACGTCCGGAGGCCACCCAGGGCACGGACACCCCAGGGAGATCACCGTCGGGGCAGTCGCTAAACTCTCCCCCAGAGGGCGCAGAGGCTCACCCCACGTGGGCCCCCCGGCAGTCACCGCGCTAGAGCCCCTGGGGGGTCGCGGCTAGGAGCTCACAGGCACCGCCTGCAGCCAGCCATCCAGGGTAGATCTAGCCGGAACCAGAGACCCAAGACCCAGGAGCGAACCAGCCCCAGCAGAGGCCCGACCACCCCCGGGGGCCCAGATCCCACCAGGCAGCCACAGGAAGAAGAGCAGGCAGACGCCCCCAGCACCCAGCACCCAGCCCCCGAGACACCCCAGCACGCCACTGGAGAAAGGCACCACCAATGCCGAGGCACAGCCAGGGAGGATACTCTCTGCTGAGGAGGGCCTAGCATGTCACAGAAAGGGGGGGGGACGAAACCTGACAGAAAAACAGTCACACACAGACACAATCACTCTCCCTCCCCCATGCGTGCACACACACATTCCTGCAAACATACCAAGATACACAATAGACGCTGTACACCCACTCTCGCTCCCCATGCACACTCTATGTTCAGGACCAGGGACCAGCGCCCTAAGGGTGAAGCCGGCCCTGAAATCCAGAAGATGGTCCCTCCCTTACTGAAGTGGGGATAAGCAGACCACCGCGCACCCCGCCGCAGCCGAGCAGCCCCCCACCGCAGACCCCGACCAGACGGCCCGCTCCACTCCAGGCCCCAGGCAGCGAGCAGAGAACAGGGGTGTGTGAAGACCCCAAGTCTCCCCCCACCTGCTCCAATGTGGTGTTGATGCGTGTCTTTGACCTTTATCACTCAAAAGTCTAAAGTTTGACTTTGGAATAATTTGATTAAAAAAATGACCTTCGATTCAGTTTCACGACTTTCTTGAAATGAAGGCAGACTTTTGTTTGAACTTGAGATCATGAAGAGAAGGTGCAGCATGAAAACTTTGACTTTTCTCTAACAGAGATGTCAGAAACTCTGCATGTCTTCCTCTTTTCAGCTGATCTGAATAGTTTTCTTCTCGTATCGATGTTCTGGACGATGCCGTACAAACACAGCATCCATCACTGCTCTTCTGCCTGGCCTTTCTCTGTCAGATCAATGATCAGGCACACATCCAGACTTCAGCCTCGTCACGTTTTAGTCTGTGGCGACTGAAGCACATCAAAATGCCAAATCTTTTACAATTATATTAAATTCTTCCCTTTGTTGCAGTTTGTTCTCGCTGAGCACATTTTCATTTTTTTCCACAAAAAGGCTGTTTATTATGAGAAAAAAACACAAAAACTATAGTTGTTTTTCTAAAGCATCCATAAAAATTCATGGATCTGTCATTTGGAAAGGATAGTAATTAAGATGTAATTAGTGCTTTGACGGGTTTTTTTTTAAACAATATACAAAGTTATTAAACTTTCTTAGCTTTTAAACTATTTTAGTTGACATTTGTATTTTTCCAGGTCACATCTTAACTGTTTAGATTCACCCTCTAATTTGAGTCAGTCCATTGTTGTCCTTTAATTGAGTTTGATTGGTCTTAATAGGGATGTTACGGTTTGATCTCAATCATCCGATCAGGATCTCAATCATATCATTTGTCATCATTCACACTTTTGCTTCTGAATTGTTCTTTTTAGTTGCTTTATTTTTATTTATTTTGTGCGTGACTGTATTTTTTGGTTGATCCTTTTGGCTCAAACCTTATCCCATACATTTCAACTTGCAGTAGAGCGCAGATGAGTGATTACCAGACTCCTCCCACCGACACGCCTCCTTTTAATATATGTTCTGCAGGTGTGATTCTCCTCTCTGCATGATCAAAAAATCATTTTCATAGCTGCAGGAATTTTGAGAATTTTTAATAAAGTAGGGTGACCATATTTTGATTTTCGAAAAAGAGGACTCTTGGCTCAGTCGTGAAACATTTTGATACTGTTTGCTTTTTAAAGTATGTAGTCTCTGTGTGGTTTTGAAGTAACAACCTTCAGACAGGCTTTCAAAAATCAACAAAAGTAATTTATCAACGCTGCAGGAGTTGAAAACAAACCTACATCCTTCAGCCTGAAAGACTAGCTTCTTAGCCATTACAACATTGCCAACTAACATTAAACATTGGGAAATCGTTTCAAGTAGTGTTTAAATTATATTGCAAGAGAAACACCGTGAACCGCTGTTGTTCTGTCTGTGAGACGGACGTCACACGTAACACAGACTGCTTTATTTGCACCTATTTCCAGTGAAAAACAATAAAACCCAGACATTTTCACTGATGTCTGAAACCCCCGGACGATCCAGACAGAACGTGAAAAGAAGACATGTCCAGGGAAAAGAGGCCGTCTGGTCACCCTATCATAAAGGCATGTTAAACTTTGTGTTTAATGCTCTGTCCTAAAGCGTTTTGTGCAGCGTCAGTGTGTTAGAGTGGAGGACGGCTTCAGGGCAGGTCACAGCAGATCATATTAGACCCAGAAATGATTAGAGCTCGTTTTGATCCCTGTGTCTCATTGAAACATGAACTTAACGTCCCTGGAAAAATTAACTACTGAACAAAAAAATTCTATAAAACATTATATCTAATTGATGTCTAATTAAAAAGTTCTACATTTTTATCTTACATTATTATTAACTTATTATTAAAATAAGTATTTTATTTACATAATATTATAACCCTAAATACTTCAAATGAAGACAATAAATTAATGTATTTTTTTCCTTGATATGGAAGTTAAAGGTGTGGTCATTTTATATATAAATGAAAACATTTTGTTATTCTTTATTTTTAGACGATGTATTGTTACAGACTGACGTCGCTTCGTCCTCCATCAACATGAACATAGTTTTATTTATTTATCACCTAATGATGGTAAATGTTTCAAATCTATAAAAATGAGAAACAAGCTGTTCCCACTGTGACAACCCATAACATTTTATGAGATTTCCTTTGCTAAAGTGCCAGAGGGTTCAGAAAAAGTAACAAACTGTTAGACTTTCAGTACTTTTAGCAGCTTTGCGTTTAACACGACTGACCTCGGAAACACGATTGTTTGTGACACTTAAAGTTTGGTTGCATGTCCTGAAGCTGTCTGCTGAGCCCTGAGAGCTGAAAGAGGGCTGGTTGCTGCTTTAGAGGCCAGTGGAATTTGGTTCCAGCTGTTAAGTGTGAATGAGCAGAGAGGCGTCTCTGCAGCTTCCTCTCCTCACTGTGACTAAATCCATATTGACACAAAGCTGCTCAGACAGCTTCCTGCTGAACTGATCATTTTGCTCCCGGGGATGTAAAGAGCTCAAACACAAGCTGTCAAAGCTGCTCTTTGTTTTGCACTCTTGCAAACTTTTACCTCACATTTGACCTTTTATGAATCGTTACAAAGATCACCCAGTGCTATCAATATATCTAAACATAAATTTGTTCTTAAATGATAAAAATATGGTCCAAGTTATATCCAAAATGACCTTATTGAACAGGTTAGGCCTAAACAGTAGAGTGGTTAGTTTTCAGTGATGGTGGTGGTTTAATAACTGCCACATGTTGAAGTGCCCTTGGGCAAATATCTGACACCATGACGCCCCAGAGATGCTGAAAGAAGTCTAAATGAGTGTTTTATCCTGGAAGTTGCTTAGAATAAAAAACAACAACAACAAAAAGGTAAAATAAATTATTATCTAATTAGTTAAAACCGTTATGTTAAAATGGTTCTGTTATGGATGTATTATGGACCAGTATGTCCTTAAGTGTTGCTTCAGGTCATTGATTTCTGCAGCCATTAGTTTCAGCTGCTGGTCCAGATTCAGCTGACAGGCATGATCTCACCTTTGATTCCTAAATACTGGAGGATTTATGGTCCACTCAGACAGAGACTGTGTGATTTTCTGATCATGTGGTTCCAAAACAAGCCCAAATCATCGCCCCTCCACCACCGTGCACGTCGGTGATTATGGGTCGTTTGAGAGGATTTGTTTCACTTTGGTCTCCTCTGCCTAAAGACTGTGGTTTATTCAGAATTTGCTTTGAAAACCAAACTTATAAAGAGCAGTAATATTAATTGGAAAAAATTAAAGATTGTAATTTTGACAATACTGTAACTCATCTATTTTTTTTTAAAGAAGAATGAAAACTGAGGTGGTAGAAGAAAATTGTGCAAATGCACAGTTATTAGAGCAAGAAAGTGCAATCATTGTGCAGATATAGAGTTATAACAGGTTTGGAGGTTTCAGAGATGTCACTTTGAGCTCAGCAGCCTCAGGAAATAGAAGCCGTTCCTGGTGGTTCGACACCTGATGCAGAGTATTGTAGGACTGTTGCACATATTAAGTTCAGTTTAAGTAATTTAGTAAACTAATACTGAGTGTGGAAGGAGCAAAAAATATAAAAGTGCAAACAAAAACCAGAAGACAAATTTTTTCTAGTAGAAAAATGACAAGTGGACATTTCTAAAAGTGTCTCTTGTCCATTAGCTGTCAGTGGACCTCAAGGCCTTGGCCTGAAGAGCGGTCTCTCCTGTGCTGTGCCATTCCTCTCAGGTTGAATCTCTCCACCCAGCCCTCAGTCTGGTCTGCAGACAGTTTCAGAAGAATTAACATCTCAAGGAAGATGTCATAACATCTCAGGAGGCCCCCCAAAAACTTCAGGAGTAAAGATTTTACAAGCACGCTTTAACAAAGCATTTCAAAAACTTTGGACTATTGACAACTTTTATTTTGAATGAATAAAGTTCCTCAGATGAGATGGGACATTCAGACAAAAATAGAAAAGTCTACTTGTCATATTTACAGACCTGTAACCATGACTTGGATGACTGAGAACCTTCACCTGCTTGAGATTATGTATTAAAACTGAAAACAACGAAAACACAACACAACCCACAGACCCTCTGTCCAGCACAAAATGAGGCTCCAGCTCTTCATCAGATCTATAGAAGAGGTGATTGGCTGCAACCTGACCTCTGAACAGAACCTGTGTAGCTCCAGAACATAAAGAGGCTGACCCCTCTCACCCTGGATGGTCTGCACCTCTTCCCTCTGAGCCTGAGATCCATCAAAACAAAAACCACAAGGCACAGGAACCGTTTCCAGCTCAGTGCATCCTCCTCCTCCTCCTCTTCCTCATCCCCATCAAGAATACTAACTGTTCACTGCACCTTACAAACCTATTTATTAACTTATGTAACCTTTTCCCACTCGTTATCTCTTTGCACATCGCCTCATATCCTGTGCATATGTTCAGTTGGTTATATGCATTCACTGTATGTTCATATTCTTGTAACACATGACAACTGTCACCAAAACAAACTGCTCATCAAGGTAACAGTTAAATCTGATTCTGAGACTAACACTGAGTTTATTTCTGTTTTTAACCAGATCCAACATCAACATCAAGCCTTGTTTCTTTGTTTAACTTCTTCAATTAAACCCGACCTAATTAAAATGTCCCATCTGCTGTTGGCTGAAGAGGCTCTTGAGTCCTCGTCAGACTGAATGAATAAACTGATTGGTTTCCTGATTAGATTATTAGACTGGTTTTACTTCACCCACTAAATCCCTCCAGAGGCTGAAGCAGAGGAGAATATCAGACAGTTCATCTGCCTTCATTCTCACTTTCTGTTGATGCAACATGTAACCTATACAGAACAGAAAGTTTTAAAGCAATTCAGAATGTCTGGCAAAGTTAACTTTGTGAAAAACCATCAACAGACAAATACTTAATTAATTTTTTTAATCCTTTGTATGTAAAGATATGATGTAATAGGGTTTCAACAACTGGGAATGCAAGAAGTTTTTAAAAGAAATTACATTTAAAAAGTAGAAAAAAATGTAATATACTCAAAATACTGATGAAAGCTGCAAAAATCCAAGCAGGAATTTTAATGAGTTGTTTTTGTTGATCTAAGAAAAAAATTCAAAACATAAAATGAATGAAAGAGCAGAATTCTGAGTGTTTTTCATGCTGCAGGAATCCAATCTTTGAAGAAACATTTTAAATATTTTCAACAGCTCAAAAAGCATCCAGTAAACAAAATCCTTCTGCTGGGTTTGTGTGTGCATTTTATTCATTATTATTATTATTATTATTATTATTATTATTATTATTATTATTATTATTATTATTATTATTATTATCCCAGGTGGAGGAGTTTAAGTATCTCAGGTCTTGTTCACGAGGGAGCGGGAGATCAGGCGGATTGGGGCAGTGTCTGCAGTGATGCGGACTCTGAACCGGTCTGTTGTGGTGAAGAGGAAGCTGAGCCAGACAGCGAGGAAGTCGATACGTCCCAATCCTCACCTGGTCATGAGCTTTGGGTAATGACCCAAAGAGCGAGATCACAGATCAAAGCGACTGAAATGAGTTTCCTGCTCAGGGCGGCCGGGCTCAGCCTAGAGACAGGGTGAGGAGCTCAGACACCCGGGAGGGACTCAGAGTAGAGCCGCTGCTCCTCCACATCAAAAGGAGCCAGTTGAGGTGGTTCAGGCATCTGGTCAGGATGCCTCCTGGACGCCTCTCTTGGGAGGTGTTTCAGGCTTGTCCTGCCAACAGGAGGCCCCCGGGTCGACCCAGGACAAGCTGGAGGAAATACATCTCCAGGTTGGCCTGGGAGGGAACGCCTGGACGTCCCAGCTGAGGAACTGGTGGAGGTGGCCGGGGAGAGGATGACCTGGGACGCCCGACTTGGGATGCTGCCCCAGCGACCCGGACCCGGATAAGCAGAGGAAGGCGAGGTGAGGCGTCTCTAAGGGGTGAAGAACAAATCCTGACTGATATGACATTAAAAACCTGCTTTAATCAAACAGGCCTCCTGAGTCAGTTACCTATAGAGACATCAACACCTGAGGAGCCCACAGAGAACAAGCTCAGATAAATCAAAGTGTCAGTTTCCTTTAAGTAATAAAACGTCCTTTCAGGGGTCAAAGGGCAACAATTAAATCTTTATAAAACCAACAATAAACCAGTGTGTGGGAAATATTTAAATATGTTTAGTGGAAGTATTGGTGACTAAATGATGTATTTATTCATGTTTCATCTCTTTGCAACAAACAGTCTGCAGAAGAGCAGCTTCTGATTCAGAAGCAACGTGTTGTGACTCCAACTTACATCTGACATAGTTTCAGACAGACTTACTGTTGGTGTACATCTGATACTTATAACAGAGTACACCCTCTGGAACGTTAGTATTATTTGCACATAACCACCAGAACTACTTTGCACACCTGGAGAGAATAGTAGAAACCAAGCTGACCTGTGATGCTGAATGAAAACTAGAGAATGTAAAGCAGCAGCAGCAGCATCCATAACAGAGTCAGACAACGAGCCCATCACTAACGCCTCCTCTCCAGTGGAACATCACCTGGATGACCTGAAAGCAGGGGTTACTGTGATGTCCATTGTTTAAGAGAGACATGGCCGTTTCCCACTGAGCAGAACAAAGCTGACTGTCTGCTCCTTTAATGGATAAAACTATGTCATCCTACACAGCTGAATGTGGTGGAGCTTGTTTGATGCTCAGCCACATAAAGGGTGTAGAGATGTTAGAGCTTCTAGACTTCTTGTCTTATATGGACTGACTGTGCATGAAGTAGTAGAGGAGAGCTTTATTTGGTCATTAAAACACATTTAACGCATGCCGTTTATGATGCAGAGGTTTGGAGTTTTGCTTTGGTCAAGTGTGTTTCCAGAAGTGAATTTAAAGTTTCCTTTATTTCTTTTTTCTACATAGCCATTGATGAGCTAAGCTTAGAATTTAGTGAAACCATTTATTGCCTTCTTGTTTTTGTTCCTGCGCTTAAAAATCTCTGATGTGAAATTAAATTCACCAAAAATAATTGGAGATTATACATACGCACATACATCATTACCTGCAAACCAGAAATCCAGATACTTGAACTCCTCCTCTTGAGACAAAGACATCTATTTGTGGTCAATTGAATCAGGGTTGTGTTTGTGCCACACCTTGGTGACATCCACATTNTTTTTTAACCCCGTGTCCTGTCCGGCTGTGGAGCAAACAGAATAATGTCTGAGTGCCAAAAACAAGCCCAACAGTGTTGCTGTTTCAGGTGAGAGGTTACAGCCACTGCTATAAAACTCCTCCTGATTTTTGTTTAAATATAACCCCCAAAATCTTTATTAGAATGTTTTTATGGTTGATTGGACACGGAGCCTGAAAGTGAAGGGAAGGGTACAGAAAGAGGGATGGGGGAGAAAGTAAACAGAAAAAGAAGAGAACAAGAGACGTGAAGAGTCCACTTCTAGACCTGTAAATAAAGCACAAACAAACAAGCAAACAAAACAGGGAGAAAAGATACAACAGCAACAAACAGCATATGAATACACAGCAGTTGTGATATTCTTCAAATGTATACGTATACACCAGTTCAAGAGAGTTCAGTGTCAACCACAGCCCCAGTTAATGTGTCTGAAAACACCTGAGTCCGTCTTTATGTGAGCACCTTGTGATCACCTGTGTGTATATATGCGCGCTTGTTTATGTAAGGTTTCTCTATTGAAACATTCAATAATAAGTTCGAGGAGCCACAGACCCGCCCCCAAGGCCCACGGAGGACGCGGAGGAGGTCCAGGCCCCAGACGTCCGGAGGCCACCCAGGGCACGGACACCCCAGGGAGATCACCGTCGGGGCAGTCGCTAAACTCTCCCCCAGAGGGCGCAGAGGCTCACCCCACGTGGGCCCCCCGGCAGTCACCGCGCTAGAGCCCCTGGGGGGTCGCGGCTAGGAGCTCACAGGCACCGCCTGCAGCCAGCCATCCAGGGTAGATCTAGCCGGAACCAGAGACCCAAGACCCAGGAGCGAACCAGCCCCAGCAGAGGCCCGACCACCCCCGGGGGCCCAGATCCCACCAGGCAGCCACAGGAAGAAGAGCAGGCAGACGCCCCCAGCACCCAGCACCCAGCCCCCGAGACACCCCAGCACGCCACTGGAGAAAGGCACCACCAATGCCGAGGCACAGCCAGGGAGGATACTCTCTGCTGAGGAGGGCCTAGCATGTCACAGAAAGGGGGGGGGACGAAACCTGACAGAAAAACAGTCACACACAGACACAATCACTCTCCCTCCCCCATGCGTGCACACACACATTCCTGCAAACATACCAAGATACACAATAGACGCTGTACACCCACTCTCGCTCCCCATGCACACTCTATGTTCAGGACCAGGGACCAGCGCCCTAAGGGTGAAGCCGGCCCTGAAATCCAGAAGATGGTCCCTCCCTTACTGAAGTGGGGATAAGCAGACCACCGCGCACCCCGCCGCAGCCGAGCAGCCCCCCACCGCAGACCCCGACCAGACGGCCCGCTCCACTCCAGGCCCCAGGCAGCGAGCAGAGAACAGGGGTGTGTGAAGACCCCAAGTCTCCCCCCACCTGCTCCAATGTGGTGTTGATGCGTGTCTTTGACCTTTATCACTCAAAAGTCTAAAGTTTGACTTTGGAATAATTTGATTAAAAAAATGACCTTCGATTCAGTTTCACGACTTTCTTGAAATGAAGGCAGACTTTTGTTTGAACTTGAGATCATGAAGAGAAGGTGCAGCATGAAAACTTTGACTTTTCTCTAACAGAGATGTCAGAAACTCTGCATGTCTTCCTCTTTTCAGCTGATCTGAATAGTTTTCTTCTCGTATCGATGTTCTGGACGATGCCGTACAAACACAGCATCCATCACTGCTCTTCTGCCTGGCCTTTCTCTGTCAGATCAATGATCAGGCACACATCCAGACTTCAGCCTCGTCACGTTTTAGTCTGTGGCGACTGAAGCACATCAAAATGCCAAATCTTTTACAATTATATTAAATTCTTCCCTTTGTTGCAGTTTGTTCTCGCTGAGCACATTTTCATTTTTTTCCACAAAAAGGCTGTTTATTATGAGAAAAAAACACAAAAACTATAGTTGTTTTTCTAAAGCATCCATAAAAATTCATGGATCTGTCATTTGGAAAGGATAGTAATTAAGATGTAATTAGTGCTTTGACGGGTTTTTTTTTAAACAATATACAAAGTTATTAAACTTTCTTAGCTTTTAAACTATTTTAGTTGACATTTGTATTTTTCCAGGTCACATCTTAACTGTTTAGATTCACCCTCTAATTTGAGTCAGTCCATTGTTGTCCTTTAATTGAGTTTGATTGGTCTTAATAGGGATGTTACGGTTTGATCTCAATCATCCGATCAGGATCTCAATCATATCATTTGTCATCATTCACACTTTTGCTTCTGAATTGTTCTTTTTAGTTGCTTTATTTTTATTTATTTTGTGCGTGACTGTATTTTTTGGTTGATCCTTTTGGCTCAAACCTTATCCCATACATTTCAACTTGCAGTAGAGCGCAGATGAGTGATTACCAGACTCCTCCCACCGACACGCCTCCTTTTAATATATGTTCTGCAGGTGTGATTCTCCTCTCTGCATGATCAAAAAATCATTTTCATAGCTGCAGGAATTTTGAGAATTTTTAATAAAGTAGGGTGACCATATTTTGATTTTCGAAAAAGAGGACTCTTGGCTCAGTCGTGAAACATTTTGATACTGTTTGCTTTTTAAAGTATGTAGTCTCTGTGTGGTTTTGAAGTAACAACCTTCAGACAGGCTTTCAAAAATCAACAAAAGTAATTTATCAACGCTGCAGGAGTTGAAAACAAACCTACATCCTTCAGCCTGAAAGACTAGCTTCTTAGCCATTACAACATTGCCAACTAACATTAAACATTGGGAAATCGTTTCAAGTAGTGTTTAAATTATATTGCAAGAGAAACACCGTGAACCGCTGTTGTTCTGTCTGTGAGACGGACGTCACACGTAACACAGACTGCTTTATTTGCACCTATTTCCAGTGAAAAAC
>SSNR01000539.1:258131-286648 GCA_006937965.1 Callopanchax toddi
AGGACTGTTGCACATATTAAGTTCAGTTTAAGTAATTTAGTAAACTAATACTGAGTGTGGAAGGAGCAAAAAATATAAAAGTGCAAACAAAAACCAGAAGACAAATTTTTTCTAGTAGAAAAATGACAAGTGGACATTTCTAAAAGTGTCTCTTGTCCATTAGCTGTCAGTGGACCTCAAGGCCTTGGCCTGAAGAGCGGTCTCTCCTGTGCTGTGCCATTCCTCTCAGGTTGAATCTCTCCACCCAGCCCTCAGTCTGGTCTGCAGACAGTTTCAGAAGAATTAACATCTCAAGGAAGATGTCATAACATCTCAGGAGGCCCCCCAAAAACTTCAGGAGTAAAGATTTTACAAGCACGCTTTAACAAAGCATTTCAAAAACTTTGGACTATTGACAACTTTTATTTTGAATGAATAAAGTTCCTCAGATGAGATGGGACATTCAGACAAAAATAGAAAAGTCTACTTGTCATATTTACAGACCTGTAACCATGACTTGGATGACTGAGAACCTTCACCTGCTTGAGATTATGTATTAAAACTGAAAACAACGAAAACACAACACAACCCACAGACCCTCTGTCCAGCACAAAATGAGGCTCCAGCTCTTCATCAGATCTATAGAAGAGGTGATTGGCTGCAACCTGACCTCTGAACAGAACCTGTGTAGCTCCAGAACATAAAGAGGCTGACCCCTCTCACCCTGGATGGTCTGCACCTCTTCCCTCTGAGCCTGAGATCCATCAAAACAAAAACCACAAGGCACAGGAACCGTTTCCAGCTCAGTGCATCCTCCTCCTCCTCCTCTTCCTCATCCCCATCAAGAATACTAACTGTTCACTGCACCTTACAAACCTATTTATTAACTTATGTAACCTTTTCCCACTCGTTATCTCTTTGCACATCGCCTCATATCCTGTGCATATGTTCAGTTGGTTATATGCATTCACTGTATGTTCATATTCTTGTAACACATGACAACTGTCACCAAAACAAACTGCTCATCAAGGTAACAGTTAAATCTGATTCTGAGACTAACACTGAGTTTATTTCTGTTTTTAACCAGATCCAACATCAACATCAAGCCTTGTTTCTTTGTTTAACTTCTTCAATTAAACCCGACCTAATTAAAATGTCCCATCTGCTGTTGGCTGAAGAGGCTCTTGAGTCCTCGTCAGACTGAATGAATAAACTGATTGGTTTCCTGATTAGATTATTAGACTGGTTTTACTTCACCCACTAAATCCCTCCAGAGGCTGAAGCAGAGGAGAATATCAGACAGTTCATCTGCCTTCATTCTCACTTTCTGTTGATGCAACATGTAACCTATACAGAACAGAAAGTTTTAAAGCAATTCAGAATGTCTGGCAAAGTTAACTTTGTGAAAAACCATCAACAGACAAATACTTAATTAATTTTTTTAATCCTTTGTATGTAAAGATATGATGTAATAGGGTTTCAACAACTGGGAATGCAAGAAGTTTTTAAAAGAAATTACATTTAAAAAGTAGAAAAAAATGTAATATACTCAAAATACTGATGAAAGCTGCAAAAATCCAAGCAGGAATTTTAATGAGTTGTTTTTGTTGATCTAAGAAAAAAATTCAAAACATAAAATGAATGAAAGAGCAGAATTCTGAGTGTTTTTCATGCTGCAGGAATCCAATCTTTGAAGAAACATTTTAAATATTTTCAACAGCTCAAAAAGCATCCAGTAAACAAAATCCTTCTGCTGGGTTTGTGTGTGCATTTTATTCATTATTATTATTATTATTATTATTATTATTATTATTATTATTATTATTATTATTATTATTATTATCCCAGGTGGAGGAGTTTAAGTATCTCAGGTCTTGTTCACGAGGGAGCGGGAGATCAGGCGGATTGGGGCAGTGTCTGCAGTGATGCGGACTCTGAACCGGTCTGTTGTGGTGAAGAGGAAGCTGAGCCAGACAGCGAGGAAGTCGATACGTCCCAATCCTCACCTGGTCATGAGCTTTGGGTAATGACCCAAAGAGCGAGATCACAGATCAAAGCGACTGAAATGAGTTTCCTGCTCAGGGCGGCCGGGCTCAGCCTAGAGACAGGGTGAGGAGCTCAGACACCCGGGAGGGACTCAGAGTAGAGCCGCTGCTCCTCCACATCAAAAGGAGCCAGTTGAGGTGGTTCAGGCATCTGGTCAGGATGCCTCCTGGACGCCTCTCTTGGGAGGTGTTTCAGGCTTGTCCTGCCAACAGGAGGCCCCCGGGTCGACCCAGGACAAGCTGGAGGAAATACATCTCCAGGTTGGCCTGGGAGGGAACGCCTGGACGTCCCAGCTGAGGAACTGGTGGAGGTGGCCGGGGAGAGGATGACCTGGGACGCCCGACTTGGGATGCTGCCCCAGCGACCCGGACCCGGATAAGCAGAGGAAGGCGAGGTGAGGCGTCTCTAAGGGGTGAAGAACAAATCCTGACTGATATGACATTAAAAACCTGCTTTAATCAAACAGGCCTCCTGAGTCAGTTACCTATAGAGACATCAACACCTGAGGAGCCCACAGAGAACAAGCTCAGATAAATCAAAGTGTCAGTTTCCTTTAAGTAATAAAACGTCCTTTCAGGGGTCAAAGGGCAACAATTAAATCTTTATAAAACCAACAATAAACCAGTGTGTGGGAAATATTTAAATATGTTTAGTGGAAGTATTGGTGACTAAATGATGTATTTATTCATGTTTCATCTCTTTGCAACAAACAGTCTGCAGAAGAGCAGCTTCTGATTCAGAAGCAACGTGTTGTGACTCCAACTTACATCTGACATAGTTTCAGACAGACTTACTGTTGGTGTACATCTGATACTTATAACAGAGTACACCCTCTGGAACGTTAGTATTATTTGCACATAACCACCAGAACTACTTTGCACACCTGGAGAGAATAGTAGAAACCAAGCTGACCTGTGATGCTGAATGAAAACTAGAGAATGTAAAGCAGCAGCAGCAGCATCCATAACAGAGTCAGACAACGAGCCCATCACTAACGCCTCCTCTCCAGTGGAACATCACCTGGATGACCTGAAAGCAGGGGTTACTGTGATGTCCATTGTTTAAGAGAGACATGGCCGTTTCCCACTGAGCAGAACAAAGCTGACTGTCTGCTCCTTTAATGGATAAAACTATGTCATCCTACACAGCTGAATGTGGTGGAGCTTGTTTGATGCTCAGCCACATAAAGGGTGTAGAGATGTTAGAGCTTCTAGACTTCTTGTCTTATATGGACTGACTGTGCATGAAGTAGTAGAGGAGAGCTTTATTTGGTCATTAAAACACATTTAACGCATGCCGTTTATGATGCAGAGGTTTGGAGTTTTGCTTTGGTCAAGTGTGTTTCCAGAAGTGAATTTAAAGTTTCCTTTATTTCTTTTTTCTACATAGCCATTGATGAGCTAAGCTTAGAATTTAGTGAAACCATTTATTGCCTTCTTGTTTTTGTTCCTGCGCTTAAAAATCTCTGATGTGAAATTAAATTCACCAAAAATAATTGGAGATTATACATACGCACATACATCATTACCTGCAAACCAGAAATCCAGATACTTGAACTCCTCCTCTTGAGACAAAGACATCTATTTGTGGTCAATTGAATCAGGGTTGTGTTTGTGCCACACCTTGGTGACATCCACATTTCTGCATTTATGTTCACATGTAATGAGTTGAAATTCATGCAAAGCTCTAAATGTTGCTGTTTTAGACACTGTTGGACTCAAACCACAAACTGAAGTGGCTCTGTGTTAATAAATGAGATCAAAGTGGCACTATAGCAGGTATTTTCTGTAGTTATTATCAAAACATTTACCTGAAAATGTAAAAATACTGATGTGTTACTGCAAAAACAGACTATTTAGATCCTGTAAGCTGATAGAGCCTCATGCTTTTATTCTGATGGTCCAGGGTTCAATTTCCTCTTTAGGAATTCTGGAATATCAACATCTGTGCTCACAGACACATTTCACTCTGTCCAGAGTTCTTAAATTAGATGCAGGATTTTAAATAGAACCAAGAATAAAGAGTCTGAGGCTGTAAGGTGTGAAGACCCCTGTTGTTTACTACTGACAGAAAGTCGTGTTTTATTAGCCTGAGGGGTTGGATTGAATTTCCATTCCTTTTTTTGGGGGGTAATGGTTGTGAAAGACAACCCTTCAAACACTAGTGCAATTTTTAGATTTAATTTTACTCGAAGGAAGCAGCCAGACAGCCTGGACATGTCCTCTCTTCCACCATCGTGCTGGAATCCAATAAACAATGCATGACTGCGTCTCACACACACACACACACACACACACACACACACACACACACACACACACACACACACACACACACACACACACACACACACACACACACACACACACACACACAGATATCTGCTCATTTGTAATGTTATTAAACAAATAATTACTCTAATTATCACATTTGAAGTATTTGTTTGAGAGCAGTGCTGGGTAATATTCAGATGTAGTTGTACATTTTGTATTCATCCAACAATCTATCTGTCACAGCAGAGAGATGAAGATATGGAGCCTGATGTCATTATTCATCTTTCATAATAATGTTCAAACTGCAGCTTCTTGTTGTCATCAACAAACACTGTCAGCTCCAGCTCATAGTCTGTTATTAGTCCACACAGGTTCCAAACAGGTGTAGTTTGACCCTATGTTACACACACACCATTTACAATGGATGTACAGAAGAATGGAGGGCTGGGACTGAACTCAAAATACTAGAATTGAAGAAAGTTAAAGCAGACGAGGCAGTAAAAACACAAAAACTCCAACAAAGAAACCTAGGGAGCACTGGGAGGAAAACACAGGAAAGCAACAGGTAGCCAGGAATAACAGGTAAGACAACAGGTGGATCTGACAGGAACGGAGTGAAACTGAGGAGTATACATGCAGGGACAGGAGATCAGTGAATGAGGAGCAGCTGGGAAGATTAACCAGAGGAACTGCTGTGATGGAGGTGCTGAGGAGTGGAAAGAGACACAGAGGAAGTAAACTGACATTAAAATAAACAACCGGAACCTGATAGTTCTCTATTTCATCACTTGGAGTCTTTGAAGCTCACATTTTGATCCAGAGTTACAAGAAAATGTGTTTGTTTAAATAAAATCCTTAGCTTGTTGGTTTGGAGAGGACAGAGCCCTACAGCATTACCAGATTACCCTCTTTGTGTTGAACTAATCATTCTTACGTTTCCCTCCTTTAATAAACCACAATGGTGTCCCACACTTTGATTTTCAAATGTCAACACAGCACGACAGAGCTAGTCGTCTTATGCCTGATGGCCATAAAGAACCAAAGACTCTCATCACATGGATTGTAATTATTTGCAGTGTTGGGCAAGTTACTTCAAAACCAAAAACACATGCAAAAACAAAAACACATGCAAAACAGAAAACACATGCAAAGGGGCCACCGTACTTGGTTGACGTGAGTGCGCATGACTTGGGCTGCACGCATGACTTTGGCAGCTAGTGCACGCATCTAGGGTAGGGTTGCGCGGTGCGCTTCTCTGGACAGAGATCCCTTAAAATTGTAGATGTTTCTGTGGAGCATAAAGAAAAGCAAACAAGCTACAACAAATGCATCTAATCCTCAGAAAAACAAGTTTACTTAGAATAAAACAAGCAAAGACCAGACTCATGCTCCTCTGGTACTGAGACTGAAAGGCCATCTATTCCATTCTCCATGAGCGCACCCCCCCCCCCCCCCCCCCCACAGGATGCCCCAGGCAGCACGGTCATCAGCCTTCTCCAGATCCACCAAACTGTTGGTTTCATTATTTTAAACAACAAAAATAAAGTCCCTGCATTTGTGTCCCATTCCCACCAGTCACCACCTGCTATACAACAGCTGTCAGTCAAAGCATCCTGATAAATGGAAACTTTTTCTACACAGTGATCCCAGATGGAGAATCTAAACCCAATAACTCAGCTAAGCGTTATAGTTATGTAACAAAAGCATGTTTTTGTATCCAATATTTTCCTCATTCAACAATATGTTGTTTACTGTTGCTCTGAGAACCTTACCTCCTGGTTAGAGTTCGTTATATTTTAATCTCCACTAACTAAACACAGAAGGTGCTGACCAGGCCATAATGTCCTGACAGATGGTGCATGAGGTCATCAGAATGAGAAATCTATTTTTTATGCAGACAATTTCCTTATTTGGTTTTGGCCACTAAGTTGATCATCTGTGAAAACAGCCCAGCGCTGACTGAGTTGAGTGACCATCACTCGTTCTCCTCTCACCATCTGCCTCGGCCATCTTTCTCTCAAACTCTTTGCTTTCTACTTTTTTTCTTTCTTTCTGAACCCACTTCAGTTTCAGTGAGTGTGTTTTATTAATGCCCAGTGCCACATTTATTGTGTCCTTTCATCTCTTTCTCTCAGCAAGTTGCTTCTTTCATCTCCGCTCTCCGTGACTCACTCTGCTGATGAAGGTGAAAGCTTTCACAATAAATCCACTCTTTTTTCTTTTTCCATTGCAGGCTCTGTTTGGTGGAAGCAGTTCAGGAACAACAACTTTCCCCAAATTCTCTCAGGATGTCACAACTTGAAGAATTAAAACAAATTCAAAGACTAATAATTTGTCAGTTTTCAAGCAGAGAAACTATAAATGTCACGTCTTGAAGATGATTTCTATCTCTGTCATGAGTTTGTTGATTAAATCAAATTCCATTTCAGCCACTTTTAATGTAAATATTTTTATTCTTTTGGCTCAAAAGAAGCGTTTTGGAGCAATAACACCTGAAACATTTGCACACACACATCTACATTGGGGATGCATTGCTACCGGTATCGGGGGTCAGTCAGATACTAAGGTCATGTACTCATAAAAGTACTCTGATACTATTTAATGTAGTGTGATGCTCATCTCTCAGTTGAGCTGCAGAGAGACAACAGCAGCTAACTAAAGCTAAAGCCTAATTTATGCTTCTGCATCGGCTGCGCAAGTGAGAGACGCAGACGTATTGACGTAGGCGTGTTGCCTTCAGACTTCTGCATTTGCTGCTGGGTCCAAAAAAGGGTTTATAATAAAGGCAACTGGACTTATTTGGTTCTTTGAAGATGTTTCGCTGCTCATCCAAGTAGCTTTGTCAATTCTGTCTATAGTAAAGGAGAGAGAATCTCATAAACTGTGCTTATCTTCCTACTCAGTTTGTCTGGAAAACAATAAAAACATCGGTGCATCCCTAATTTACATATAAATAAATGTTTATTGTCATTATATAGTACTGTAGGCCTGATAATATTTTGTAGTATCAGTGCAGCTCCTGTGATCAGCAGACATCAAACCCTCTGACTCTCTCTGCTCAGTCCAGGACGACTTCTAAACCTCTGACGTGTCATTTATCTAATCACTCAGAAGAGGAGCAGTGTGTGTGTGTGTGTGTGTGTGTGTGTGTGTGTGTGTGTGTGTGTGTGTGTGTGTGTGTTTGTGTTTGCACTGAAGGAGGAAAGTAAAGCAAGTTATCTTTGAGTTTTAAATTATTCATATTTTTCTTTCGATGTTTTCACATTTTCATTTGATTTAAGCAAATCAATGTTGGCTGACAAAGATTTTCAGATATGTTCTTTAAAAGAAGCATGTTTGATCATTTCTGTCAGAAAATGAGAAGAATTTAGTTTTGAACATCAGGATAACTGATGAGTCTCCTGCATGTGGATAAACCTCTCCTGGACTTTATAACGTCTCAGCCTCTCTCAGATCAGATGTTTTTATATTGAAGTATGTTTCAGCTTCATTTATACTTCTTGACTTGATTAGATCAGGGCTTTGGCCCTCTGGCCATCTTTTGGATCTCTACTTGTGTTCCAACTTTATTTAATATTACAACATTTATTAAATAAGGTTCAAAAATATATTTTTATACTGAATTATTGCAAAGATCAAATTCAAGTAGTGTTTGGATTTATTTTACTTTCAGTTATTGATGTGTTGTTGAGTAAATAAATAAAACACTGGATTCATTCTTAAGGGGGAAATAGTCGATAGAAAGATGAAGTTAATGCATCAGTGAGGAAAAAATCTAATTGATCAAAACGAACACCTGAAGCGTAAAGTTTTCACAAATCAACACTCTGACTGTGGTCATTAAACACTCAAAGGACACATAAAAACTGTCCAGTGTTGATTTAAAGTTATGAGTAAACAAAATACAATAAAATACAACAAATCTACTTTTATAAACTGCATTTCATCTGCTTGTTCCTATTCGGGGTGTTGGGGCGCTGGCTTCATGTTCTGACCCCTCAGTTGTGTCCTGTTTCTCCCTCTGGTCCTCCTGCCTCTCATTCACAGATGTTTTTACATCCATTCACTCACACAGCTGCTCCTCCTTTCCCTGATCACCTTCCTCCCTCTAAATACTCTTCACTTCATTCACTGTTGTTTCGTCCTGTTGTCAATGTGTTCCTCATATCTTTAAAGAAAACACTTTGAGATCACCAGCTTCGTCCTGCTGCTGCTGTCTTGCCTGAACCTTGAGTCCAAGCAACCAAAAGTTGACCTGGTGTCAATCACTAGTGGTCACTGGGCATGAGGTCACCAGTCCCTCACAGAGCTGTTTACAACCACACTCGCTCCTAATGACACTTTATTCACCAATTTACTCATCAGTTTACTGAATGTGCATGTTCTGGGTCTGTGGGAGGAATCCAGATTACTCTGAGAAGACCCACACATGCACAGGAAGGACATGCTAACTTTGTTCAGAAAGATGCCTGCTGAGTGTTGAACCTGCAGCCTTCTTGCTGCAAGGCAACAGTGACATAAACAGTACTACTAAGCAGCCTTAAAGGTTTAATCGCTCAGAAAAGTAACTGCATGTTTTTGGACCACAAATACTGTATTATATAATCCTGTAATGTTTCGTTTGATCTAAATAGATTTGTAGAGTTATGGTCTAAGTTTTAGCTTTTCTAAATCATATACTTGTTTTCAGCTTATTTATGTCTTAAGCCTCTTTTTAAAAACTTTTCTAGAAGTCATTTTAAAACAGTCTTGCATATAAATTGTTTAGTTTTGTTATTTGGTGTGCTTTTTTGTAGGAACACGTTGAATAAAGAACTTGTTTTATTATTTTCGTGAAAATAACAAATACAATACTTTTTTATAACATTGATGCTGCCTACTATGGTTCTGATTCTTGAACAAGATATTGGTGATGTAAATAAACAACTCTTTTTTTTTTTTGCACAGAAACAAAAAACACAAGCTTTTCTTTTTTTTTAAATCAGTTTTTATTCAATTCCTCTCAGGTAAACAATCATTTTACAAACTGCGACGGGCCTCATTTAACACAGAACAAGACAGAGAGGAATATTTACATCCCAATGCATGTGATGCAAAAACACTTCATGCTTTTTATTTATGCAAAAAAAAAAAAAAAACCTTGCAATTTCATTACTGCAATCCACAAGACATGCAGACACAATATTAATGAGCTCCAAGATGACATGGAAGGTTTATGCAACAACCATGACATCAACCTGCTGAGTTAGTCCTCAGTATTTTAGTGTTTGTTTATGTTTTTGTGCTGTTTTGTCTGTGGGAGGGCAAAAGAAGTTTATGTGCACAAAGTCTGAACTTCTGATCCCTCACGCTGTAAATTATAACATTCCAGCAGCTGTTTGTAGCCAGAATCCAGAAGGCAAAAAAGGAGAAGTTGCACCATTGATTCCCCAAAACGTTCCCGACCACGAAGACGGCGATGGGAGTGAACGACGCGGTGAATGCTACTGTTAGAGTTCCGATGGTCTTAGCTGCTTTAATGTCTGAAAAAGTGGGATTACTTGTCGTATGGCTTTCAGTTTCTGCCAGGGTTTTCCTGTGTTTTGAGTGCTGCCGGATGCTGGAGAGAGAGATGATGTTGATGACGACAGTTCCTCCGAGCAGCGTGAAGTCAAACGCAGGGAAAAGGAGGAGGATGTTCCAGGCCTGGCTGGGGAACTGACCAATAGTCCCCAAGGCGTAGTTACACATCCTGCTGCAGGAGTTGTACTCCAGAGCGATATCACTGCTGAAGACCATCGGAGACACCGCCAAGCAGAAACTCCCCACCCAGGAAAGGAAAATGAGGATTGTCGTCCTTTTACGAGTAATCACAGAGTCCTTGTGAAGCGGCCTCAGCACAGCAATGCTCCGCTCAATCGTCAGCAGAAAGATGGTTGTGATGGAGACAAAGGTGCACCCTGCAAAGATCGGGCCGATGATATTACACGGGTGAAAACTCACCGACTGTGAGTTGTATGAAGTCCACTCTGGTGCTGAGTCAGC
This sequence comes from Callopanchax toddi, assembly GCA_006937965.1. Taxonomy (NCBI): domain Eukaryota; kingdom Metazoa; phylum Chordata; class Actinopteri; order Cyprinodontiformes; family Nothobranchiidae; genus Callopanchax; species Callopanchax toddi. Next base: position 268,454 of record SSNR01000539.1, read on the forward strand.
CACCATGAGGTAGACCTCCGCGTAGACGGACAGCGGCACCACAAAGATCCCCACAGCTAGATCGGCTACAGCGAGGGACGCCTTCAGGTATCCCTGTGGTGTGTGGAAGTGTTTGGTCCCCACCACCACAGCCAGAGTCACCAAATTCCCAAACAAGGTGGCAAAAATCAGCAGCACCATGAAAAGCACCATGAGGATTTTGTTGACCAGAGTACAGCAGCACACGGTGCAGTGCTCTGGTTCAGTTCTGTCCATCATCATCGGTGTGCTGGTCTCAATCATTGGAAAAACAATGCCGAACAGTCACATCATAGCCTAAAAAACACAACCAGAAAATCAACATCAGTGGTTTATTCACAAAACTGGTTAGAAGAATCTAAAACTGAACAGCAACATCCAGAGTCCTGAAGGTTCTTTTCACGTGCTGCCATGTTGATGTATAAATGTCTCTTTAGAAATTAGTTTTGTATTTATATCACATAGGAAATACACCATTATATTCACAATTTTAAAGTCCCTGACCACGTTTTTCTGACTGCTCTGAACTGCTAAAGGTGTCAAACCATCTGCAGCTTGTCCTACATTAAATCACTGCTTAGTTTGTCATTTGAATGATTTATGGGTCGAACTAAACAGTCCCTGTCTACTTAGCCTCGTCTCGTCTCGTCTTCTTCCGCTTATCCGGGTCCGGGTCGCGGGGGCAGCATCCCAATTAGGGAGCTCGAGACAGTCTTCTCCCCAGCCACTTCTACCAGCTCCTCCGGCAGGATCCCAAGGCGCTCCAGGGCCAAACCAGAGATGTATTTTCTCCAGCGTGTCCTGGGTCGACCTGGGGGCCTCCTGCCGGCAGGACATGCCTGAAACACCTCCCTGGGGAGGCGTCCAGGGGGCATCCTAACAAGATGCCCAAACCACCTCAACTGGCTCCTTTCGACATGGAGGAGCAGCGGTTCTACTCCGAGTCTCTCCCGAATGTCCGAGCTCCTCACCCTATCCCTAAGGCTGAGCCCGGCCACCCTGCGAAGAAAACTCATTTCGGCCGCTTGTATCCGCGATCTCGTTCTTTCGGTCATTACCCAAAGCTCATGACCATGGGGGAGGTAGATCGATCGGTAAATCAAGAGCCTTGCTTTCCGGCTCAGCTCCTTCTTCACCACAACAGACCGGTTCAGCGTCCGCATCACTGCAGACGCTGCCCCAATCCGCCTGTCGATCTCCCGCTCCCTCCTTCCCTCACTCGTGAACAAGACCCCGAGATACTTGAACTCCTCCACTTGAGGCAGGACCTCTCTCCCGACCTGGAGTTGGCAAGCCACCCTTTTCCGACCGAGAACCATGGCCTCAGATTTGGAGGTGCTGATCCTCATCCCAGCCGCTTCACACTCGGCTGCGAACCTCCCCAGCAAGAGCTGTAGGTCAGAGCCTGATGAAGCTAGGAGGACCACATCATCTGCAAAAAGCAGAGACGAGATTCTCCTGTCACCAAACTCAACACCCTCCACACCACGGCTGCGCCTAGAAATCCTGTCCATAAAGGTTATGAACAGGACCGGTGACAAAGGGCAGCCCTGGCGGAGTCCAATCCTCACTGGGAACAGGTCCGACTTACTGCCGGCTATGCGGACCAGACTCACACTCCTCTGGTACAGGGACTGAATGGCCCTTAACAAAAGACCATCCACCCCGTACTCCTGGAGCGCCCCCCACAGGGTGTCCCTGGGGACACGGTCATAAGCCTTCTCCAAATCCACTAAACACATGTGGATTGGTTGGGCAAACTCCCATGACCCCTCCATCACCCTAGCGAGGGTAAAGAGCTGGTCCACAGTTCCACGACCAGGACGAAAACCACATTGCTCCTCTTCTATCTGAGGTTCAACTATCGACCGGACCCTCCTCTCCAGTACCCTGGAGTAGACCTTCCCAGGGAGGCTGAGGAGTGTGATCCCCCTATAGTTGGAACACACCCTCTGGTCCCCCTTCTTAAAAATGGGAACCACCACCCCGGTTTGCCACTCAACAGGAACTGCCCCCGATGACCACGCAATGTTGCAGAGACGTGTCAACCACGACAGTCCTACAACATCCATAGCTTTCAGATACCCAGGTCGGATCTCATCCACCCCCGGGGCTCCGCCACTGCGTAGTTTTTTGACTACCTCAGCGACTTCTGCCCCAGAGATTGGACAGTCCATCCCCAGTTCTCCCAGCTCTGGTTCCTCATAGGAATGCGTGTCGGTGGGATTGAGGAGCTCCTCAAAGTATTCCTTCCACCGCCCGACTATAGCCCCAGTTGATGTCAGCAGCTCCCCGTCCCCACTGTAAACAGTGTGAGCGAGTTGCCGCCTTCCTCCCCTGAGGCGTTGGATGGTTTGCCAGAACCTCTTTGGAGCCGACCGATAGTCTTTCTCCATGGTCTCGCCGAACTCCTCCCACGCTCGAGATTTTGCCTCGGAAACTGCCACTGCTGCACCCCGCTTGGCCCTCCGATACCCATCAGCTGCCTCTGGAGACCCACAGACCAGCCACGCCCTGTAGGCCTCCTTCTTCAGCCTGACGGCTCCCCTACCCTCTGGTGTCCACCAGCGGGTACGGGGGTTACCGCCACGATTGGCACTGGCTACCTTGCGACCACAGCTAGCAACAGCCGCCTCAACAATTGCAGAGTGGAACAAGGCCCATTCGGACTCAATGTCCCCCACTGCTCTCGGGACGCGGTCGAAGCTCTGCCGGAGGTGGGAGTTGAAGACCATCTTGACAGGCTCTTCTGCCAGGCGTTCCCAGCAGACCCTCACTATACGTTTGGGTCTACCAGGTCTGCGTAGCATCTTCCCCTGCCACCTGATCCAACTCACCACCAGGTGGTGATCAGTTGACAGCTCCGCTCCTCTCTTCACTCGAGTGTCCAAAACATACGGTCTCAGGTCAGATGATACAACTATAAAGTCAATCATCGACCTGTAACCTAAGCTGCCCTGGTACCAGGTGTACCGGTGGGCATCCTTATGTTCAAACATGGTGTTCGTTATGGCCAAACTGCGACTTTCACAGAAGTCCAAAAACAGAACACCACTCGAGTTCAGATTGGGCGGGCCGTTCCTCCCAATCACGCCCCTCCAGGTCACGCTGTCATTGCCCACGTGAGCGTTGAAGTCCCCCAGCAGGACTATGGAGTCCCCAGTAGGAGCGCAATCCAGCACTCGTCCCAGGGACTCCAAAAAGGGTGGGTACTCTGAGCTGCTATTTGGTGCATAAGCACAAACAACAGTCAGGACCCGTTCCTCAACCCGAAGGCGCAGGGAAGCTGCCCTTTTGTCCCCCGGAGAAAACCCCAACATACAGGCAGAGAGTCTTGGGGCTAACAGAAAGCCCACCCCAGCCCTCCGCCTCTCACCCGGAGCAACTCCAGCATACAAGAGAGTCCAACCCCTCTCAAGGACTCGGGTTCCAGAGCCAACGCTATGTGTCGAGGTGAGCCCGACTATATCTAGCCGGTATCGCTCAGCCTCTTCCACAAGCTCCAGCTCCTTCCCCGCCAGAGAGGTGACGTTCCATGTCCCAATAGCCAGTTTTTGTGTCCGGGGATCGGACCGCCAAAGCTCCCGCCTTGGTCTGCCATCCGATCCACATTGCACCAGACCCTTCATGTTCCTCCTGCAGGTGGTGGGCCCACAGGTGGATGAGCCCATGTATCCAGTTCGGGCTGGGCCCGGCCGGGCCCCATGGGCGAAAGCCCGGCCACCAGGCGCTCGCTCATGGGCCCCAACCCCAGGCCTGGCTCCAGGGTGGGACCCCGGTAACCCTCCGGGCCGGGTACACTGGCTCGATGATTGTATTTCCATAAAGAGTCTTTTGAACCGCACTTTGTCTCACCCCTCACCTAGGACCAATTTGCCATGGGTGACCCTACCAGGGGCACAAGTGCCCCAGACAACATAGCTCCTAGGATCATTAGGGCACTCAAACTCCTCCACCATGATAAGGTGACGGTTCACGGAGGAGTGTCTACTTAGCCATTTACTGTAAATATTAACAACTTACAACTTGTATACAACAATGCCAAATTTAGGACAACCTCTTAGGAGAAATACAATATAATACACTTTAAAAGCTCAGTCTAAACAACAAGAGTGGTTGGGTTTTGTTAAAAAATGCTGCCTCTCATCACATGTCTGTGCATGCCTCACAGGAACAAACCAAACAAGACATAAAAACTGGACATGGTGTAGCGGGTGTGACCACTGGGGGTTGCTGTGACTCTGCAGCTATTTAAATTGGAGCCAGCTGTTGGCCTGGTAATTTGCCAGTTGGTTAGTGAGACCAGGGCGTTGGCTGGTCTCAGGGCCGGTTCTGGGCATAGGCTGATTAGGCCATTGCCTAGGGCGCCCTCTGCTGGAGAGGGCGCCAAATTGTTCCTTTAAAATTTTTATTTATTCATTTATTTTGACAAACTGCTGGACACACCATTCATCTCATGTAAAGAGCAAAGTAAGTAATAAATAAATAAATACATAAACTATATAAATAAATAAAAAAGCACAACTTTTGCTGCATGAACAGTCAACGTGGCGCCCCATGGCTACCTGCTGCTGCCGCTGTGATCAGGTAAGGTGGGGGAGAGGCGCACTGCGCGCATCCCTCCGTCCGGTTGTTTATTGATAATCAGTGTTGGGAGTAATGATTTCCAAAGGTTATTAATTACTGTAATGCATTGCTTTTTTCTGTAGCGCAGTAATGTAAGGCATTACAGAAAAAAGCTGTAACATTTTAACGTCAATGCGCGTTACAGTGCACGTTTAACCCGGATTGAGGCGGTGGGTTCTTCAGAGGAGAAACGTCACTCAGCGAAAAATGTGGTCAGACAGAGCAGAGAGGAGTAAATCTGTAGCCAGTGAAACAAGTCCGGTTCTGTCCGGTCCGAAACTCGTGCGTGGTTTGGTTCGGAACTCGGTCCAGAGGGAAAACGCGGCCCGAGTCGTGCGTGCTCACGGCATCCAAGGCCCGTTAAGACATATGAGCTCACGCAGCGCTCCGTAAACTGAAGGGAGCAAACTGAGAGGTAGTTTCAAAATAAAGAGTCACTCTGTTATTCATGTCAGAAGTTGGAGAGTTCACTCTCTCGCCCACTGAACAGAGGAAACGCGCGTCATGCAGCCTCTGCTGCAGCAGGGAGGAGCAGACAGGTGAAGAAGAAGCACACAGGTGGAGGTAGGAGTCAGTCAAACTAATGAATAAGGAGCTTGTGCAGAGAGATATGTTTATAGATTTAAATATACTGTATATAGATATGATGGAATAATATATGGATAGGGATATATGGAGAGATATGATAGATGGATGGATAATGATGGATGAATGATAAATGATGGATGGATAAATAGATGATAAATGATGGATAGATAGATGGATGGGTTAATATCCAGATAGTTGTATATCTACATGTATCCATCACATGACCTTCCACTGGATGTGTAATGAGCTACATTTATGGTCAAATCCATATTTACAGTTATTTTGATGAGAGTAACTAAAAGTAATGCAAAAGTAGTGTAATGCCTTACATTTAAAATCAGTAATATTGTAATGTAAGGGATTACTTAAAAATGACAATAACAAGTAATAAATAATGCATTACAGTTTTGAAGTAACTTGCGCAACACTGTAGATAATGCATGATGAGTCTGCGACGTTGTCAGTGATAGCACCTTGTTAAAAGTCGCTGGCAGAATGAAAAGACAAATCAAGCCCTCTGGGGCAGCCTTCAGGAAACGAAGAAAGGAAGAGGAGGAAAAACGGGCCCAAAGTAGAAGTATTTAATTAGTATACATGAAATTGTGAACATTTTTCCTGGACCCATCATTTAGCAAGTTAGCTAAGACTAAAGGGCTATCATGCTGTTGTGCCCCCTACTTATTATATGAATGATGTCATCAGTTCAAGTTTATCCAACTTTAGTACATTGCTTACTAAGAATTTGCAAAAGTTACGTTGTTTCTGTTCTGGGCAGTAGGGGGCGCCAAAATAATTTTTCGCCTAGGGCACCATTCAGTCCAGGGCCGGCCCTGGCTGGTCTCACACAAAGTGTTTGAGCAGACTGGGTCACACAGAGTTGGATACCAGGTGGACTGTGGAGGCTTTGAGACAGTTTGTCAGTGAGGCCAAGGCGTTGGCTGGTCTCACACAAAGTGTTTGATGGGCAGACTGGGTCACACAGTTTGGATACCCTGGATACCAGTTGGACTGTGAGTGGCTGTGAGCCAGTGATGCATTGTTGCCTGCTGTCCTTGTTGGGTTTATTTGTTTTTTCTAGTTGGTCCGCCTCGCCTTTGTGGGGCTTGTTCATCGTATGAACTGGGAACACCTGTAAAGGCGGGCTAACTAGTTTTTTATATTTTTTGTTTGTTTGGGGTCACTTCCTCCACAACCTGCCTTATCTGTCACTGCAGGTTATTAATGGAATGTTTTTAATACTTAAACTTTGATAATAAATATTGTAATTTTATCTCTGGTTTCCCGATTTTATACTCTGGCACCTCAACAATGGTTTAGCTCGTTCAAATCAAACCACGGTCTGTTTTCCTCCTTGGTGCAGATGGTTTGTGCAGCAGTAATTATATGAGAATGTAGAACAAAAGAATCATACCGAGCCCCTTCGGAGGAGGTGGTCTGGGTACTGTTCCACATAAGCTCCACAGACAATCCTTTATAGTATAAATGTGATCTGACCTCAATCTGATGAAATGACCTGCAGGCTCAAGCCAAACACCCTCCTGTAGCCAGGTGCTCAGAAACATCACCCAAGCAACTTCTGTCCAAAATAAACCAAGGTCTCACGTGGATGATCAACAAATCACTTTATCAGCTCTGACTGTTCTGACAGTTCAAACTGTTCATATGAACTGATTTGGACCAGAGGAACCAACCAACAGATGTGAAAACGCCCTTACAGCTGTGTTTGGGTATTTTGGTAATAAACAGGGACATTGATCTGGATGCAGTTTATAATTTGTGCAGCTAGATGGCGCTACATTCCACAAACTTGAGCTTTTATTTAATCTTCATTGTTACAGAATTGCAGGTTTTTCATTATCAGAAAAATGAACAGTGCTGATGGTTTCCCTCCTCTTAAGTAAATTCCCCCATCTGCATATCTTGGGAGGTGTTAGGACTTTGGCGTTTACTTTAATCTTTATCATGTTTTCTTTCTGGTATTTTTGAGCTTTCTTAGTCATTTTGGTTTAAGTTTATTTATTTATTTATTTATTTATTTTAATCTCTTTAGTTCCCCCTAAGCTCTCAGCTTGTTACAGACCTCTCCATCTGTTAATGAATCCAGCTGTCTTCACTCAGTAATCACCCTCCAGCAGTTAAATGGTCCTCTGGTTGTTGAGTTAATACAGATCAACCTGTTGTTTGTCATGTCTCCTTCTATGTTTCAGCTGCTCCTTGTATTTCTGCTTGTTTTGCTGCTGCCTCAACAGCCTTTAAAGTTGTGGTTTAATCAAAAACCTTTTTTAAAGTTTTTTTTTTATTATTATAATAGGTCACCCTGAGCCTTTCATGCAGGCTGAAAATGAAAATGGTCTTTTCTCTGGTTCTCCTGGGATTTAAAAATAAAAGAGTTTTATCAGATTTTAGCACTAGGATCTGAATCTGGTCTCAGATCTACGTCACAATGTGAATTTGCCTACATGATCTGGCCCATCTTGGCTGGCCCCTCCCCACAGACAGGACCGGATAATGCACAGGCTAGATATGGCTTGATAGCCTAGTAAAGTAGACCGTGAGTTTTGCTCTGCAGACTTTCCACATATTCACTATCCACATTTCCAGTCTGGCTTTCCAGGCTAATGGCTAGAGCCTTGGTGCCTTGTGTGGTCGGGAGCCCCATTGGCTAGTAAAAAATATTTTATTTTAATTTAAATGCAATATTCTTAAAGTGAAATGACCCACAAAGTCAAAGGAACAGAACCAAATGATAACAGCTGAGCCATACTGTAGTAGTGGTCTATAGCCAATCAAAAGTGTTGTTTACTGGTTAATTTAATCCATTTCCAGTGTTCTCTAGTGTAAATCAATCCATTATGAGTCATTTTATAAAGAAAAAAGCTATGATGCTTCTATTCTCTGATGCAGAGGTTTGCTAATTCAGAGCTGTGCTTGAAACAGGATTCCTCATTATTATTAATGACATGCACACCCCTCACTTCTGATTGGATATCAGTGCGTTTACATGCACATCAGAAAACGCGTTAGTCTGTCTGAAGTCGAACTGGATCTAATTGAGCTGAAGCTCCCAGATAATGCAGTTGTAGCTCGATTTCATTTACATGTAAACAGCTGAGTGGAGCTGAGACCAGCTGGACGCTCCTCTTCAGGGATCGCTGCAGCGGCTTTACAAACAAGGAGATGGCAGCAAAATCAAACGTCAGTGCAGGGTACAGGAGGACGCCTGAGCTAATTTGTGACTGATGGAAGCGTTTAAAACAAGCGTTTATAAGAAAACAACCTGCAGAACGCCAACATGGAAGATTGGAAGAGCTGCTGCTGCTGGGTGGAGCAAACTTCATTTGAGAGTTCTGTTTTCTGACGTACATGTAAACTAGGATAAAGGCTCCCAGTTCATTAACATAAAATCAACTTAAAGATGTGCATGTAAACGCACTGAGACGCTCTCCGCTCTCTCTCTCTCCTCCTCAAAGCAAAAAAGAAAAAATAACTTCTGTGGGGCGGTGCGAGCCAAGAGATGGGCGAGACCATGTATGTAAATTTGCAGCATGACGTAGATCTGCAAGGATTTTTAAATCCTAGCGTTTCAACCTGAAAATTCTATCAGAAGCTAAAGCTGGAGATCCATGACTGTTTTCATTCAGCCTGCTTGAAAAGCTCAGAGTGACCAATATTAATCAGAAAAAACATGAAAACGATGGTTTATTGATAAATCACACCTTTAGTTTCCTTCACTAAAGGTTGTATTTATATGAGTTCCTCTCCTCACCTGCACTATGGGTCCTAACGCTCCACACCTGACATTTTATGTTGTTTTGGTGTGATTGGTCCACCAGATGCTCATCTGTCCCATCACCTGTTATGTCTCCCTTCTCAGCTGTCTCACAACTCAACCTTTATTCTGAGACACCTGGTGGCCTATTGGTGAAGGTGCACGCAGCACATGAGAGCTCAACACGTGTTTAGAAAGGCAAACAACTGAAAATAAACAGAAAAAACATCCGCAAATTCACCGATCTATTCTGTGAAAAGGGATGCAGAACAGTAGTTAACAGGTTATTGAGATGAAAGTGAAAAGATTCAAAACATTTAGCACTTCTACTGGACCTAATGCACCCAAATCAACTCAAAATACTTTATTATCCCTGAGGGAAAATAGACAAACATAAAGCGTTTAACATAAACGAGCTTTTATAAATATGATTCAACTTTTACTCTGATAAATCTCAAGAAAATGATTGGTGCTGCAGCAGCACGTTGACCTTTAAGCAGAGTCTGCTGAAAATGCAGTAAAACTAAGTTAGATTGACAACAGCTGGCACGCGAGCTTCTCTCTTCTCACGCACGTGAGGAGGGCTCAGGCAGCCCCGTGGTGATGGATGGATGGATGGATGGATGGATGGATGGATGGATGGAGCTCGAGGAGGGGTGACGTAACAATCTGGCCGAACAACAACAACAGCTGTAATAGTAAACACAACCCAACTGACGCTCGAGGCTTTTTAATCCCTCAAGTTCCTCCTCGACATCTTTCCTCCGCAACTACAGTTTGATTTAACCTGATGAATTAACCCAAACACCTCAGAGTTAACATGAACGGTATCATTGTTTTCTCTCATAAAGATCCATCAAGTCACTTTTCACTCATCAACGTAAAAGTCCACATGGTTATGTGCGTGTCAGCGCGCGCACACAGCGCTAATCAATCTGGTTTATGATTAACTCTTGATCACAAGTTAAAGGATCAAATATGATGTCATGGCGCAGGCTGTGCTGTTATAAACATATAAAGACTCAGCTTCATTCATTCTAGCGGTCATGTCCTCGAGCTTCTTTCCCTCCATCTGAAGCGCGCGGTCAGGCGGAACTCCTCCATCCACCCAACAGTCCGAACACAAAGAGAAATCCTCTAAAAGCTGCTCCAGAGCGCACGGATCGTACTGCTTTAAGACTTTTCACTTTTGCATTTAAATGTTAAGATGCTCCTACTTGTAAACGTCTCAGAACCAGCTGTACTCACTTTCTGTTTTAAAGTCTTTTCAAGATTTCTAGGCGGCTTTTTACGGAGCTTCCTGTCAGCGTTGGAAATCCACATAGCAGATTTCTGTTTTACATCCACAGTCCTCAAAACGAAAAAGAGAGTTCCAGCTTCCGGTGTGCAGATGTTGCGCTCTGATCCGCTCCGCTCCAGAGGAACCGTTAAGTGTCTCCAGCGCCGCTCCGCCCTTTGGCTGAGGATGCTGATGATAGAGGAGCACACCCTCCTGAAATGACGCCTATCTGCACACCAGGATGGAGAGCTCTGCGCCGAAACTGGGCGGTGTTTCCCAGTAACTGTCCAAGTCAAGTGGTTAGCTGATTGAGAAGTAATTTTTCATTTAATGTCTTCTTTCTTGTATCATCGATTGTTAATTTCAGACATGAGTCTGTTCAGTAAAAGCTCACTAAAACAGTGACCACTCCGCTTTAAAACCGAGATAAAGATGAACACATTATAGCTTCAAATGCAAAGTAGGGATAAAGTTATGGAGTCCTTTAAGTGCCAAGTGTAGGAAAAAATCCTTACAAGATGTGAATTAATCAGTTTATTGGTAGAAAACAGATTTGTGTTCTGTTACGTTGAACCCAAAGTTACAGATTAATTCATTCTTTGATCTTTCTGTGTAAAAACACAAACTTCTTCTCCTTGACGTGAATCCTGTTTAAAGCCTGACTGATTCCACTGGTCTGCAGGGGAACCATCTGAACTTATACAAATGTATTGTAGTGACCCTGTATGTATGTAAGGCTGGAATCCTTTACACTATTCTGTGCTGCTGTCTGTTTAAGAGCGTTGTTGTTGCGTGTGGTGTGATTGGTGGCGTGAGCAGAGTGGGGCCAAAGAAAAAGGTGTGTGTGAGAACTCCTGACTCTGGAGCTGTGCAGGTTCTCGTTGTATTACCGTGGTTACGGCTGACAGTAACCGTTCTGGAGTTTGGAACAAAAGAACAGTTAGTGTGAACAACTCGTCCATCCTCTCCTTCCGTACTACGGACGCTACAGTCAGTAGCGTAGCCAGGAATAGATTTTCGGCCGGGCCTAATGAAAAATGGGTGGGCCCAAAAATGTAATTGAAAATAAGTGTATGTGTAAATGTCACTTTTGTTTAAGCAGATATGTGTCTATACAGTGATCCCTCGTTTATTCTGGGAGTTACGTTTTAAAAATAACCCGCAATTGCGGTGAAATCCGCCAAGTCAGTTTTTTATTTAATTATTATTACAAAATTATTACAATTATTTCAGAAGTTTTAAGGCTGTAAAACCCCTCACTACAAACTTTATACACTTCTCTCAGACAGGCATTAACATTTTCACACTGATCTTGTTTAAACACACCCTGACCATATGAACGGCTGAATCAATCACTTCATTGATGTTTCTGATCGCGTCTGACGGACACCTGCTCGTTGCGGTAATAAAAAAAAAACACACAGCTGATGAGAGAAGTGATCTGAGAGCTGCTCTGTGTTTATCACTAGAGGTCTCAATTTCAGCCCGAGTCATCGGGTCAAATATGTTAATTATTTCAGATCGGACACAGACAGACAGAGAGAGAGAGAGAGAGAGAGAGAGAGAGAGAGAGAAGCGGAGAGTGCACCGTTTGGAGACATCATGCTGCTGTCCATGGTTCTGATTCTGCAGTCTGTCAACAAGTTAAAAACATCTTTTCTACCTGTAAAAGTGTAGGTTTTCATTCCCACCTTGCTGCAGAAAAGAAGCTCTTAAAGGGAAGGGAGCATAAGGGCGCTACTCATCCAGACTCTTGGTCAGCGCGCAAAAGGGAGTCAGGACGCATGAACACTGCGCTGTAAAAAAAAGTTTAAAGCGGCTCTCTGGATTATTTTTCTCTGTATCAAAGTTTTCTAAATGTTTTAAATGATATTTCAGGTCTAAACTATGATCTATGGGTTGAGTTTCACAACATCTGTCATTCTGATGAAGACCCTCCTTCCTCCTAGAGACCCCTTTCCATTATTTCTTGCCGCCGACATTTTTTAGCCAATGAAATTCAAATTTCTGCATTCTCTCAACACGCACGCGCATCGACCAAACATGTACCAGTAGGGGGCGCTGTCGTACAGGACGCTTCGTGTGTTTCTCTGTTTGCATATCAGCCTCACGGCTCATTTCTACTAAAAACCTACCCATTCTCCAGCTAAAGACAGATTTATTTTTATTTTTAAACCTTTCACCTCACAGAATGGCAAGGCTTGACAGGGTTACGCGTTTATTTTGGTCAGAAAGTTCATCCAGGGCCGAGTCAAGTTCAGCTTCAGAGTCCAGCAGCAGCTCTCTGCTAACAGAGCTAATATCAGAAGCAGCAGGGACAGAGAGGGCTCATCAGACCCTCGTAGTGTTGGAATAAGATTGCGAACTGTGAGTGATTAAACCCTACACACTGAGCTGTACAGTTCATGCCCGCAACATATATGCGCCGTGTGCACGCGCGCACGCACGCGACCGGACGTGCGTGTCGAGGGGTTTTGAGGAGGAGCCTTTGGACGCTAGATTCAAAAACTGCTCTCTTGCTGAAATCCTCCAGAGTGCTGCTTTAAAGCATGCAAATTTGCACAAAACATTCCGCGAAAGTACAAGGCTGCAAAATGTGAACTGCAAAAGAGAGGTTCCACTGTGAGAAACCGACAGAAAGATCTTTGAACAAAACATCTAAATTCGAAGTTAAACCTGTAGCACAGGACAGGTCCTCCACTTTTTGTTTTTTGAAACATTTTGAAATTAAGATTTGTTTTGCCATTTCTTAAATGCTTTGGTTGACACTACTAGTCACAGCAGCATACGCACAGTTTCACTGTTACCGTAGCTCGCCTGGAGAGTTACGAAATTATTCAAAATAGCCAATGAGAGCAAGACTTACAAATGATGTAATAGTTATGAAATCACCACAACACATTCATGCTGTTGATGTCAAATTTACTCTGTTCTATTTCATTTCATGATGACTTAAATGAAATCCCTCAAAAATAAAACAAATATATATACTTTTGTTGAGGAAGCCATTTGATTGGGTGGGCCCAGGTACACAGTGGGTGGGCCCAGGCCCGCCCAGGCCCACCATAGCCAAACAGGAGTCACAAATGTCACATGCCATTTTGGTGACACCATGACACCAGTTCATGCCCGCAACGTATATGCGCCGTGTGCACGCGCGCACACGCGACCGGACGCGCGTGTCGAGATGTTTTGAGGAGGAGCCTTTGGACGTTGGATTCAAAAACTGCTCTCTTGATGAAATCCTCCACAATGTGGCTTTAACGTCAGCCCCCCTCAGCTCCACACTGAAAACACACACAACACTCATGAGCTCTGCACTCATCTCGTAGGACACACCTTAGATGGTTAGTGTTTAAAGGATTGGTTTGGTTTATTTTGAACATGTATATACAAAACAGTTTCAGACAGAATAGAACATATATATATATATATACACACACATAAGCAACAGACAGAAGGAAAATGCATACGTAAATATAACAAAAGTAACAGCACTTATCTCCATCATAATACCAAAAGTGATGGTCATGACTACTGTTTAGAATTATTTACACATGTTCAGAAAGGAGTAGGAAGAAGCATCAGTTTATTTAATCCCACCCCTTCTCGACATCCAGTAACTAATAATTAATGTAATCCTTTTAAAAAAGTTTCTTTTTTCATGTTACATTTAGCTTCAATTTTACAACTTCCGTAGTTTGTTAACAAAGGCGAATTTTCAATACATTTACATAACATGCACACACACACATGGGTTATCTCAGCTGCCATGAAGACATAATACACACTTTCTGTTAGAGACCCTCTTCCTCCTTGTACCTTGTAAAAATCGTGAGTTTGAATCTCTTTTTAAACAGCATCATGCTTGGACATCGCCTCAGTTCATCACTCACGCTGTTCCAGAGTCTCACTCCACACACAGACACACTAAAGGTTTTTAATGTTGTTCGGACTCGAGCATGTTTGAATTTGAATTCCTCTCTTAACGGATACATCCCCTCTCTTTTATAAAACAGTTTTAGTATATTGTCTGGAAGTAGATTATTGGTTACTTTATACATTAATTGTGCTGTTTGAAACTGAACTATATCTGAAAATTTTAAAATTTGTGATTTTAAGAACAGTGTGTTTGTCTGATCTCTGTAACCAGCGTTATGAATGATCCTTAGAGCCCGTTTTTGTAACACAGATAATGATGATAATGAACATTTATAGGTGTTTCCCCAAACCTCTATACAGTAATTTAAGTATGTGGAAATAAGTGAACAGTATAGGATGTAGAGTGACTTTTGGTCCAGAATGTGTTTGACTTTATTTAATATTGAGATGCTTCTTGAGATTTTATTGTTTAAATGTTTAATGTGAGGTTTCCAGCTGATTCTGTTGTCTATTATTATACCAAGAAATCTGATCTCATTGACTGTTTAAATTTTCACACCATCAATTTGGATTTGTTCTTGTAAATTTAAGCTGTTGTTCCCAAACAACATGATTTTAGTTTTCTTCAGGTTTAATGATAATTTATCAAGTCAAACCATTGTTTTTTTTTTTGTAGTTCTGAGTTGACCATATGTAGGAGGTCCTTGAAGTTGTCCCCAGAACAGAAAATATTTGTATCATCTGCAAATAAAATTAACTTTAATGATTGTGACACCTTGCAGATATCATTAATATAAAGAATGAACAATTTTGGACCCAACACTGACCCCTGGGGAACGCCACAAACAATGTCCAAGCATGATGGACTGATTTCATCCAACTTCACAAACTGTTTCCTGTTGGTCAGATAATTCCTGATCCAGTCCAGTGCCACCCCCCTGATTCCATAGCGTTCCAGTTTATTTAGTAGGATGTTATGATTGATTGTGTCGAATGCTTTTTTCAGATCTATGAATATTCCTGGGCTGCATGGTGGCGCAGTTGGTTAGCACTGTTGCCTCGCAGCAAGGAGGTCGTGGGTTCGCGTCCCGGCTCTGCGGCCTCTCTGCGTGGAGTTTGCATGTTCTCCCCGTGCATGCGTGGGTTTCCTCCGGGTACTCCGGTTTCCTCCCACAGTCCAAAGACATGACTGTCAGGCTAATTGGGCTGGTAAATTGTCCTTAGGTGTGAGTGGGTGTGTGGTTGTTTGTCTCGTTCGTCTCTGTGTGGCCCTGCGATGGACTGGCGACCTGTCCAGGGTGTCCCCCGCCTCTCGCCCCTTGACCGCTGGAGATAGGCACCAGCTGCCCCGCGACCCTCTGTGGAGGAATAAGCGGCTACAGAAAATGGATGGATGGATGGATGGATGAATATTCCTACTGCACA
Organism: Callopanchax toddi; assembly: GCA_006937965.1. Lineage (NCBI taxonomy): Eukaryota > Metazoa > Chordata > Actinopteri > Cyprinodontiformes > Nothobranchiidae > Callopanchax > Callopanchax toddi. The sequence goes on from SSNR01000539.1 coordinate 284,041, forward strand.
CTGTTTCTGATCTATTGCGGTTGTGATTTCTTCTAATGATTCAGTTAGTGCCAGTGATGTTGAACAGTTTGCTCTAAATCCATATTGACTGTTAGTAAGTAGTTTATGTTTTTCTAAAAATTTATGTAGGATCCTTCAAACCTAAATGTGTAGAAAAGAAAATTGTTTGTGGCCCATAATAATATTTTTTTAATTCTCAGAAATCTATATCATGAAACTATGACATAAGAGATTTTCTTGTCTCATTCTTGCTTGTTTGTTGCCAAATGTTTGTAGTAAAATGTTGCTTTTGTTCTTATGAGAGTTCCGTTGTGAGGCAGAGCTGGTCAGACTCCTTCCCTCTGTTTCTCTTTAATCTCCGGGGTCCTTTTCCTCTGACTCTATTCTTCAAAGCTACCTTTAATCTTGTCCCTCTAGTCCTTTGACTCGGCTCTCTGAATACTTTACACCGACTGAGTGCTGTAGTGGTGTCATTTATCTGCTGGTTTGGCTCCAGGTCTGCATTGAACACAATTTAACAAAAGTAATCCCACATTTCTCAGTGTGGTGGGTAATCCTTAATCCTGATACTTTACATCACAGTGAGAGCCGTTTGTTTCAGTCAGCAGCACTTTGACATGAAACCTCTCTGTCTCCGTTAACTACCAGAGTGTTATTGTACAAAAAAATGACAAATTTCCTGCCAAATGTTCTTGTGATTTAGTAAATTAAGTCACTTAGAATACGTATTATTTATTTCTTTAGTCTGCATTTAATCCTTAAACTGATTTCTCTGCAGAAATATTTTCTTAAAAAGAAATTAAGATCCTTTTAAGAGTGTTAGTTCTGACTGGACATAAAGCCAGGTTAGAGTTCTGTTGTCTTAAAACATAATCTGAATTTAAAGGCTTTGTTAATTGAGATGTTTAAAACTCCAATAATGAAACTTTAGAGAGAAGAAAAACTGCTAAAGCATCAACGGTTCTTTAATTGATCTTCTGCTTGTCTAACAGAAAAGAGAACAGGGTGCAAAATGAATGACTGCTGTCAATGTGTGAAAAGTCAGTGGCACTCACAACTTCAACACAACAATTCATGTTCATTCATAGAATCTAACAATATAGTTTTTAATACAGGATGGATTTGTCTTGTTCAGACTGAACGTTCTACAGTTTTTAGTGCTGACATTGATGTGGATGTCACTTTTTACACATATCATGCACTCAACCTTTACAAACCAAGCACATATCCCATGGCAACGGCACTCCCCTCACTGCACAAGATGATGTGTCCATTCAGACAATAAAAAACACAAGATTTACCCAGTCTCTTCATCCACAGAAAGCCCTACTTCCCCCCAACTCCAGCCAACCCTGGATCCTACCATTTTATCAAATTTTACACCTATTTTAAAACTTCCCTTTTTTTCTAAAATTGTGGAGAAAATTGCTTATAAGCAATTGAATATATTTTTGGTTGGGAAAAACATGCTTGAGACTTTTCTTGAGACTTTTGGTTTTAAATCTTTACACATTACTGAGTCGGCACTACTTAGGGTTCTAAATGACCTTTTCTTGGCTACAGATTCAGGAGATCATATGATGTTGGTTCTCTAGGTTTGACAGCTGCTTTTGACACAGTTGACCACCAGTGGCGGCTGGTGAAAATTTTTTTGGGTGGGGCGCATTTTTGCTAGTCAGTTTTCAGATACGCAAAAAAAAAATCACATATCACCACTAGGGCAGGGAATGATGTAAAATATTTTCATCTGACTGAATATTTTGCTGGTAAAAATCCCTAGTACCACCAGTTCTCTAGAAATGTGGAGCTGTTAGGTCTAATTCTACACATCAAACAGTAAAGAAATCATAAAGTCTTCATGAGGAGACCTTAGAATAATATCAATATAATCAGATACAAATAAAAATAAAAAACAACCAAAATGTGGTCACAACAGAAGTTGTAAAAGTTTCAAGGAAAAAACAACCTGGCAAAGTCAAAAACATTACTTAATATTCACAATTAGCTTTCTACTGACACCACAAACAAATAAATCCATCTCTAACTAATACAGTCAGATAATTAATGTTACAATTCAGACAACAACCATTAACCAAGCAAGTCATGACAATCAGCTCAACTAATGAAGTGAATTAACAACAAAATAAAGTCAAATCCACTGATAAGTCATCAAACCCAGTCAGACCAAACTTCCTTAAAACGCCATAATAATTTAATGAAAAGTAGAGAAAACGCATGAAAAACGGGCTAAACTACATAAACCAACGTATTCAATCAGCAGTACCTGTATTTCTCTAACATTCGGCATACACCTCAACAAACACATGTCACTATTTAAGGTATAAATTCACTCATCGGGACTTAGCACTGCTAGCCGTGGCTAGCTCCACCTATGGGGTTTTTGAATGGGAAAATCCGTGACAGACACATAGTCATTAAGAAAAAGAAACAAACAAACGAAGTCACTCACCATTGAGTTGATGAAATCAGGACAAATGGAATCATTCGGCTTGTTTTCACAAGCAGGAAAGAAGGATTCTTTGAATAAATATCCATTTTCTACCCTCCATTAAAAAGAGAGCAAGAACTTCCGGTTTCGGTCTGAGCA
>SSNR01000539.1:291247-327292 GCA_006937965.1 Callopanchax toddi
TACACACACACACAAACAAACACACACACACACACACACACACACACACACACCTACACACACACACACACACACACACACACACACACACAGAGAGAGAGAGAAAGAGAGCGAGAGAAACGCCGCGCCGGCAGTTTATTAGACATTTAATTTAAAAGTCAAGTAGGCACGTTGAAATAACAGCAGCCTTATTAATACTTGTGTTCGGCTGAAATGTCAGTTTGAATTTCATTACAGCAGCCTTAACATGAAGAGCCTATTAGGCGTCGAGGGCGTCAGTGTTCCTCCATCACCAGGCTGGGGTGTTTAATCCTGATAGGAAAACAAATTGATTTAGATCTGTAGCTCTACCTCACTTATACTCTAAAAACCATCAACATTCAGAGGTCTGTTTTCAAGAACTGCTAAATATTCATGTAAATATATGGATGTAATGGAGTTTGACTTGTTGACAGCTCTGTCTGAGTCCAGGCTCAGTGGGGCGGCACTAGCTCAGTTGGGAGAGTGGCCAGTCTGGTAACCAGACGGCCACCAGTTCAATCCCCAGCTCCAGCTGGGTTAGATTGTCGTTGTGTCCTTGGGCAAGACACTTCAGCCAACTTGCCTGTGTGAATGTGAGTGTGACTGTGTGTGAATGTTGGTGGTGGTCAGGAGGGCCGATGGCGCAGAATGGCAGTCTCGCCTCTGTCAGTCTGCCCCAGGGCAGCTGTGGCTACAGACGTCTGTCGTAGTTTACCACCACCGGTGAGAATGACTGTGTGCATGAATAATGCAACTCTGTAAAGCGTCTTTGAGTTACCTGAAAAGCGCTATATGAAACTGATGCATTATTATTATTATTATTATTATTATTATTATAGATGCTGAAATGATCCAGATACATGGTCAGTTCTTTTACAATGATTTACTGGGTCTAAACGCAGCAACTGGTTTAAATCCTGTTCATCAGCGGGACCAGAATATTATTCTATCCCCATTGGGCACAATGTTATTTAGCTGTCTTCTGTTTGGAGCAAGCTGGTGTTCTGTTAAGATGTGTTTCCCCACCTAGAATCTCAGTTAATTACCTCAGTTGTTAAACTCTCACACAGCTCCTCAGCTAGTCACGTGACTTCAGAGACGGGAAAAGAGGAAATGTTTTTTCAAATTACATCTCCATGGTACATTGAAACAATAATAAAAGTAAAAACACACATCACCTCATCTCATGTGCTTCTACTTGGACCACATTAAGGTTGACAAATTAAAATAAAACATTTAGAAGTGAATACTACATGCTTTAATAGGAGAGAAAAACTAGACTTTTGTTTTCATCAGTCAATATGTTTCAAAATAGCTCTCGTTTGTCATATCCTGAGCTCCAGCAGGCACGCCTCCTCCTCCCTATCAGCAGGATCTCCTCCCTCATCACCCTTGGCTCCACTAATCACCCCCAGCTGCAGCCACTCAAGCAATCCACTCCACACCATAAAACCACCAGCTGTCCAGAAGATGAACGCCAGTTCATTGTGTCCACAACCCCTGTGGTAACTATGACCTTTTAACATAATTCTCCCCAGTGTCATTAGTGTAACCCTGTTTGCTCCTCCCTCCAGCACTTCGTCCTGGTTCCCGTCCTCCTGCTCCTTTCCGGTCTGCTGCCATTATACCTGGATCTCCAGCCGGTCACTCCTCCCTCGTCTCCGCTCCTCCTGGTCTCCCTGGCTGCCCTATCATCATCTTCCTCCTCCTCTGATCTACCTGCCTGTCTGTCTCCCCGCCGGTCGCTGGCTCCAACACCCCGTCCTCACTCTACTCGCATGAGGTGGCGTACGGTTCCGTCCGGGACGATAGGGCCTCCCAAGGTCCACACCTCCAGCACCACTGCCTGTCTCTCTGTCAGTCGCCAGCTCCAACACCTCATCCACAACTCACAGTAAGACTTTTCCGTTCCATCATCACCCACTCAGTGTTCCCCTGCCTGTGCTCACTCTCCTCTCCTCCCTGCAGTGAGGTGGCGTACGGTTCCGTCCGGGACGCTAGGGCCTCCCAAGGTCCACACCACCAGCACCAACAGTATAAATAAAATATTTTGTTTTCTCTTACCTCCAGTTCCCCAGTTGTCTGTGTTCGCTCCAGGGTCCATCCGTAAATCAATCCTAACATCATTCAGATGCTGTAGTTCAAACTGTTAGAGGCACAAATGGACTTCCAAATCTTCTGTGTACACCTAGGTGTATTTTTCAGATTTCTACTTATTTACATTGTCTGCTTAAAGGCACATTATGTAACTTTTTCCTATTTTTAAATCTTTTACTTGAGCCAGCCTGTGCTAATCTAACTCTTTACAGGTTAATGAAAAGTCACTCAGTCCCATCTGCTGCTTGGATCCAGAATACCACGTTTGTAACTTCTGAGTCTCTGGTCCAGTGCCCTGAAGTCTCACAAAGTCACGTATCTCATGAGGGTTAGGCCAACATCGTAATGTTACGACAGTGATTTAAAACTGACACTAGGGGGTGCTAAAAACCAGCCAAAACTGCATAGTCTGCCTTTAGAAAAGAAAAGGACAGCAGCTAAAATGAAATTTCAGTGTCAAAACGTCAAATTTTCAGTCAATAATTCTGACCAGAACTGAATGATTTGTTTACAGAGGATCAGACTGTGACACTGGAAGAGAGAGGACTGGAGGTCTGCAGAGGAGGACTGGGTTAGTCAATGCTCTAGTGACACTAGTCTTAGTGGTTTTAGTAATTTGTGGAAAAACTGATGTTCTTTGAGAAAGGCGCTTGGAGCCGGGGGTTTGAGTCAGACAGAGGAGCATCAAGAGGCAGAAGGTGGGATTGTAGAGGACGAGCAATAAGACCTGTGAGGATTTGAAGACTGCAGTCATTTCTAGGAACTGATTGAGGTTCCAGGAGCAGAGTGACGAGGAGCGCTTCAGTGAGTGGAAAATGTTTCATAGAAATACTGCAGGAGTGAGGGGCAGATTGATGACAGGTGGAGGTAGCTTCACTAACAGAGAGGAGGAGGGAAAAGAGGGCAGGGCTCTTTAAACAGTCTGAATATCAACAAATGATCCCAAACTAATGTTAAAGTTACAGTGATTACATCCATGTTTATGCTCACAATAACACACCTGGAGGATTCTGTTTCTTAAGAATCTGTCATGAAGCTGCAACAAACAAGATAATCTGTGTTTTATTGTGACCGGATTAAAGTGGCTGAGCTTTAAAGCAGCAATGGATCTTATCCATTACAGACTAAACAAGTGAATAAATAAATGGCATTATGAGAAAAAAATGCATTTGTTAAAAATATAGAATCCTTGCCAAAAATGTCTGAGGTATGAAAATTTTTGTTCTATTTTTAGAAAGTTAAACTCCTGCAAAATGTTTGTTGCATGAAAGTGGAAAAAAGTGACTTTTAAAATCAGAGCCATGCTCCAACTCCAGAATCAGAAGTTCCTCAACTCCACAGATACTTTCCAAAGATGCTTCATTTCATGCTTGAAAACTGCATCAGCTGCAAACACTTGATAGTGATTTCTGGTTACTGAGCTGATTCATTTTGGTCTGCTAGGTGTTGGTGAGAGATAGTAAACCTGCAAAGAAGAGTCTGTGATAAGAGTTTATTAACATAGAATACCAGGAACAGCACCAGTCAGCTGAAACAAATCACCTCATTTACATTCAGATTGGAATACTCAAGTTTGCATTTTTAATGACAATTTTTACTATTTTTTTGGCCTTCAGCCACTTATTGTCATTAAATGCAGTTCATTTCATTCCCCATCACAGTACTGGTACCCTAATGTGTTGAGTTGATGGAAACAAATGCACAGGACTTGTAAAACTTTGCAGGTCGCTGACTGTGTTTGAGGATGCATCATGAAAAGTCACGTGCACACAGCGCATCACTCTGGTCATTAAGCCAGTTATAAACTGTGCAGCTCGATTACATTGCAGGGTTCAATCATTCACAGCTCACAAATCATGTTCTCACTCTGTACGAGGGTCTGAGCCCTGTCTGTCCCTGTTGCTTCTGATACGTTGGTCTGGAACTGCGAGCTGCTGCTGGACTGAAGATGAACCCGGAAATGAGGGAACACTCGGTCCTGAATGAAATTCTTGACCATAAAACATGTATCCTTGGCAAGCCTTGACATTCTGTGAGGAGAAATGTTTAAAAATAAAAATAAATCCCTCAGCAGCCAGGGAATGGATCTTACATCAGCTCTGACTGCTCCATGATGGCTGAGACTGTAAACAGGAAGACATGGAGTATCCTTTTTATTTACTTTTTAAATACTTTTGCATATGTCATAAAGCAAAACTTTTTGATAGTAAATATAGTAAAATAAAATAAAGTTTATTTATTAAGCACCTTTTACAGCGCTGTACAAGAGGGAAGCAGAGGGCAGAGGGAGAAAGGGTATTGGATGGGGGGGGGGGGGGGGGGGGGGGGGGTTAAGGGGGAGAGAAGCAAAAACATAAACATCAAAAAATCACAAAGTCAAAACATTAGGCGGGTTGGTTGAAGGACTCCCGTTTGGACCGAGGGGTAGCTGGCTGCTGCGTCAACATCTGAGCGCTGCTCCACCTCACACCAGTCTTTTCGGGGGAGGGAGGTCGAAGGAGGGGAGTGTAAGGAAGGAGGGACCGAGCAGCCTGTACATTCACTCTGTTGAGTGGGGGTTAAATTCTTAAAGGGTACCAGTTAGTTCAGATAAAATGTGTTTAGGTTCAGGCAGCACCATGTCTCCTCTGCCTTACTGTCTTTGTTCCATCCCTTCCAAATCAAATCATGCCATCCCCACTGATCCGTTCAGTCAGACACCTCGATTGTAATTTGATTTGTGCCAGAGTTCGTTCACAGCCAGTCCTCCGAGACAACTCATTCATCACGAGCATTTCAGTGTTCGAAGCACAAATCAGCCCCTCATGAAGCGCAGGACACCTGCCAATCACACCTGCTAGCTCTGTTATTTTCTGATAAATCAGGCCCACGCAGACACCAATAGACGTGAGCTCGATCATCATTAATCCAAAGGTATAGTCCTCCAGGGACAGATCTGCAAGACCTGCAACTTGAGCCATTACAAACCCCAAAGCGTCAGGCAAGACGGAGTGCACTCTACGTTTTGAAAGTGGAAAAATAAATATCCATACCATTGAGAAACCAGCAAATCAGATCCATATCAAAATGAAGTATTAATCCAGAAGGAATGAGGAAGTTGCTCAGGTTAGACGAGACAGCTGCAGGAGGAAGACGAACGGGAGAGAAGGAAAAGTGTGACCGCTCTGCAGGGAAGCAGGAAGTGGTTCTGGTACGTGAAATATTTTAGTTAATATCTAGATAAGCTGCAAAGCAGCCCCAGACCCAGAGACGCCACCAGGGATTTTGGGTTCCATGAAAAAAAATCAAATTGGGCCAGTGGCACCTCGTCCATAGGGATTAGAAACTATTTTGGGCCCCCTGACAGCCGTGGCCCCTGCCCAGACCATCACAGTACCTTTACCATGTCTGACTGATGGTTTGATGATGTTTTTATGAAATACAGAGTTAGTTTTACTTCAGATGGAACAGGACACACACCTTCCAGAAAGTTACACTGTTGTCTTGTTAGTTCACAGGATTTTCTTCCCAAAAGTCTTGGGGAGCATCAAGATGTTTTTTTGTAAATGTGAGACGGTGCTTTGAGTTCTCGTTAGCCAGCAGAGGATTTGGAGCTCCCTGATGGAGGCCATTTTTGTCCCGTCTCTTTCTTATTGCTCAATCATGACCTTTGACCTTAACGTTAACCAAATGAGGCCTGCTGGGCTTTAGATGGGTTATTTTAGTTAGAACAGGGCATGATGTGTTGCTTTTTGAGATCTTTTAGCCTGCTTTATGTCAGACATTCTTCTTAATTCTACAGCAGTGGCGGCCCGTCCATAGGGGGCGCTCGGGCGCCGCCCCACCAGTCCCAAGAGGAAGAAGAAGAGAAATAGGGATCACAAAATATAAAAAACTAACATAAAAATAAAACTAAACGAGCCATCCATTATATATACAATAAGTGCCGTGTATAATCTGCATTTAGGTGTAGTTTAGAAAGGTTTTCTTACTATTTTTTACTGGACCGATAGGTTGTGTTTCTTTGGGTTCTACTGCGCATGTCTGGACGGGACGCCGTCCCAACATAGCACATTGTTTTTTGCCCCTGACGCATGCGCACTGGCAAATTTTTCCTGACGCATGCGCACTGAGTGCAAAAAATAGGAGATCGCTCGGGACGCAGGTCTTCAGCGTCCCTGTGTGACATGCGCACAACGGCAGGAGACTGGAGTGTTGCTCAGACCGAAACCGGAAGTTCTTGCTCTCTTTGTAATGGAGGGTAGAAAATGGATATTTATTCAAAGAATCCTTCTTTCCTGCTTGTGAAAACAAGCCAAATGATTAAATTTGTCCTGATTTCATCAACTCAATGGTGAGTGACTTCGTTTGTTTGTTTCTTTTCTTAATGACTATGCGTCTGTCACGGATTTTCCTATTCAAAAACTCCATAGGCGGAGCTAGCCGCGGCTAGCAGTGCTAAGTCCCGATGAGTGAATTTATACCTTAAATAGCGATATGTTTTTGTTGAGGTGTGTGCCGAATGTTAGAGAAATACAGAAACTGCTGATTGAATACGTTGGTTTAAGTAGTTTAGTCCGTTTTTCATGCGTTTTCTCTACTTTTCATTAAATTATTATGGCGTTTTAAGGAAGTTTGGTCTGACTGGGTTTGATGGGACATATCAGTGGATTTGACTTTATTTTGTTGTTAATTCACTTCATTAGTTGAGCTGATTGTCATGACTTGCTTGGTTAATGGTTGTTGTCTGAATTGTAACATTAATTATCTGACTGTATTAGTTAGAGATGGATTTATTTGTTTGTGGTGTCAGTAGAAAGATAATTGTGAATATTAAGTAATGTTTTTGACTTTGCCAGGTTGTTTTTTCCCTGAAACTCTTACAACTTCTGTTGTGACCACATTGTGGTTGTTTTTTATAATTATATTGATATTATTCTAAGGTCTCCTTATGAAGACTTTATGATTTCTTTACTCTTTGACGTGTAGAATTAGACCTAACAGCTCCACATTTCTAGAGAACTGGTGGTAGGGATTTTTACCAGCAAAATATTCAGTCAGATGAAAATATTTTACATCATTCCCTGCCCTAGTGGTGATATGTGATTTTTTTTTTTGCGCATCTGAAAACTGACTAGCAAAAGTGCGCCCCACCTAAAAAAAATGTCACCAGCCGCCACTGTTCTACAGGTCTGACAGTCATCAGGCCTGGGTGACGCTGGTGGAGCTGAACTCAGCTTTCTGAATGCTGAATGAAAGGGGGGAATTACTTATTCACAAAGGGCCAGGTGGGTTTAGCTTTTCCCTTTAATCTATGAAATCATCATTCTGATCTGAAACATTTACAGTGACTGTGACATAAAGCAAAAACAGAAAAAATCTGTGAGGGGGCAAAAAACCTTCTCATAGCACTGTATCTATTAGAAGTCATCTTGAATAGCAGCTACCTAATTAGACTACGGTACTTCTTATCTAACACAACATTCTCAGGTTATGATTCATGTAACTTCTCCATCAGATTCTCAGGTTTATGTTCAGGCCCAGATGAGCATTTCTGACAATCTTCCAAACAAAATACCCAGGAGGCACCGTGAGACGACCTAACCTCCTTAGACGTGTCCTTTTAACTCTAAGGAGGAGCAGTCTCTGGATGTTTCAGCTCTTTATCTCTGAGGCTGAGTCCAATCACCTCATGGGACGAGGGGAAGAGGGATGTCTTTGCCTCAATAAAATGATGATGTTCTGGGACTTTGGAAGTCCTAATCTGAGAGCTCAAATCTCTGAGTGTCCAAAATCCACATGGCCTTTTAACTTGAAAGATGAGCTGAAATAAAAGAAAACAAAATGCTTCAAAGATTGAACAGAGTTTCCTGTTTGACTAGTTTACATCTGGTTTTATAAAGTGTAAGATTCACAGTAATAATGAGAGCATACCTGTACACACCTCCTACACACCTCTCAGACACTGACATGGGGTTTTAAACATCCTCTGTACATTTCCAGTTTGTTATTCCCTCCCACTAAAAGATGAGTGGTCAGCTGTGTGTGGGAGGGAATCTGGGATTTCAACTCTCCATCTATTGTCCGTTTGTCTCACATCTTCCTGGAAGCATCTATTTATGAAACAACAGGTTAAAAAACAAATCTAAATGTTTCACTGCAGCCTTCCCCTTCATGTTTCCTCCCACACTGATGAATTATCATTTAAACGTTTGTAATACTGTGCTTCATTTCAAATACAACAAAGTGCTGCAGCTGTGGCTGAAATTTGACATCTTTTATGTCATAAAAGATGTCAAGATGAAAAGAAAAAAAGCAGTTTTTTCATAAAGTTTATGAAAAAACTGCTTTTTTTCCTCTAAAATGTATAAAAGTTAAATTTCTCTAAAATCTACATATAAAGCACAAAGAGATCATGAAATTAATTTATGTTCCACAAAAAACCCAATAAATAAATAAACATCCCAGAGCGAGACGTCCTCTCTAAACCCTTCAGTGGTTTGCAGGTTGAGGCCTATTTAACAACCACCTTCATGTAAACCGCTTTATGTAAATTTATTCATGAAAATCTTCCACCACAATATTATCACAAGTTGTTTTGATAAGTCAAAGGAAAAGAGCATTTAAATGATTTAGTTCTAATTTGGCACTGAGTATAAAAACTTTTCACATACGCAATAGGAGGAAATGTGAATGTTCTGCAGCAGGACACAAAGCAGACAGTAATTACTGCTGTCATGCTCTTAAACTGCATGACAGCCATGTTAGCATCAATATCTCCTCCCAGTACGCTGCTACAGCAGCAGCCTCCTCTCAGCAGGAAGCTGATCAAAACAAATGTTTCACTCTGCATCCAGATCCAACAGGTTAGAATTGATGTCAGGATCAAATTTACATAAACCTTGAAGATCCATCCATCCATCCATTTTCTGTAGCCGCTTAGTCCTCCACGGAGGGTCGCGGGGGGAGCTGGTGCCTATCTCCAGCGGTCAAGGGGCGAGAGGCGGGGGACACCCTGGACAGGTCGCCAGTCCATCGCAGGGCCACACAGAGACGAACGAGACAAACAACCACGCACCCACTCACACCTAAGGACAATTTACCAGCCCAATTAGCCTGACAGTCATGTCTTTGGACTGTGGGAGGAAACCGGAGTACCCGGAGGAAACCCACGCACGCACGGGGAGAACATGCAAACTCCACGCAGAGAGGCCGCAGAGCCGGGATGCGAACCCACGACCTCCTTGCTGTGAGGCAACAGTGCTAACCAACTGCGCCACCATGCAGCCAACCTTGAAGATGTTTTCATTAATATCCCAGAATTTCTGCAGGTTTTTATTGTGATGCAAACTGTGTTGTCATAAGAGACGCTGGTGGTCATACATTTTGTGGTTCCTTAATGACCTTATGTTGCTCCTCCTACTTCTATTTCATTTTAAAGGGATATTCCACCAGAGAGTGATTTTTTGTCTATTGCCATATTCCTCATAGTTAGATAAGTGGGCAAAAACTATTTGTAATCAAGGACATGACGCAGCAGCTCCAAGGAGACATACTTCCGTAAACACGTATCTGAACGTTGTTTTCAGACCTCACAGACGATGAAAAATAACACAAAGTCAGGAGCTGCACAGAGATTATCTTCAAAAACATTACCAGGGTGAGTCTAGTAGCCACATTTGTATTTATGGACGTAGGCGTCTTTGAGGCCGCTGCGTCATGTCCTTGCGCCATTCAGCGGAGGCTTACAGCTGTTCTTTGTCATAAAGTAGTCCCAAGTCTAAAATAGTACCTGTAATTCCTTTGTGTTACTTTTTATTTTCACTTGCAGTCGATATGTTTATTGAGGTCACTAGGCAGAATTAGTATCATTAGTATCACTACTGAGTGAGTTTTAAGGACTTTTTTTCTCACAGTGCTAGTTGTTAACATTCACTTACTGTGTTTTACGCTAAGCTAAAGCTAAAGCTTCCTATCTCACAGACAGGACTTTTATGGTGAGCATGGACACCTGTTTCTCCAGGGTCCATAGCATGTGGTGTGCCCCAGGGTTCCATTTTAGGCCCAGTGCTTTTTAACCTTTATATGCTCCCTCTGGGCAGCATCATCAGGAGACACGGGGTGAATTTCCACAGTTATGCTGATGACGCACAGCTGTACATCTCCGTGTCTCCTGATGACACACAGCCAGTGGATGCACTTTTTAACTGTATTTAATCCTGGATGGCAGAAAACTTTCTCCAGCTCAACCAGGGCAAAACTGAAGTTTTAGTCATTGGTCCTGAGGCCCAGAGAGAGAAACTTTTACCCAAATTACAATCACTGTCTTTTAATCCTTCCTCAAAAGTTTAGAATCTGGGCGTGATCTTTGACTCTGAGCTGACTTTTATCCCTCACATTAAAAACGTCACCAAAATAGGTTTTTATCATCTCAAAAACATCGCCAGAGTCCGCCCCATTCTCTCTCGGGCCAATACGGAGATGCTGATGCTTTTATCACCAGTAGAATCGATTACTGCAATGCCCTGCTTTCTGGTCTTTCCAAAAAGAGTACTTCAGGTCTACAACTTTTGCAAAACTCAGCAGCCCGTGTCCTGACGAAGACCAGGAAGCGGGAGCACATCACTCCGGTTTTAAAATCACTGCATTGGCTCCCCGTATGTTTTAGGATTGATTTTAAGATACTGTTAATGGTTTTTAAGTGTCTTAATGGTCTTGGCCCTTCTTATCTTTCTGAACTGCTTTTGCCATATGAACCCTCGCGGTCACTGCGCTCCTCTGGCAGCCGTCTCCTAGTCATCCCTAAAGTCAGGACACACACCCACGGCGAAGCTTCTTTTAGTTATTACGGCCCTCGCCTCTGGAACGGACTGCCAGAGGACCTCAGGACCGCAGAGAACATTCAGGTTTTTAAGAATAGACTCAAGACCCACCTTTTTAGATTAGCTTTTAACTGATTATTATTTATTTAGCTTTTTATTCACATTTTATTGGTCATTTTACTATTCCTATAAGTTCTCGTTATTTTATATGCTACGCATTTTAATCCTCCAGTGTTTCCTCTGTGGAGCCCTCTGCCTTGGGACCGGTGGTCGGCGGTGGCGGCTCGGGCGCTCCCCGGTAGGGCCCGGGCAGTGGCGGGAGTTGCCACCCTCCATTCCCAGGTGCCCTTGGTTGGTGTGTTGCTGCTGACCTGGTTCTACAGCTGATGAGGCAGAGGGCCCACTTGATGGCGTGTTGCTCATTACTGGAGCCATCTGAGCTCAACATAGTGTTTACTGTGGTTTTGATGTGTATGTGTGCCTGGGAATGGGTTGTGGACTGGGAGGGGAGAGTGTCATAATTGTTCTAAATGTGGGAAAGGGAGGGAATGTGGGAAAGGGAGGGAATGTGGGTTGTATGGGTCATTTTAATCTGTCAAGCACTTTGTGTTGCTCGCTGGGGCATGAAAGGTGCTATACAAATAAAGTTTGATTTGATTTGATTTGAAAGGAGTACTGCTGGATCAGGAAAACGGCTGGGCTGTTTACAGATTGTTTTTGCCCACTGATCTAATGAGGAATATGGCAATAGACAAAAAATCACTTTCTGGTGGAGTATCCCTTTAACTTATTTTAGGAACATTTACAGGAGAAATGGTTACCTGTGGAGGGAAATGAACCACACTTGACACTTAATTTAAAAAATAATATTAATATTAAATTTATTCCTCATCAGTTGCTATGAGGATTATTGATGAAAGCATCCTGAGCTCACCTAAAACAGCACTGAATTACCCTGCAGTCTCATGTAGAAGCCTCGGTAATGTACACATCTCATAAAAACATGAATACCTGGAAGCATTCAGTGCCTCCCATCTGCACTGTTCTCTAACACCCCTTTTCCACTGCCCTGGTTCCCATGCCGGTTCCCAATTTTGGAAAAAACTGGTGCCTGTGCCATAAAATGAGCACTGAACCGGCCCCTGAACCTTGCTGGTCCAGCTATGAGAACCCGTGATGTGATGAGCGGTAGGTGGAGTGACAGGGAGCTCTAGAAGAGAAAATGGTGGAGACCTAAAGTGCGGTAATGTGAAGCGCAGATGAAATTAAAGCACTTTTAGCAACACTGAAATACATTCTCAAAGTTTGCAGAATAACCAGCACACAGTCCTTTTCAGTCCTGTACCTGTCTCCTTGCCTTCATCCTGTAATATTCTTGTTTTTTTATGTTGGAATACAGCAGAAAATAGCAGCAGATCAGCACACACACATGTGATAAGGCTGGTAAAGATACTTGTCATGATGCTTAAAGATGAATGCAGTTTTTAAAGTGTGCAGAGGAGAGATTTGTAAATGTGTCCTGTAGGTTTATTAATGTTAATTTGTTTCACAAACTAAACATGTTACAGTAAAAGATGGTTTTGTTGTTGAGAAAACTCTACGGCGTCCTGACAGCTAACATGAACCATTCAGAAAAACACATGTTGCTCTGTTACTTTTCCATCAATAAAATAATCATTAAATCAATCATTTCAATAGATTGAAACCTTCAGCTAAAGCCTGGTGTTTGTCAGATGTGAACCACATGCAGCTCCATCATCAGGTCACAATGTCTAAAATACACATTTACAGTGTTGTGTTTCTCTCTCATTTTTATTACTTTGTGTTGTACAATTTGTGATCACTGTTTTGGGTCATTTATGAATAACAAGCTAACCGCCTTACGGGAAATAATAGCACAATAAACATGTGCACAATGTAAAAGTATTGCTGTTTATGTGAAGATTATTGCTGCTGTTGTATTATTGGCTGTTCTCCTAAAGGCCTGCATGTTTGAAGTCTGCAGCTCGACGTATCTCAACAGGCTCTGCTGACTCAGAAATCAACGTAAAAACTGAGATTCTAGTTTAGACAAAAATCAAATCTATTGTCAATAAATGATGAGTCCTAAAAAAAAATACTCTGCATTTCTTTTATAAATAATGGCTGTTTGTTACCGTGTTTAATGTGATCATTTAGAGAAAGAGAGAGTTATGAGAGATGCTTCAGTCTTTGGTTGTGAAGAAGAATCTGAGGCAAAAGCTGAAGTTCTTCATTTCCTGATTCGTCTACGTCTCACCTCAGACTGAGATCTGGATCGTGACAGAAAGCATGAGATGACAGAGTCCTCTGTAGAATGATCGGACTCCGCTTAGAGTGATTAGGGTGACGGTTGTTTGTTCCCTTTGGGATCTGACCTCAGACAAGATGTCTAAGTTTGATGGATGGATGTCCTCTGAGGATGTCGTCTCACCTGTCTTCTGCCTCCTGTCTTCCTTTGCTCTGACATTCACCTCTTCTTTTTGTCTATTCTTTTCATTTTTCTCTGCGACACTTAAGTCTAATGATCCAAAGCATGTAAAATCAGATCATTTGCACCAAAGTTTCAGTCAATCCAGAAAATAGAATCAGAGGAAAATGTGGGTTTTTAAAAGCTGTGCTCTTGTTCATTTTAATGTATCAATCCTCTCTGTTATGGCTCCTCCTGTTATTCCATCTGTGCACTGAGGAGAAATAATATAAACACATTAGTTGTAGAAAATGCAGTTAGATCACTTTCACTTTATTCTCTCATCTATCAAAAAATATTTTCAAATCAAAGCGGTTAGTCCATTAAGTCATGATGGATTTTATAATCTAGAATAAATATTGTATCTAGTTTTTAGCTGTCAAAACGTTTTTAGACCTTGAAAAAGGCTAAAGGCTGAAACGTTGGTCAGATAGAAGTTTTGTGTTTTACGTTTGGAGCGTAATCCACTTTTTAAAGGTTTTAGGAGCTGTCACAAGTTAATCAAGTGTCAAGCAGCTAAAATCAGCTTCTTTCAACTTAAAATGTAGAACAGCAAAATGCACAAAACTTTTGATTGACATGCTTTTCAATGATTTTCTCCCTGGCTTCCCAGGAACTCTCAAAACGTAGTCTCCTGAAACCATGTAGCTGGAACTTGTCTCCGCCTGTTTTTGATGTTTTTATTATTAAAGGACTGAGCTGTTTGACGGTTTTGTTGATTTGTTAAGTTTTTTAGGTGTAGTTTCAATCCTAACTCAGCCACAGAGTGTCTGGTAGAATTCTGCAAAAACATGATGATAGTTAATTTTTTTCTTAATACAGAATACATTTAGAACTTATAAGTGCGTTAGTGATTAAATGCAGGCCTGTATTACTTTGAGGAAACCAGTTGTAAGCTGTTTATTATCAGTAGTGGGTTACTGGGTGAGCTAGATGGATTGCTGGGTTTGAAATGGGATAAAAGTGGCTTCAGGCTGGGAGAAAAGGGGAGATGCATTGACTGGATGCCTGGCAACAGGAATAAAAGGCTCAGTGGAAGTGAGTCATAAAAACTCCAGGCTGGTTAGTCCTGCAGAGGGGGGCAGATAGCACACAGTTTAAAAGTTCCTCAGGCCTGCTGGACTGGCCGTTAGTGACCAACCTTTAGAAAGAAGATCAGAAATGCTGAAAGAAAAATGCAGCCACATAGATATATAAATAAAAAATCAGAATACAAATTTACAACTGACTTTTTGCAGTTGCTGCAGAGAGACTGTGACATTATCAAGTTCAAATGATAGAATAAGCAGTCAGATTGAGGCGTATTTAGCTGCAGACTGAATCATCTAAAATGAGCCTTTAAAGTCAGAGAAACTAAAGAAAAACATCACAATTTGGCACGAAACCAATGCACACGTTTTTAAGACAAGCCTTAGTGCTATAAGTGATAAATCATGTTATTTATTTTATCCAGCCCTACCTTCAATAGTTGGTTGTGTTTTTTTAGTTTGTGAAAGATGGAACAATTACTGATTGGATCAATGGTTTTCATCGGAGCACTAAAACGACAGGAGTGGATTTCTTTGCTCGTTAAGTTTCTTTTCACAGGAGGCAGTTTTTACATTGAATTTAATAAAAGTCAAAGAGAGTTACAGAACAAGCATTTTGGGATTTCCTCCAAACAACAAATCAAGTTGTTTTTCTTTTTTCCCTCTTCGTTTAGTCCCTAAATACGTTTCTTATTTTTATTTGGAGAATTGAAAAGTTGTGAGCCTTCATCAAAGTTCTCCTGAGCAGAATCCAGGAGAAGAGCAGGAAGTCAACGACCTGCAGAGAACAAAGACGGAGTTATGCAATCCTTACCTAACCAGTTTGGATGACGAAGAACAAATCCTTTATTTACAGAAACACCCTGAAGGTGTAGCATTACTCAGCACTATAAACACACACACAGGTTTTTACACTTTCTAATAGTGAAGAAAGGTTGTCGTACATGCTTTCAGATTCACACACTTCAATTATGCTTGAACCTGCAGCTGGGAAGAAAAAGCACAAAAATCATTTTGCTTTTCAAGCAAAAATCAATATCTATTTCCCCTTTTGTAGCCAAGAGGATCAATAGGAAACCCAGACATGTTCCTTGTGCTGCTGCTGCACCTCCTCCAGTTGTTTGGTCACATCTTAGTGTGATTACTGCACTAACGGGGAAAGGAACCATTTTAAACAAACTGCAGGTGTGAAAACGCATCAAAATATGGAAGTGCTGTTAATCGAAGAGCATTTTTAAAAAGCTAGAACAATGTTATAACTTAAAAGTGAAAACAAATAATTACATGATAAAAATAACTAAAAACTGACAGATGAAAAGCTAAACCCAAATTAAAGTAATGATTTAAATTTACTGAAAACAAAATGCAGGACAGGAAGGAGCTGAAAAATCCAGATGAGTAAAAACAACAAACTATGAATAAAGTCATCAAGATGAAATATATACAAGGGAAACTGAAGCCAGATAAAAACAGGTGAGTTAAAGGTGCTCACAGAAATCCAAGAATTTACAGATAAGAATTATACCAAACTTTACAGAATATGACTTTATCAGTTTATCTTTTTAAAAATGCAACAGAACATGAGTAGGTTTTGTAAAAGTAGATGAGGAAATGATCTAAATCTCAAAGTCTAACATCCTCGCCTTCTTCTGCTTATTTGGATCCGGATCACGGGGGCAGCATCCCAGGTCGGGAATCCCAGACCGTCCTCTCCCTCCACCAGCTCCTCCAGCATGCAGGACCAAGGTGTTCCCGGGCCAGATTGGAGATGTTCTTTCTCCAACGTGTCTTGGGTCGACCCGGGGGCTTCCTGCCAGCAGAACAGGCCTGAAACACCTCCCCAGGCAGGCGTCCAGGAGGCATCCTAACAAGATGCCCTAAGCATATCAACTGGCTCCTCTCGATATGGAGGAGCAGCGGTTCTACCTTGAGTCCTTATCACGGTGGAGGGGTTTGAGTGCCCTAATGATCCTGAGCTATGTTGTTGGGGCACCTGTGCCCCTGGCAGAGTCACCCATGGCAAACAAGTCCTATAGGTGAAGGTTGAGACAGAGTTCAGAAGACTCTTCATGGAGGTTAAATCAAAGAGCCAGAGTACCCGGCCCAAAGGATTACCAGGGTCCCACCTTGGAGCCAGGCCTGGGGTCGGGCCCGTGACTGAGCGTCTGGTGGACAGGCTTTCGCCCATGGGGCCCGAACCGGTTACATGGGCTGATCCACCTGTGGACCTGCAGGAGCATGAAGGGTCAGGTGCATTGTGGGTTGGCTGACAGACCAGGGCTGGAGCTTTGGCCGATCAATCCCCGAACATGAAGTCTAACATCATTTTTATCCACATGTTCAAACTGAAACACAATAAAAACACCCCTGTAGTTCACCCACACTGGCTTGTCCAAAAAGAAGCTGCTTTTACATCTAAAGGTGGTTGAAATTATTGAAGCTAAATTGATTTAGGAATAAAAACTATGCCTAAAATGTATGGAGATTGTTTTTCCTCCAACTCGAACAGATAGTGTCACCTCTGGAGCCAGTAGGCAGTGGAATAAATGCTGAAACCCAGTAACGCACCAGGACCAGCTCATGTGCTTCGTGTCATATTTGATCCTGCACAAATGGGTTTCCCTGTAAAAATCAATTAAATTAAGTTTTCCCTGAACATTTCTCTGAGCATCGGGGGAGAGCGCAACATGAACACTGCCTTCTGCTGCAAGTCATTTAACCTTCCTGTCACTGAAAAGGGTACATGTGATGCTTTACCAGCGAGCCTTTCACAGATATTCTGTTCCTCTCATGAGATTTCACAACACCAGTGTTTCCCAGCTCAAACTTGTCATTTTATATTGATTAAGCCTCCTGGGCTGAACTAAAACCTTCTTGTTGAGATGACTTTCTGTTGTAGCTGCAGCTCATTCTCCTCAAAGTCTGTGAGTTTCACAGTTTCTAACTAAGAAAGAGAAGTGAAACTCTGTATGTAGAAATAAAAACCAGAAACAAAACAAGACCACAGTCAAATGGTTGAAGTTAAAAGGTTAAATCTAAATTAAAAAACACCAAGTCTGTCCTCGGACTGGCAGCGTGGCATGGCTCCAGCTCCATGAGTTTTTCATTTTGAGCGTAAACACACTCGTGGTGGAAGCAGAACTCAGATCAGTCTGCTGTGACGAGCTGCCTGGAGTGCTGGCTTGGTGCCTAAATGTTGTGTATTTAAGTACCGGGGAAGTGAGTTATCAGTAAAAATATACAATAAGACTTTAATGAACTCACATTACTATCATACTATTTAGACTGAAGTTTTATGGTTAATGTGGCAAAACATAAATGTAATAGTCAGAATGACACATGACAACAAGCCACAGTGCATTCTGGGAAAGTGGGGAGCTATATATCACATCACATAAAGAATAGGTGTTTTCTTCTTTTTAATGTGTTGAGGTGGATGAGAAGTAAGCTGAGCTGAGCCTCTCATGATTACATACGGTAGCAGGTTGTTCAAAGTGTGGCCTGTGGGCCGTTTGTGGTCTTTGCTGTGGTTTTGTGAGGCCACTGAGTTCAATTAAAGAATAAAAGGTTTTTGACTCACCTTTTTGGATTTTCTCTCCATATCTAGTCCTTTCTTGGAAAATGGTTCTTCTCTCTGATGGTAATTACTGACAGTACCCAGAATACAATGCACTGAACAATGTATAGTCAAGTCATGTTCCATCACCTATTATTGAAGTTTATTGCCTTTATAGGCAGGGGTGCACATAAGCAGTTCACAACTGCGCATGAGCACCTAAAAGTAATGCCTGAGTACCGGTGTTAAGGCGGTATGGATCAGGTCTTACACACTGACAAGCTAAAGCCTAGCTACACAATAGGTGGCCCGTGAGTCTTCTATCTCTGGCCCTCCAGCCATGTACTGTGCTCCTCTAGCTGTCAATATTTCATAAAATCCACCATTAAATGGCGCGTCCTCGCTTCCGCCGACACCCCCCACTAGACTGCAGAATCCTCCTTGGATTTTCCTGTGGCCCTTTAACGTTCGGCCACAACGATAACACAGACTTGTCGCTGTTTAATGAATAAAATCACTTATCGATCAGGACGAGCTATTCAGCTTAGCTTTAGCTCATAGGGAAAATCAGCGCTGCGATCTTAGTCAAACAGAAGAAACAAACAGACCAGACTGACTCACCGTTTAGCCGATTAAATAAGGACATGTTTGGAATCAGTCGGCCAAGTTGCCACAAGCTGTCAAGCAGTTTTCTTCTCAATAAGTATCCATTTGATGAGAGAGTGCCCTCAGTATCTGTAGCCTTAAGCCTGGGACACACAGAAGACGAATGTGTCGCGCCCGCGCTGTTTTAAAAAAACAAAAACATTATAGTTACTGAGAGTGGCTACACGGAGAACACAACGCAAACGCCGGTCCGCGCGGAGGCGCTAAGATAGGTTCCGGTTCTATCTCAAGCGCCGCGGCGTGGCATTTACGTCTTTAATACGGCGATTTTCCAAGAAGCGTTCAGCCTTGAATAGGCTGCATAGCACGTCCTGTGTACCCCCTAGACCGCGGAGATTCTGTGGCGCAACGCATCCGTCTTCTGTGTGTCCCAGGCTTTAGCTAGCTTCTTAAGCCATGCAAGATGCAACATGGCCCCGCCAGAAAGTAAACACTTCACCCTCCACAATAAAAGCTGTGCTTAGTAGAGCTTAAGTTTGCATGTCACAACAAACACAAATTATCCAAATACCGTTTCACATCTCCACTCACTAACGTGTTCGTCTCGTTTCGTCTTGCCGACAAACACGCCCAGACGTCTCGTCTCATTTTAGTCATTGAAGAACCACATAGAGGTCATCTGCGTCTAATTTACGTCTTGGAAAAAAGGTTCATCAACGCATTAATTTCATTATCATCTTCCTTAACGAAAACAACACGGGTAATCGAGTACCCTGAGCTAAATTTTTCAGCTAGCCTGAAGTTTCACTTTGCTCTGACGGCTCACCCATACTGAAGCAGGAGTTTAGCAACCCCCCCCCCCCTTCTCTGAGGATTTCTCGTAATGATGTGGCCCTTTAGGTTTTGTTTTTGAGTACCCCTGGTCAATAGGCACTACATCTCCTGATTCCACTGGACTGATCCCCTCACTAGGACTGTTTGTCGGGGGGGTACTAAGCACCCAAGAAACAATGCCTGGTACTCCCTTGAGAGCCTAATTAGAAAAATGATGTGCACCCCTGTTCATAGGGTATTTTAAACTATAGGCATGTTGCCAGGTTTCATCAAACAATACCCAGTATATGGACTAACAGAACTTGTGACCTTACTAGTCATGATGCTTTTGCACCCTGACGCCTCACACCAGGAAGCCACAGATACTCAGTGAAAGTCTATGAAGGTCTGTTCCTGGGGAGCAATTAGTTCATTTAATATTCTTAGTTTTTTTCTGTAAACATGGTGATTCTAGCTAAATTGATTGGAGCAAAAACAAATTGATAATTTCCCACCGTGAGTCAGTGTTTAGTCATCAGATTTCTGTATTTAAGGTTTACTTTCTTTATTTAGTTGGCGTCCTCAGTTAAACTGTTTATTATTCTTCACTCAGATAAGGTCTGTCTTTGTTTTTCTGTTTACACTTATAGAAAAGGAAATGCAATAACAAAACGTGAGTGCATTTCAGTAATTGAGTCCAAATAGCTCAGAGAAAAGACAGAGCAATCTCCGCTGCCTTGTGTCTTAAATAAACCTTCAGCCTCATATCACACAGTCACATGTCTGCTGAAGAAAAGAGGTTAAAAAACAAGAATAAAAAGAATGCATGATGTCCCTTCACTTGATAGTAAATGTACTTTATTATACTTCATGTTAGAATACACAAAGCAAACCACTTTGCCCTACATGCAAATATTTGCGCCTGAGACCACAAAGCTCAAGACAAAGTGTGAAACCTCACTGACACTGATCTAAAATTAGAGGAAGAACGCGAGAAGCTCAGTCGCTTCGAGGAACACAAAGTTGCTGTTTTCAGCCAGCGTACGTGGCTCAGAGCGAGTCTATCAGTCTGCTGGTCAGCTCGGACGCCACCTGGGTCTAAGACACCAAAACGTTGATGCTTGATGGGGTTTCCAAAAATACTGAACTGACTGACAAACTACATTTCCTCTTCCAAGAAGTGCTGATCGCTTCTGCTTATTTATGTAAGAGTAAAAATTAATTCTAGCTCTGCTAATGAGAGCAGGTATTTTAAAGCTACCTAATGCAAGTATTTTTATATAATTTGCCTAAACCTGATGAACGATGGCTACAAACAAAAAGCATGCTTTTTCTGGTTCCTATTGACTCATAATGCTTTGTTGACAGTGTGCTTACTTCATTTACTTTCTATTTTCAGTTTACTTTAAGAATATCCATGAAATTGACTTCTACAGTATATGAGCTGTAAATCTGGTTCTCAACAACATAAAAGTAGGAATGCTCCCTTTACGTTGGAGGTGAGTCTCTGCCTCAAGCAGGTGAGTTCAGGTATTTTGGTGTCAGGTATTTGGTGTGTGTGTGTGTGTGTGTGTGTGTGTGTGTGTGTGTGTGTGTGTGTGTGTGTGTGATGGAATGACAGGTTGGGACTTTAGCTGCAGAAATGCTCAGGTCTGCTGAGGTAAAGAAGGAGCCAAGTCAAAAGCAAAGGTCTTGATTTACTGGCTGTCTGTTCCAGCCCTCGCCTATGGTCATCACCAGACTGAAAGAACTAAGTGGCTGAATTAAGTTTCAAGGTTGAAGATAGGGTGAGAAGCTCCTCTGCAACATGGAGTCAGTTATGGTGGTTTGATACCTCCTGATCGCCTCCCTCTGGAGGTTTTCCAGGCATTAAAAACTCACTAGAGGTGTTATAAATCCTCTCCAGCCTGGGAATGCTTTGGGATGTCCAGAGCTGCAGAACGTCTCTCTGGGAGAGGGATGTCTGAGCTTCTCACCTGTTGCCTCAACAACCCAAACTTTGATTAGCAGAAGGAACAGATGACCAAAGGGTCCTTCTAAAAAATATTATTCCTTTAAAGATTGCAGCAAACAAACATGTTTTATTGTTTATGACCATCAGTATTTGGGGAGCCTTACTGTTTAAAACAAACATCATGCTAGTGTGTGTGTGTGTGTGTGTGTGTGTGTGTGTGTGTGTGTGTGTGTGTGTGTGTGTGTGTGTGTGTGATTTTGGTTTAATGGAGGAGATGTGTTTTGGATATTAGTGATCCTCCTCTTCATCACCACCCTTGTGTGGGTTTAATGGTTGCCTGTGCATTAGTTTAGTGTGGAAGCGCTGGCCCTGCTGGGGGAGGAGGTCCTGGTCTAAAATTGATTTGATGTGGGTTTTTTGATCTGTTTACTAAACTTAAATCTGCTGCTAGCATCAACATTATGATGAAATTTTAGGGTTTAAAGGTTATTTGGAAACGAATCAATGTCAGTTTGAGGTTTGTGAAAAGGTCTGAAAACTCACATCTTTCACATTTTTGAAAATTAGACTAACATGAAATTATTGGCATATACTGGACAGATTTTATGCAGCTACAGCAGTGCAGCTGACATTCTTCATTTTGCCATTTCTAAAGTACAAGACCAGTTGTTAGCATCCAACTATGCATATTTATTTTGATGCTTTAATGCTTGTTGTGCTGCAAGAGGGAAAAGAGACACCCCTAGAAAAAGAGATCTTAATGTCCCACAGTTTTGTTTTGTTTTTTGTTACAGTCAAAGTTGCTTGCTCATAGGAAGTCAAGATCAAGACCAATTTCTTTCAAACAAGACACGAGGTCTTGTTTGTAGATTCAAGATCTGCATTTCTCGGTCTTCGCTCGACTTCAAATAACTGCACAGAGTCAGAGCAGAAGACAGGAAGCCAGGGGGGAAATTATACAATACAGAGAGATGTAGATCAGCTCTGTAGTGGGGGGGAGGAGCACCAGGGGAGGATGGCGTGCCAGCTTGTGAGGCAAGGGCACCCAATCCCACGGCTGCAGCGGACACCACCACTGAATCTAGGATTAATTCACACTGATCGTGATGTTCTTGATTGTCTACAGGGAAAGATAAGCTGTAACCCCCCCTCAATCTTTAGACCCTGACACCCCCACCTCATTGTGTTCTCTCCCAGCACACCCTTAACTCCCCACACCCTGCTGGGCTGATCTCTGGAGAGCTGATGAGGCTCCGCTGGGGGCTGATGCTGTGGATTTCAGGCGACAGATGGGAGGGTTTTCAGGCAGCTGAGCTTCACGGTCTGCTGGCTCAGCCAGTCGCTCTGAGTCACGTTTGAGCGTGCGATGATGTCATTTTTGTTTAGACTTACATGTCCAAGTGAGCGGGTGTAGTAGAGAAGTGGGCTGGAGCAGGGGTTGCTTCAGCTGTTGCTGTAAGATCATTACAAAGGCACAGCTGGGCCTCAACAGCTGTGTGTTTTAAAGTTATATAACAGTGCAGTGTCTTCTGTTTTCAGAGAACATCATTTTGCATGGGTAGACCTGTTGATAACATGTTGAATATACAGTATACAGTATATTATAAAATAGTATACATATAAGAGCAAAACATACACTGAAAACTGTCACTGGAGGGAAATTATTTAATAGATGTAGATGCATTATGGTGAATTTCTGCATTGTATTTTAGTAATGGAGAAAAAAAATGTATGTAAATTTGCTGCCACCTCAAATTAAATACAACTACAAATAAAATAATTTCTGTTTTTAAGATCTTCAGTGCAAATTTTTCAGCATTTAGAATAATTTGCTAGTTTTAAGTCATTTAGACAAGCACATTTTGCTTACCCCATGGGCAGATTTTTTTTCTCTCAAATCTAGAAAAGTTGACCATATTTAAGAAGATTTGGCTTATTTCAAGTAAGAATATATTTTCTTTTCTGACAAAAATAAGTAAAAGTGTCTAAAAACATGGCTTTTTTACTTTCTTAGAAATCAGTTTTTGCAGTGTTTATTTACCATTTGTCTGAATACATAGGAACTCTTGTACAGAGCATAGAGTCTAAACAGAACAATAAATGTGGAATAAGAAATAAACAACAATAAAATGAAGGAATAGCAATGAAAAAGAGAGCTAATATCAAAAACTCTAACAAGTGTCATAATATCAAATCATAGATCTCACTCAGCAAACACCAATACTTGTTTTTTTTTTGCCACCATTTTTGGTATCACATGAAATATTAAAGCAGCAATGTGGAGCATTTCAGCAAGAGAGCAGTTTTTTAATCCCACGCACCTCGACCCCTACAAATGGGAAAGACTAAAGAAAGATAAGAAATAGTATGGCAAAATAAAATATCTGCCTGGAATTGAAAAGAAAACAGCCGTTCGTATACTCTGGAATGATTGGTCTTCCTCATGATCTAGACTGTGGAATATTTTCTGCAAGCATTTTTGCACAAAACATTCTAAATGAATTTTCTTGCAACAAAATTTTAAAAAGTAAATTAAAACATTACATTTGATCACTTGTTTAGTAAACAAATCATTAAATGTGTGTGTGAAAACCACCTGAACCATATTATTATTAGTTTATGAAGTGTGTGTGTGTGTTTTCAGGTACATCTCACTGAGCATCGACTGTAATTTTAGTCAGATGAGAGTTGTGTCATATGCTGGGATTTTGGCGTTTATGTTTGATAGTTTTACTCTTGGTCATGCTTGTCTTTGTTTCAGTGGGGATGTGTTTACTTTTTAAAATCTTTTATTCATTTATTCTGTGTGCTGAGATACCGTACTCTCCTCCGATCCTGTGGTTTTCTTTATGCATTTGTTTTCGGAAGGTTTTTGTTTCTTGCTGCTGTCATAATTTTGTTTTCATGAACAGGAAGTCATGTTGTTTAGACCCAGCAGCCACAGCATTACCCCCAGTGCTGACCTCTCCTCACTGGCTCCATAGGAAAAAACTACCATCTCTTGGTTATTCATCTTGTTCTGTCCTACATGTTGTGCACTGTACAGCACTTTGGTCAGCATGGTTTGTTGTTTTTAAGGTGCTTTATAAATTAAGTGTTATGTTTTGTTTACAGTTTTATTTTGTCCAGTTCTTTGCCTCTTTGATCTGCACGTTGAGTCTTCAATCATGACACATTGTCAAAACTGAGATAGGACCTAAACACAGACCACACACAGCTGGCAGATACAAACAAATACACTGAGAACAGTTCAGAAATCCAAACTGTTACATCAATCTAGCAGGAAAATCACTGATGGGATGAAGGTGAGAGTCACAAAATGCAGGTGTGAACCTGAAAGATAACTTAAGAAATACCACTCCTCCAAAAAAAGACCAGAAATAAAGCAAATACTCCAAAAGAATACTTAAGTGAAACAGGTCAAAGCAGCTTATCAGCCCATTTACATGCAGGAACACCAGGAAGTGACACATTTCTCTGTTTAGATGCACATTCTGCATAATTCATGCACCACTGACAAAACCAGCAGTCTGCGCCTGTTTTCTCTTCGTCAGCAGCACACATGACCAGCCAGTCAAACAAGTGACAGGTGCACTGATGCATCATGGGTTTGCAGGAGCAGCGTCAGCTCCAACCTTTGATTTGACAGTTTAGATAGAGACAACAGTAGAGCACATGAATGATGGGATCCTGGATTTCCCTCTAACACTTTATCATCACAAAGAGAAAAATCCTGGAATTTGATTAGAATGTATAATTTGAAGGAACAAAATGTTAAGTTTAGAGGTTTAGCTGAAACTTACAGGCTATGAGGAGACTAACAGGATGTAGTCATGTCTGACTGCCAGAAATACTGTTTTCAAACAGAGAATTCCTCTCAATTCAATCAACATTTTCCTTTTTTTAACTTTTTGTATGGCATAACACTTGAAAGAGGTGTAAAATGTTGCAGCTTCAGAAGAGATATGGAGATAAATCAGGGCTGGACCTTTAAATAAATCCATGCAGTGTTGTCAGAATGCATGATGATAGCAGAAACAAATGAGGTTGGGAGCTGCAGAAAAAGCGAACACTGAAGAGCTAACAATTGTTGTTCTGCATTGTGTTGACAAGAAGAAATGAATGTTTTATTCATTACCTTCGAAGAACACTTCACATAAAAGCAAACTAAAGAATCCTCCCGTACAGATCGGTTTGTGATGTTCAGAGTAGAAACAGACTGAGTGTCACTGTAATCACACCGCGCTTTGCTCCCAGTAATGATGGAGAGAGCTGCATCTAGACAGACACCTCCTGCCAGGAGCAGGTACATCTGAGGTGAGGCTCCTCAGCAGGAGAGTCTCTGAAACAGCGTGTTCGACTGTGCAACCTTCCCTCAAACACACAGCATCAGTTACACACATTATGAGACTAACCGAGTAAAAACATTATTTATTTCATCCAACCATCACCTTTTCTCTCTGGGTTAACTTGCAAGAAGTCAATTATTTAAGATGTTGTGGAGATTATTTTATAAGCACTTCTAAATAGTGAAAGGCTCAAACAATACTGTGAAGAAGATGGTGTTAATCAGCATCCTACTCGTCATGTAAGTCTGTCAGAGCTGGATAGAGTCCAGCCTCCAGGCCGATTTCAGCCCTAGGTCATTATTTAATGAACCTGCAGCTTCTCTTTTAAAATGCATTATTTATTACCCATATATGGGTCCACATATATTTAGACAAAAATATAGCTTTACTTAAAAAAATCATTAGATAGATAATAAAAATAAACCTAAAACATGTTTGATAGTATAAAGTAATGACTCACGCTGTGAAGATCCTTGGTTAGTTTAAATCCTAAAAACAATGAAAAGCTGCTTCATCAGTCAACATCCCTGCAGATATCAGAAGATGGTTTTTCCCTGATGTGCTTTCATTTCCATTTCCCTCCTTTGATAACCTGCTTGACATATTTCACCTTCACTCCTAAGATTGTATCAGGAGCAGAAATGAGGCGCTGCTGCAAACAATAAACTTCACCAATGTCACATCCTTCAGGTTTTACCCACAAAGTCTCCCTGAGCTCTTTAATAAAGAGCCATAACATACGTATGTGTTTTAAAAATCACTGTAATCACTTCAGCTGCATTTTATTGTTCAATCTTTTAGGGAAAACAAAAGTCAAATATAACATTTAGTAGATTTTTAAAAACATATTTTTGTTTATATGCAGTGAGTAACACATAATAATACATCAAGTATTTTAAATGCATTTTGGCCTGTTGGGTGCAGGTCATCTCACTGACAGCACTGAAACAATTATCACCAACCTGATAATTAATCTGTTTATTTTTTTCTTTGTGCGTTTGTGCAAACCAACACAACACATGTAGAAAACCATGCTGTGGTATTTGAATGGAGTGTAAAAATGACTAATCTTAGAAAATACTTTGTGTTAAATTACCTTTTTGTTCATTTTGTTTTGATTTAACGAGGTGCTACACATAAAGCAGTCTGCTATCTTTAAATGTTTAAAACTTCTTAGCCAGCATTTGAACAATAAAAGCTTAATTCACAAAAACACATCTTAAAAACAACTAAATCTCCCTTTTCTGTCTCATGAAGGGATGAGCTCCTCCTCGTTAAGGAAACTCCACTCAAACAAATGACTGAAGACTCCACTGGGAGCACAGTTTGCATCTATCAGCACAAATACAATGATTTTCATTCCACAGATATTAAATATCTCTCCATGGGCACAGCTGGACTCGTTTAAAGCAAAGACGCCAGATATTATTTGTTTTCTGAGAAAATCTGTGAATCGGATGCAGAGGGGATGAAGGACAAGTGGCCTGTCATGGTGCGTTAAATCAACAACAAGGCTGATAAAAATCCTCTTTTACTTACTTCATGATCAACTGTGCAAAATCCTGGAAACACTCAGGTTGATTAATTTGTAAATCTTAAGCTATTTGTTTTCCATCAGATCATTTAACGTAACTGATTAAAGGTATTTAATTCTCAATAGCCTCCATTTAGCATGCACAATCACAACCTATAATTTTGTCTTCACCCCTTAGAATCACTGTGGTGATCCACTTGTTTAAATTACAGAACATTCTGTTTTCACTGGAGCTTCACTGGTATTTACTCTACATGACATTTGGAGGAGGGTGGGCAGAATCAGAGCCTGAACCCCGTTCAGGGACACAAAGCTGCTCAGGGACTTCTGAGATTGAACCAATGACCTTTGTGTTGCAGCAACTGCTTTCAGATCACCGTGTCATATAATGCCCCCAATTAAATCAGCCTCTATAACATCCTCACAGGTCCTAAAGGGTTAGTAAAGTAGAACATGGAAGCAGCTTGAAGCAGAAAGCGCGAGTGTGTCTGCGGTCTGGAAGTATTATAAAGCTGATGACAACAACAGGGACTGGGTATTGGTAGATGCTCAAAATCAAATGACTCAGACTCGAGGGCAAAAAACCCAAACATCCTTAATCCTTTTGAATAAGGTAATGCTATAATTAAAATACGACTTTCCACTATTTTTTATCTTAGTCTAAAACTAGAATGTAAATCTGAACCAGGGAGAGTTAAAAACAACCTGTCAGCTCTTTAGTTCAGGCTAACTGCATCACTGTGGGTTAGAGCAGATTTAATGAGCCAGTTCTCCCTATCAGCTGGTGGAAGTCTGATGACATTTCTGTTAGTATCACCTGCTGTTTCAGGCAGGTGATGAAGTCAATTATGTCAAATGAACAGTTATTATCTAAAGTATCTCAAATAACTGATTACATACCAGTAGTTAGGAGTTAATGAAAGCTGCAGGAGGTGATTTGAGGCCATCCCAGCTTGGAGGAGCTCCTGTGTGTGGAGATCAGCTTTTTCCTGTAAGAAGTTTCAGAACTATTAAGATCATAGCTGTTAGAATAAAAAGCTGCTGTCTGAGTGAGGCCAGCTGAAATATTGTTGGCTGGCTTAAATCAACTCTAAGCTCAAATATATCATGACAGTTAATGCAAACGGTATTTTATTCATTTATTTTTACAAATTTCATTTCATGATTTTGCTGAACGAATTAGCTTTAGAATTTCTACCTTGGATTTCAGAATGGTTTTGCTGTAATTACCATGAAAGCTTTGGGTTTATTCTGGTTTTTATTTGTGTAAAAATCTATCTAGGTTGAATACATCTTTGAATATTGTACTTTTTTCCAGCACATTAGATGGATGTTGTGCCAGTTTTATTGATATATAATTTGCCTTTTATTTGAATAAACATTCTAAATAATTCTCTTTAGGCAATCAAATAAACTGCTAAGTATCTGTTTTTGAGAAAATGAATAAATATCAATTAACTTCATTTTGTTAGTAAAGAATAGTGAATACATTAACAACAATATTAATATTTATATTTTGATTTCAACTCCAAACAAAGACATTTCATTGTTTACCTGGATAAAGAAATGAATAATTAAAAAACTAATAAAATGTGTACAAAAATTATATACAGTATTTTTAAAAATTGACTCAATCTGATTGAAATGCTTTAAGTTAGTCATGTTTTCCAAGTGATGCATACTTCCTCCCCTCGTGAAGTCTGAATTCATTAGCCTCTGAAGACAGAATGACGGCAAAACACACCGGTAGTGTATTCAAGGAAAAGTCTCCATTGAATCAACTCACGGTGAGTCATTTGGTTTCTTTGTTTCTTTTCTTTTATTAACAATGCGTCGCTGTTTCCCTATTAAAAATGCCTATGAGCTAATGGCTAGGGCAGATAGCCATTAGCTCATAGGCCATTAGTGATTTTAGTCATTAAACAGCGACGTCTTTGTTATCGCTGTGACTGAACTTTAGAACTACACTTATAGTGTTGATTGAATACTTTGGTTCGTGTAGTTTACCTCATCTTGAGGATGATTTTTGTTACTTTTCCTTAAAATATAAAAGCAGCCTATTTTGTGAGTGAAATCATAATTTTAGTTTATTTTGATGGGACACATGAGTGGATTTGACTTTATTTTGTTGTTAATTCACTTCATTAGTTGAGCTGATTGTCATGACTTGCTTGGTTAGTGGTTGTTGTCTGAATTGTAACATTAATGATCTGACTGTTAGAGATGGATTTATGTGTTTGTGGTGTCAGTAGAAAGCTAATTGTGAATATTAAGTTGTGGTTTTGACCTTGTGTAGGCCAGGTTGTTTTTTCCTTGAAACTCTTACAACTTCTGTTGTGACCACATTGTGGTTGTTTTTTATTTTTATTTGTATCTCATTATATTGATATTATTCTCAGGTCTCCTCATGAAGACTTTATGATTTCTTCATTGTTTGATGTGTAGAATTAGACCTAACTGCTCCACATATTTAGTGAATTGGTGGAATTGATTTTTACCAGCAAAATATTCAGTCAGATGAAAATATTTTTCTTTATTCTCTGCTCTAGTGGTGAGAAGTGATTTTTTTTTGCGCATCTGAAAACTGACTTGCAAAAATGCACCCCACCCAAATAAAATGTCACCAGCCGCCACTGTCTCTCAGATATGCATTTTAACTCTGCAGATAAAAATCATATTAAGAGTCTGTGAATTCAGAAAACGATGTTATACACTTTCAGACTAGGTGCTCATTAGTTTATTGTCTCATCAAATGTCAGGAGACAGTGTGATAAGATAAATTTAGGACTTCAAATAGTGCCATCAGAAAAAGATTCAAATTAATTTTGAATAAGTGATGTCAGAAAATGCTGGATTTTTTAAAGCCGTCTGGGAAAACTACATCAGCTCAGTGAGGAAGACATCAAATCCAGTGGAGAGGTCTGGAGAAGTCCTGGTCATCTGATCTCAGATGGTCTGCCTTCAGGAAATCCTTGCAGCGTGTTTGTCCTGCAAGACGGCTGAAAAGAATGTAAATGCTTAGTTCAGCAGAAATGTCTGTCTTCTCCTGATGGAGAAACATGACTGAGATGTATTTGACACCTGACACATCCTGTGAGCGTGTGTCTTCATCCTCCAGCTCTGATGAGCTTTCCTCCTGTATGGAAGGATCCTATATGTCCTCAGACATGGAAATAAAGACCAGTTCTCAAGCAGAGACAGAGCAGGCAGAACCGCCTTCTAAAGATAACGCTACAACAGCTCTACTCATCCACCCTATTATCTAAAAATGTTGAACTCAGGAGAAAAAGCTGAGACATCATGCTGCATTGGTGAAGCCACTTTACAACACTGACTTGTTAAAAGAAGACTATCTTCTGCAGGCAGCAATGTTTTATTGATTTTTTAAATGATTTTTGACTCCGATTCATTAGAATTCAAAATGTTCCTGAGAAAACCAAGTGGCATGTTTATAAAACTTTACTAAGCAGCTAAAAGTTTATTTTTGTTGTTTTAACAGTCATTTTGTTACAATTAATTAAATTAATCTTAGAAGTCAAAATAATGAGAGCACTTTCCATTTCTTTAACAATATGATGAAACGTTGGGGTTTGGGGTTGAGGAGCCCTCTGTATTTTTATTTATAATAAATAAATCCTTTTGTTTATCCCTTAAGGAAATTCTTTCTCTGCTTTTGACCCATCCTCCTGTAATTGTGTTGCAATAACCTCAACTTCATGTTAATTTGGCTTCATGTTAGACTTAATTTTTTTAAGTGTTTTTGGTTTTTTGTGGTATTCCCATTAAAAAGTGAAGTGTCTTTTTGGTGCATTGCCTTTCCACTATTGGTATTAATGTCTAGCTATTAGCTCCTGCTGGTTGTGATAGATAATATGGAGCTAGCTTGTTTAGAGTCAACCTGCTAAACAAAAAACACTAAATGTTAAAAAAAAAACTTTAAAATAAGCTCAGCTCAACTATCAACATTCAGTATCTCTAAATGAGCTTTGTGGATAATAAAAGATTAATTTTTCTAGAATTTCATCTAATTTCTAGTGTTGCTAAATGGATGTATATAATAAACATTCTTCATTCTGACATTATAGATTAGGAAAACAAAGAGCAGGAGAATGTACTCGTTTCCTACAGATGCAGAAGCTGTTTTTTATCTCGCTGGAGGCGAACCAAAGGCCACACATTTCATCAGCAGAAGGCTGGAGATTTTTGTAAATAGCTTGATAGACTGGAGCTCCAAAGCAATTCAACAGACGATGCTAAAAATGTCAGACGTGTTTAAAATAAGCTCGGAGTGAGATATTCGGTCATTTCCTAAAACAATTCAGATTTGTTGCTTTGTTCAGCGCTTTGAGATGACTTGTGTTGTGAACATGGTGCTTTATGATAAGCTGAATTGAATTGAATATGCATCTGTTACATTTGGTTGTTTAGTTCAAGCCCTAAAATTGCTGTGTTTTTGTAGATGATAAAAATGAGTGTTTGTCTGTGTGCCCATCACTATTTTTCAAAAAAAAAAAAAAAGTACCGGTATATCTTTGATTCAAGTATGAATGACAAGCTAACAATATAAAAAAGGACAGAAAAATATATCCTGTAATAAATGAAAAATAAAGAACAAATTATTAGCCTTCTGAAGTCGAACCAAACCAAAGAATGAGCTAAACATCCTGTCAATCTTTCTTTTGAGGTTTTACATTATTCACTTGAACTAACCGACACTGTGAGGTCACAGTGTTTGTCTAGGAGGTGATTAGTGTTGCTATAAGCACCGTGGCCTAATCTGATCTCTTCCGGTGTCTCGCTGCAGCTTTAAGAGCTTTGATGATGCAAGTGAATAATCACATTGACTCTCTTTGGGTCTACTGATAAGGAGAGTGTCATCAGCAAATAATAATATGCCTAATTTGACATTTAGGAACTAGAACACACAGAAATCTAGTTTGTGGTGGATGTGTCGACCTGTCTGTCAGATTTCTGTTTACAGGGAAGGAAATGTTCTTTATAACAAATGTGCAAAACAAGCTGCACACACTTTAAAACTGAATATATCTTCTACCATATTTATGAATTCAAGAATATTTAAAAAGTAAAAGTGAAAAAAAAGGGGTTTTTTGTTTCTGCATCAGAAAAAAATAGACTAATAGCAGGCAACACTATGTTATTTATTATTTCTTTGTTCATTTCAGTTAAATCCTGAACCAAACACTGCAACTCTCCTATTAACACTACCCCCAAACTTTAATAAAATAAGAATTATAAAAAGGGTTGATTTTCAAAAAGGTAATTCTTTTCAGTTTTATCTGCTGACTTAAGACCATGAGACTTGGTTCAATATTGTGTGCAAAATATGAACTGGGTTTGGCTTTTTAATAAACAATGCAAATGAGTGCAAATGCTTTCAGTCTCTGGAGGGAAAAGTCAAGTCAGAATCAACTTGTGCTTCCTAAACAACATTTTGAATTTGATTAATTCTGAATCCTGGGATACTGATGAGCAGCGTCCTTGCTTAAGGGCAGCAACACCATGCTGCTATGGGGTCAGATGAGTCTCATTAAGAATAAACTCACGCAACGTTTTCCACAAATCCATAATACCCATTCGGAAATTCTAACACATCATACAAATTGTTGAATGTGCATTTAAAAACTTATTCTCATTTGTGAAACTCACTGCATTTGTGAGAGAATCCTGTGTGGTGCATATAAAACAAATTTTCATTTGTGAAACTCACTGCATTTGTGAGAGAATCCTGTGTGGTGCATATAAAAAAAAAATTCATTTGTGAAACTCACTGCATTTGTGAGAAAATCCTGTGTGGTGCATATAAAAAATTTTTCATTTGTGAAACCCACTGCATTTGTCAGAGAATCCTGTGTGGTGCATTTAAAACTTGTTCTCATTTGTGAACCTCTCTGCATTTGTGAGAGTATCCTGTGTGAGTCATTTTGAGACTCTCCTAACGTGGCAGGTCAACTAATGTCCTCATTGGGTAATGATTCTGTCAATCAAATTTACGACTCCGCCAGGTGTGCTCGCTTTCAGCCAATCCTAAGGCTCCTTAGAACAAGCCGGTGGATGTTATGTGCGCATGCGTAAGGTTGTTTATATGGCGAACGTGGCGGACTGAAACGCAAGTTCAAAATGGATTGTTCTCAACCTGTAAGTAAAACTGTTAAGTTTTACCTTATCCCGTCGATGTAAATCATTCAATGTTATTGAATTATGAGTTTCGAAGCGTTCTGCTTAGTCAAGTAACATGTTTGGATGTTTTATGTTCGATTCAGTCTAGACGTTAGGTGAAGTCCGGACCATTCATATTGTTAAACCTTAAGCAGGGTTTCCCCCAGTGCTTTATAAGCCCAGTGGCCCACCGGACTTTCGTTGGCTTCCCACCAGGCTAAGTCTCAGAACCCGAGTGAGTCTGAATCAGTCCAGGATTGTTCCCGATGAAAGCTAAGTGGCTAACCTGTGGCTAAAGCTACAAAACTAAAACAAAGTGAGCTAGTTCATCTCTCTCTGGTCGTCTCTCTCTCTCTCTAGTTGTAGTCCGGATGACAGAAAAAGCAGGGGGTCTGGTGGTGTATGTCTGTGTGCTTCTCTACCACCAGGCTTAGCAAGTTTTCTAGAGGAAACCCTGCTTAAGCTAAACGCGAACATGTGTTTTGTCTTCGCGTGTATCCCATGACAAGCAGATCCATTCTTTCGGCTGTGTGTGCAGTAATGAAGGGAGACAATGGCAGACCTGGAGCATAAACGTCTGAATATTCGGAGATGGGCAGTTGTTTATATTAAATACTCTTTTTTTTTTTTTTTTTTTTTAATAAAATACATCGTCAATATCAGGCTAATGAGCTTTGGTACATAATAATTTACAAATAAAGCAAGGCTTCATTTAATTTACCTGTGACTCTACAATCTGGCTTTTTTTAAAAGCTTTTTTATTTAAATTGTCATAGCTGGAGTGTTAAAAATCAAAGTGCCTTTTAAGATATTTGGAAGTTATGTGATTTAATTTCAGTCAACTAACAGTTATCCAATCCATGTTTGTCGTGTTTTTGTTTTTTTCTCTAGGAATCATTGAGGCATGAAATCCTTCAGAGGTTTTATGAAAGACTGTCAAGCATCTTGGGGAGGCAACCTGTGGATGTGGAAGGGCTACAGTTTGCCTGCCACCATTATTTAGTTTTATTAGGTGCTCTATGTGACATTATTGATGTGGGAGAGGATATACTCTCTGCTCTTTCAGATCTGAATACTCTTATCCAGCAGGAAAGAGACCATCAAAAGACATTAATAACGGTACATGTTGAACGAGGTTCTCATGGGCGTCCACAATTGTCGGTGTCACGAGAGACTCTTGAACACCTTGTGGAAATGGGTCTGCCAACAAGTGTTATTACCAAACTCCTTGGTGTATCCAGAGCGACCCTATTTAGACGGATGTCTGAAAATAACATATCTGTATCTGCCACATACAGTAAATGCAGTGATGGGGAACTTGATTCATTGATCACAGCAATTAAGAGCACCATGCCAGATGCTGGGTACAGGGTAGTCCGAGGTGCTCTACTTGCCCAGGGACATAGAGTACAGTGGGACAGACTGTATGCATCCATGCATCGTGTGGACAGTGCTGGTGTACTTGCCAGGATGACACGTCTGGGATGTGTGGTGAGGAGGACGTACACAGTTCCTTGCCCAAAGTATATGGTGCACATTGACACCAATCACAAGCTCATCAGGTATGTCTGTGTGTAATTGACAGATTATGAAAACCATAATAGTAGATAACATAGAATTAAAGCAACTTGGACTGATTTTGTTTTGCTTACTTTGAAACATATTGTACTGTGAGACTTGTGCTGTTGGAGATGTTATGTATTATTTTGGGAGTTGCATTTTAAATTTTCTGTGTTTTAACAGGTACAACTTTATTATCTTTGGGGGAATAGACGGCTATTCAAGGAAGGTAGGGCTTTTCGTTGTCAGAACCAAACAGCTTTTAAATGTTTTGCTGGCTATCTTCTATTTTATAGACATGTTTTAAACCTTTATCAACTTATCTTTTG
Source organism: Callopanchax toddi (assembly GCA_006937965.1). Lineage (NCBI taxonomy): Eukaryota > Metazoa > Chordata > Actinopteri > Cyprinodontiformes > Nothobranchiidae > Callopanchax > Callopanchax toddi. The sequence continues at coordinate 326,561 of SSNR01000539.1, forward strand.
AAGTAGAGGGCAACATTAGGATTAGGTCCCACCAGGAGCGGGCAATTAGAACTTTGCTGCAGGCCAGAGCAGGCAGCTAAAAACACACAGTGGGATCGTGTTTTTTCAGAAAGCTATTTGTAAAGCCTCTCAATTAATGGACTTGGAATATGCATTAGCCTTTTCTTGTCCATATTTATTTATAAATGGAATATGTCATGAACCAGCTTTCATACCAATATGTCACTTGCTTCACCTGTCTGTCACCTCTGTCATGAAACAAGCATGAAAGAAGACATGCAGTTTATTTTGTCTCACCGGCCACCATTTGTCATTATGAGCAACTATTACGCACATCTACGTGCTCTTTGTTACTGACTCTGAACCTGCTGCACAATAAAACTTTGACACCTCATAATTTTTTTACTGCCCCCTCAGTAACTTCATCTTGGCGCCAGGCCTGCGTGATTATATAAAGGTAGAAAAATAAATTAATACAGAGGAAAATAGAATATGAAACAACTTTTGATTCATTAAAAACTAAATGAAAACAAAAAACAGCATTATTCTTGACACCCATACCAGGTAAATGAAACAAAAAATCCCATTAATCTCTGTTAATAGTCTATAAAATGGCATGTTTTCTCCTGCAGGACAATAGTGGACACAAAAACAATGCATCTCTATTGTAGTGTGGGTAAAAATTTTGAATTTTGCAGGAGACTGTGGGAGTAAAACACATTGCTGGTGGTC